>JAVDOI010000013.1:8298178-8875678 GCA_032191485.1 Leptoclinus maculatus
CTGCTTGTCAGTCAGGGGATCTGTGTGCTCATCCCGGGGATATTCTCAGTGAGGCGTCTCAGCAGCCCTGGGGAGAGCATGACTTCATCCTTTGTTTGCTATTGGATGTCTTGCTTAAAAGCAGGACCGCACAGGTGTGAGGCGTAATCAGAAAGATGGAAAGATGGAAAGATGGAAAGGCAGACAGAAGATCCATCTGAGCTGGCTTTTGTCGTGAGATACAGCAGATCTGTGTGAGGCTCGCTGAACAACACTGCTGTGTTATACCTGCACTGTAGTCATGGCAAAGCAATAATCACATGCACATGATGTGTTCTGCAAAGTGCTGACGTTTCACTTCTGTGCTTCGCCTGGATAGTATTAGCAGCACACACACACACACACACACACGCACACCAGATGTAAGAGCAGTAGTGAGGCTTGTTTCAGCACCATGGACAGAGATCCATGCCTTACATGCGTTTAACCAGCGATGAAGACAGGAGATGCTTTTGTGAGGCCACAGCCGTCAGTGAGGCTCAACTGCACAATAGTCCTCTGTGTGCTCCCTCTCTCTCTCTCTGTTTGTTTTTCCTCCCTCCGTCTTTCTCTCTCACCTGTCTCCCCCTCTGTTCTCTGCCTCAGTTTGTGTTTTTTCTCTCTCTTTTTTTGGCTTCCTGGACAATTAGACAGTCTCCTTTGTGTGACAACTGGACATTGATTAATGCAAAGTGCTTTTTGTAAGTTAATGGTGATGCTTGTGGTCGAAAAAACCTCTTTTGTTTCTCTGTGTATTGCATCCTGAAGTGCCTCCTTAAGATACCAAGCAGCACGGGTTATATTCAGACCAGCACGGACACAGATAATTGCTGAGCTGTTCACATTATTTAGACTGTGAATGGTGTATTGTGGGGCTGCATTGTGTGGTGTAGATTTTGGAACACTGACGTTTTTTTTTGAAAGGGAGTGAGTAAGAGGAGGATATTTGAAAACCCTTCCTTGTCCTGCCACTCTATTCATGAGAAAAGGATGTAGCCGCTACCTTGGTGTTGGTTGTTGTCCCAAAAAAAAAAAAAAAAAAACCCATTCACGTGCATTCAGTTGTGAAGAAATAAGCTTTTTCATAAGAAGAGTTCAGGAAGAGAAGCCGGAATACTCTTTGTAATTGTCATTTTGATCAGATGCGGTGAACTGGCGCAGCAGATGTAATAATACAGCTGTTCTGCTACGCTGCTTGAACCAAAAGGGAGCTGGCTGAGAGTTTGATTACAATTCAAACATGACACTTAAAGGGAAATGGTGTCTGTTAAAATGGCACAAAACAATTTCCAAATTCAACAGCACCGTGTAGAAATAGAAGTATTTTTTCCATTACCAGTAGTTAGAAAGTGCGATACATATACGAAACGCAGCAACATTGTGACAATGTGAGGGTCAATTTACGATTTGGTGCTGTAACGGAACCACCACTGCAATTGGACTGCATATATTACAGTAAATTATATACTTTCCACAGAAAGACGAAATGGATTGTCTCCCACTGATCTGGTTGGTTTCCGTGTGAGCAGTCATCTTTCACTGTGTTGTTCATTTTAAAGGCCATCTTACTTTTTTGTACACTATGTACATTTCATTTGTTGTGGAGCCTTTAGAAACACTTGCATATAAGTATCAATGCGAGATATGCGACGCATGTCGAAGTGTTCCCTCCCTGAGCTCTCAGATCTATACCCTGGGGGCTTCTTCCTTCCTGTTTGTGTGAACACCACCTTATCACTGTCTTCATCGGGGTCTTAACCCAAACTCGTCTTCCTCTTCACTTCAACGCTCAATCTGCAAAGCCCCATCACTTCTTCCTCACACCCCAACACACAGCTGCGGCAATAAACGCTCTGTGTAACTGCGAGCGGGGGTTCATTTACTCACTCTGATGAGACACAGCTTATGATTTGCCATCAAATTGATTCCCCCCCCCCCCCCCCCCCCCTCGCTAATGAAATGGTTGCTTTGCAGAGATAGCAAGCTGAGTCAACATCGAATATTCTCCCAAAAAAGTGAAGCGGCCTTTCATAATAATTGAAGTAATTGCACTCCGGATTATTGTCAGCCACTTTGCCCATTTTGATAAATTGACATTCTTTTCAAACAGCTAGTCTTTTTCAATCACTTAACAGTTTTCAGTGCAGCGGGATTTTTAAGAGTTATAGTTCGTAAAGGCATCAAAGCATGTTGAAGGCCACATGTTCAGGGTCCTTTTGTTACACTCTACATGATTCACATAGTAAAAAGATAGAGCAGGAATATTTGCCTCGGATAAAAGTCCCCCTTACCTTGCCTATCTGTCATGGTAACAGGATCACTTCAATTGTATCATGTAACAGGGGCCAGGAGGTAAAAATGGATTTTCGGTCCTCATCAGCAGACTGTGTAAAAGCTGCACTCATGTTCCTCCCTGCTGTGGCCTGTCAATCTTATCTGATGCGATATATAATTGTTCTGTTGGAACAGAGAGCTCATGTAAGTCTAGACCGGAATGTCACCACATTGAACCTTAATTGGTGTAACAGTCAAATGTTGAATCATTTCACTGTTTTGTGGAAGAATCGGTGTCATTGTTCACGGCGAAGTCTGACTTTCTTCTTCACTGACTTCAGGAGCTTGAACATAGGTCTGATAATATCCGATCTCTGAGCCCGTCGGCTGTCTGTCTGATGACGATTTAGCTTCTTAGGGCAACGTTCCAGACGTAGTAACAATAATACTTATATTTAGTACTGCACCTTTCATAGAACATCATTCACAAAGAGCTTTACAAGAATAAATTATTATATCTAAAAGCAGATATCTGCATATGTATGCCTCGTTTGCTCTCCACAAGGACTGTTTAGCTGCATGCAACCAAAGCCCGCTCAAACGGGATTGGTCAATACTACTCGCACTACATATTCCGATACCAAAATCTTGTCCTGTTGCCTCACGATTCTAGATTCATATGCAGACATCTGCGTATAGAGATTAATATCTATTATTAAGTGAGTATTGGTTTCAGCTTATGATTCCTTGCTGATATTAATGAAGTACTGATGAAAGATATGCTGGATTTTATTTATTAAATCCAATGGATCAAATGATAATGTAAAATACAGAGATGCTCATAAAACATTAACACATAACATAAATAATCCATTTAATTGCCTTTTTCATGCCTCTTTTATTCCATGTATATTCTCTTTTAGAATTAAGACGTGTTCCAGCCTCACACTCACTTTCACATAAAAGAATCCGCTCTGCACAGTGAGAATCAGAATCTGCACTCGGTTTGAGCCAATACCTCGAGTTAGAATGAGTAAAGCTGCTCTGTTCCTACTGATGCTACTTATAGTTCAGTTAAATGACTTCCCTGCTCCCTATAGATTCCTCTTCCCTCCATGTGGGAAGGGTCCGCTCCAGCCTGCTCAGCTAGTGTTAGTGTTTCTAATCTGCTCTGCTCAGGGTCTCGTGCAGCCCTGCAGTACTGTAAAGAGGTCAGGCAGGACTCGGACACACACACACACACACACACACACAGTCTGACCTATTGATTCACTCCCTTAAGAGGTACTTTATTGGACCTGGTGTGATTAGTTTTGAGCCATTTCCACCTACTGTAGACGCCGTGTGCTCTGTCTTCCTGTTTCAGTGAAACTGTTTTGCATTTCTGTGTGCATGTAACATGTTTTTCCATCTTTTTAAACATCTGCCATAGTGATTGATTATACGGCTTATGTGAGAATTTTCGCTGGCCTGCAATCACTGCAATTCCTGGACAGCTCTAGAAAACAAGGAAGAGAATGTGAGGAATGTGTCACAGATACCAGGCACTGCCTGGCTTTGAAGTGGTTGTTATTCTTGACCTTTTGAGACGCATTAACCGAAACACACAAGGAGAGAGGTTCAGTTATACACGAGGAAGAACGCATCAGGAGGTCGTATTACATCTGCAAACACACCTGGAAACATTTCTGTCTGACAGGGTCACGTTGTCGTTGGCATACCTCCCACACATCGGGTAATAATAACCAAGTCATTTCATCCCAGTTTTGGGTCATTTTGTTTCATTTGTATGTTAATTATTTCACCTCACTCTACTATTCAAAGCAAAGTATCTGCAAAACTAGGTGAGTTATTACAGAAATATAGTGATCATTTGATATTACGATCCAGTATGAGAAGTGAGGTGCTTTCTATGACGCTAGAGCTCAGTAGTATGACGAAGGCGGGGTTATCACCTTAGACCTTTTGTCATGACTAAGCAGTCTTTTGAATACATGATTTGTAATCTTGCTGCTTTTTTTTGTTGCCAAGTTCATCATCTATTTGTATGCTGGTGGGTTATTACAGCATGTATTTACATCTGAACACAGATGCTGACTCTAATTTTCATTTTAAATTGCCATCTGTGAAGGCATGCTAAAAGTCAATGCAATCAATTTATTTATAAATGATTTTCAATTTCCCACGGCGCTTTGTTTTTACGGCACCACGTGAAAATTGAAACACGGCCTTTTCCTTTTTTGTTATCTCTAGAGGACGGGGAAGACGGTTAGAATTCATATTTAGAAATCAACACCATTCAAATTCAGAGGAGAGAAAGAGTTTGTGATTGGTTAACACACAAAGTGTCAGACAAAACAAAGCCACCGTCTTCATCAAATCAGTCGCAGCATGTTTTGGTTTTACTTTTTCATTCAGAGCCGGAGCTTCTCAAGGTTGATGACTTGATGTGGCAGACGTCTGCTTGTGCACGGGTTAAATACAGCGCCTCTTCATGGCACAGCTAGAGTAATAACTACAAGACAGGCCAGGTTGGTCCCAGGTGGGTACAGGAAGGGGCGAAGAGGGAAGACAAAGGATACGTACGATGGGGGGGGGGGGGGGGGCAGGGAGTGTGTATGGGAAACAGAAAGAGAAAGGGAGAGAGATCACCGTGGATGTGGAGCATGCTAATAAAGTTATCATGTCCACTCACAGCCTGGGGATGCTGATGTCTGAATGCAACGTGTAATTGATAGTCCTGCTGGTGGTGTGGGAGAGCAGATCATCTGAGCCTTGACAGTTCAGCTGGTGACTAATAACTGTCTGTGTGTATGTTTGTACAGAGAGGGATTTCATATGTGTCTGTGCACACGTGTACGACTATAGAGGTCCATTCCTAACCCGGTTTGAATGTAAGCGATGGGACGCCAAATCCACAGTCCTCATTCTGTGCTTTTGAAACTTCAGCTGCAGCTAATATGAGGGCTTAGTCAAATAAAACGGGTATGTTTCAAAGTGACAATCTTTTTGTTATGAAAGTTCCTCTTTGTGCTTCTCTGGGAACAACAACCCGTGGATATTGTCCCCCATCTCCTCCATTGAAATCGCTTTAGGAGGTCATCTCTGCACAGCCAGAGACAATATTTTCCATATACACATTGGGCATGTGAGTATTGTTTTAAGATGTGAACCCATTCTTCAAAGCCTAGTTTTATTGGGTTCACTTTTACAGTGGTGCCAAAATCAATGAATCGCTTCAGCTGTCATTTTTAAGAATGTACTTTATAGTCTGAATTATTCCTCTTGTTGGGTGTCTTATTCTTCTCTGTCATGCCTAAAAATATTATTATTATTATATCAAGTAATGCAGTTCTTTATAATTCACTGAACAAACCAGCCGAGCTGTAACTGAGTTTATAGGGCTGCGACTTATTAGTATTTTTGATTACTTTTAATTATTTTTTAAATCATAATTTTGTGAGATAGTAGTTTAATTGGAGGACACAAAATGAATAGAAGAGTGTCTCCTGGAACATCCTGAAGGGCACGGTGGTGATACGGAGGCGGCAGAATTGATGATATTTAAATAGCATCATTCCAGTATCGTTTGGCAAAGATCATTGGTATGATGTGAAGGGAAGCAGAAGTGACAAGGAACATGAGAGCGAGAATAGAAGCAGGAGAAGGCTTAACTGAAATATGCATTGCAAAATGTACTTGTTTAGACCAACTGTATTGAAGAAGTGGACGTAATCACCGTGACGTCACCCATTTGTTTGTGGATTTGTAAAGCATAGCCTGCTTTATTGTCTATTAAGTTACTAAAAGAACATTGTGCTGTATTGAAGAAGACTTCTGGCGATTAAGACCGCAAACTCATGTTTACAATGTTTACTGAGGTGAAGAATCCAGTGACAAGTAGGGACATTTTATCACAGATATCTATACAATCGGACTTCTTTTTGCAACCTGCCGGCCATTTGAAAGAATGCAAGTTTAACGCACTTCTGCACTGGCTTCACCTTTCAGAACTGGAGGTTGCCGCCTGAGACCGACCCGACAATCCAAGACCCACATTTAAGAATATGAAGCTTTTTTTTTGTGGTCAATACACTTGTAACTGATTAGTTGATTAATTTACTAATACTGAACCAGTCCCCCATTACTTATGCTCAAAATACCCCTCAGAGAAATGAAACAGGCTATATTTCTACTGCTGCAAAACATGAAGGTAGTGATGAAAATGCACTTGAGGCGGTGCTGCAGGATTGAGCGAGTGAGCGGTTAGGGCATCTATTTCTTGTGTGTATCAGTGGGACGGATAAAAGCATCTCTTCTGATAAGTGTTATCTGCTAGTGCCAGCCTGGTCAGGTGACATTGCCTCTCCCACAGTCTCCTCTTCCGCATGATCTCTTCTGCTCTTGTCTGCCTGCTTATTCAAGGTCTGGATCTCTTCCAGTGGCATCTCTCTCTCTGTCTCTCTCTCTCTCTCTCTCTCTCTCTCTCTCTCTCTCTCTTTGTCTCTCTACTCAAATTCACCGAAATCGACTCATCATATCATTCTCTTTTTTTCCCAATATTGAGCTCTTTCTGAAGTATGAAGCACATTGGGCAGACACAGACGAGTCATATACCGTGATATGACTTTGCATTCCCACGTCATTGACGAACAGCAGGTAAATCAATGGTAGTCTGTGGCCTCTGGTAGGGGCGACGGGGACAGGGAGCCCTCTTGGGAGTCTTTGAAGAGCCGTTGCTGCATTTAAATTTTTTCATGCAAGGACAAATCTGAAGAAAAGATGTCAGATTGTATAACTGATCAGAGCAACAGCGTCTGAGTTGATTGACTTAAGTTCAGAATATTCAGAATAATGATTCTGCAAGTCGTGAGTTGACAAGAAAGCAGAGAGCAAAGCTTAGGCCAAGTCTCTGACATCACAGAGCTTATGTAGCTGTATCAACTCTGTCAATATCTATGTGAAGAGAAATGTCTCTTTTTAGCCTTCACAGATTGGTAAGTGTCCAGGGTTAGGAGAAGAGAATCACCCTGTGAGGTCCCTGCTCAAGTGTCAGTGTGTCCTTCAGTATACCACGTATGACCTTACAAACTTCCCGCTCCTGTTTGAACACCTTTCCACTTTCAATTCGGGGAGTTTGTTTTAGTTGCAGGGATGCGGGGGGAGCGTCAGTGACGGTATGTGTCATTGTCCATAGAGGAAGTCCTTGAGAGCTTCCAAGGACTCGGGTGTCTCTTGGCTGGTTGACAGCTTGTCAATTACCGCCACCAAACCGAACTGCACGGGGGCACAGAGATATCACGCCCCCCGACAACAGATCTGGACAGATATGGGCCTGCATGTCTGCTTATAGAGGCCGGAAACCCTCTGCCTCACTTTATATTTCTCACATACAAACATGTGTGATGTGTTTTGCTGATGCAAGTCACTTTTAAGCCAAATAGCATTAAAGTCTGCTTGTATATAGAATTGTTGGCCCAAATTTGAACCTACATCTTATTTTGCTTCCTGTCAAATAAAATATGATTACCATGTCAACCAGCATCGGCTTATCAAACAAGACCTGTGTTATTTAATGCACCTCATTATCATAGAAAGTGAAAGTGTCGGATACGATAACCTTGGTTTGCTGAATATGTGAATTATACTGTGCAATATAGGCATAACCGCCGTGCAGATATGGTGGGACCTGTTACACATACACGTGTCTCTTTGTCTTTTTTTTACGACGTTACTGGAGATGTGAAAGGACACAAAGGTACACGGGCGCCTTAGCTCATTCAGCACCAGCTCACCAGCTCATGCAAAACGCTCCACAGGATGCGCAATCAATATATGTTGGCACACCAGTGTTTTACAGTACAGACGTGGGCAGAATGCAGATGTACCCAAGCGTGCTGCCATTTCTCTGACAATCCCCAGAATCTCTCTCTCTCTCTCTCTCTCTCCTCTCTCTCTCTCTCTCTCTCTGTAGTTTGCCACAGTTTACTTTGTGGATCCAACTCATGCCTGTGTTACTCTCTCTGCACATCTGTGTGTGTGTGTGTGGTTTCCATTGGGAAACACATTAATGAAAATCACCTCTCTGCAGTCGTCCATAAAAAGAACTGCACATCCTTTCCTTTACCCCGTCCCCCATAAAAAAACATTAGGACTCGGAAACCCTGCGGTACTTGACAAAGTTCTGCCATTTTGGCTTCCTGTATAATCTACCAAATTACAACCTTCATTTATAGACCTCCTGGTGGTAGGTTAGTTAAATTACCCACAGGCGCTACTAAACAGTAATTACAACTTTTACATCTTAGTGGTTTATAATTGTTAGACACAGGCCACCGAAATCGATTGCAGTTGTTAGGTTGGGGGGGGGGTCCTTTAGACCTGCAGGCTTCAGAGTAACATTTCAGCACACTCGCTGTTTGTCCATTCACATGCCGTTCGCTGCTGTAGACACTGGGGCCGGGGCAGGAATGTCCCACTGACCAATTACCTGATTAGCTTTCTGAGCACACACAGCGCAGCCAAGGCTAGCCAGCTCTTTAATACACACATGGGCCGCCTCGCTGTAGCCCTCCCCCCCCCCCCCCCCTGAACACATGAGCATGTCCACAAGGGCAAACACGCACCAGCCGCCAAAGCATAAGGCTACAACGATTCAGTTCGGTTGCACATAAACTTCTATAGAGTAACATGCTTGTCACACAGAAACACGTAGCACAGACACACACACACACACTCTCGTTTTACCCATACATTAGTGCCAATTCACTGCAGTCCACTAATGCCTTCCTTTGCTTCTCTGCAGTAGTCGTCCTGAAGTCAGCCTCTGCTGCTGCTCTGGCTGGTCTTAAACTGGTCAAACAGAGTTCATTCACACAAACGCACTTGCATACACGGACGTATGCTCATCTCCCTTCACACCAGCTTCAGAAGGACAGTTATTCCCTACATCTGTATTACAATAACAGTTTTGCTTTGGTTTTTTTCGTATTTCGTTGGCAAAAACACAACATTTGTATTTTGTTGTTTTGTTGTAGAACTGAATAATTATGACATAAGGCACGTTTGATGCCGAATTCCCATTGTGCGTTTGACAGATTTAAAATTAGCACGCAGAGTCAGATGTGGCCTCGACCCTCAGCAGCTGTTTACTGTGGCTCCCTTTGTGCTTTCCTTCTTTTTTTTTACCTTCTGCGGTACTTTTCTTCATCGGTCCTGTTTGTGAGTCTGTCCTATGATTGTTTTACAATATAATTAGCTTCATCACTACTTTACTCTTCACATCCTCTTAGCACACGGATAACCAGACAGCCAAGTAATTCATGTTTACCAATAGTTAATCGTAGTTATTCCTATTTGTCCGCTCTGTCCCCAATATGTCGAATGCTGTTCTGATCTGTCTTTTTGCTTCATGACCATTTTTAAAAAGGCACAGATTGACCAAAGGCTGCAGTGTTTGTTTTCCCTGTTTGCCCTCGTGTCTCGACAGATTGATATGATTTCGATGGAGCTTGCTGACATGCTTGTTACTAAGTGACACAGAAGTGCCCCAAACTTTGAGCACATACTGTTGTCTTGTTTGCCTTCACTTTCTATTTTCCTCAGTATATTGACACACGGTGTAGCAAATTCCCCGAAACTACAGCAAAGACAAGAGGCTTTATCCCTCCCTTGATAAATAAGTCAACTCCAAAACAAGACGTGTACTGCATCATTTCAGGATTTCTTGTGTTTGTCCACTTCAGGATGGTGGATACTCCACTGGCCGTACTCTCTCACTCCTTATTGTTGTCCCACTTTCATCTAACTGCTCTCTGCTTTACTCTGCTCCTGTAGGAGTTGATGACCAAATTGATAACTGAGACTCCCGACCATCCAATCCCTTTTCTCATTGATCACCTGCAGACCAAGCAAGACAGCCCAGGCAAGCTGCACAGAGCTCTCTCTGGCTCCGCAGCACTGTGGGCGCAGAGCTCCCCAGGTCAGTAAATATATACGGAACGCAAGCGCGCTTAATGTACATTTTTCTTTCTTCGTACTCCTCCCCGCAGTACACACAATATGTGATAGATATCGGCTGAAAGAGACACAACAGAGCTCGCAGAGTAAAGTCGGCCTGCATTCATGCTTTTCTAGGATTTGCATAATGGGGAATTCTAAGCAGAAGTTGTGACTATCTCTCCCGACAGAAAGCAAAAACCCTCGAAGGGAGAACAGCAACTATGAGAAGCCGTGGCAAATTCACCCAAAGAAACCGAAAAAGTCCAAGAGTGACCTGGCTGTTTCCAGTATCTCTCCTCCCTCACCAGAATCCAAGTCTTGTAAGTTTATTTTTTTGTTTTAAAACCAAAGTTTTTTACGTTGATTGCATCGACACACACACACACACACACACACACACACACACACACACACACACACACACACACACACACACGCACACACGTTATAATATGAAGCACAGTTTTGATACCTGTTGTATCAGTTGTATCCCAATTACACACTTCATTGACTTTAATCTCCATTTTTAATTTGATATAATTATCTCTAATTAAAGTTAGTCACAGTGTCTAGTCCAGCATCCCACAGGCCTGCAGATGAGTTCATCATAAAGTGCCACTTTTTACACACTTGCTCCTGCACTGCTACACACTCTGAAGATGAATGGTTTCCCAAAGTTCTTGCATTAATGCAGATGAGAAGATCTTTCTGTAATAAATGAACATAGCTATGATGTTGGAATGAAGTATGACACTGAAGACAATGAGGCTCGGGTCAAATATGGAGCATGCAGAGCCATAGACTACTTCAATAATTTAACATTGTGCTCTGTCACTGCCAGACCAGCTCTATTTTAGGCTGCGGTCTGAGCATTTCTCACAATCAAGAGGAAACTGGTGTCAGGGTGAGTGCACGAGGTGAAAAAAAAAGGAAACGAGTAAGAAGAGAACTCAAGAATAAAGTAACATCTCACACTCAGCACATCGAGGTGTACTTGAACCATGCTCGTTGTGAGAGCAAGACGCCTTCAAAGCTACATTTAAAGTCAAATCACATAAAGAATACATGGTTTGGGTGCGCAGAGCTCATGAAAAATGGAAATCAAAAGAACTGCCGCTCATCATTGTTGTAAAATGTAGCAATAACACAACAGCCGTCATAAATAGAAAGAGGTTCCGCTAATGCTTGATCTTCCTATGTGTGCACAGTTTGACAAAAGGGTTAATAGGGTTTTGGCCTCACTTCTACTGTATCTGACTGCTTCAATGGGCGGACATAGTGGGAATTGAACCCTTAACCCTTAATCCATGCTGTTAAGATACAGCACAGCCCTTCGTGGCAGCAGCACAACACACAGAGGAGAGCAGAGGGAGGACAGAAAGGCACTCTTTGCCGGAAGTAATGAAATAATTGTTTTTTTCCCTCTCCAGTCTGTATTGGCAGAGACACTTGCTTTGTGTTTATGGTTGTTACAATGCCAAGCAGCTTAGTCAGAGTAAACAAGGGTGGAGGATGGACGATTGAAGCAGCAGTGCTGTCACACAGAAGGGGGATGCTTACTCTCTGCACCTGTCATCATGTATGTGTTTCACTCCGACATGCATTACATTTATTCTAAAATCCTTTCCACTATAGGTGTATGCTCAGGCAGTGAACAGTGGCTAGCGGACCTGTGCATTTGTTGGGCAGCTCCTCATAACTGGTTTTTCATGTTAATTCAAATCCAGTCGTGTTAGAGCATAAGAACGTTAGATATGGATGAACTACAAGTAATCCCTCCCCCTATAAAAGAAAGTTGCTCTGAATTCAACAGTTCATGAATTAACCATCATATAGAAGCTGCAGGACGCTGCTAGGGGACATGGGCATGATGTTAGTACAGGATGTGGGTCATTTCCTGCTCCTGTTTGGAGTTGTTTTAAATGTTAATCAAAGAGACTGACAGACACTGTCCCCTTGGCCTCCGCCCGCTGAGCTCGGTGTCCTGCAGTCATTCACAAAGTCCTGTTTGGGACACAGCGAACAGTTTAAAGATGAAATTACAGTGTGGTTTGTTGTTTGAATGTTTGGTCAGACTGATGTTGTTGTTTACAGAAGACTCATCTCATTCAGTTATCTGTGTGCTTTCAGAAGAATTGACCCAAAAAATAATGTGAATGTTTCTGTTTGTGATGTCCAGTGCCGCGGTCCATCGAGTGCCCGTCCTGGGACTGGAGGGAGAGCCGTGACTTTGACGAGCTCAGCCACATTCTGCAGGAGAGCAAGAAGCTGGGCAAGGCCCTGGAGAGTCTGTCACGCAGTGAGTGGCCGCAGCTCGGCAGAGGGCACGCTCACACCGTGCCGAGCAGTGTTTAACAGATCTTAACATTACAGAAATAAAGCGTAGACCCTTTTTCTGTAAATGTCGCTGTCAAGCCGGGCATCGAGCAGGCTAATCTCACAAGCTTGCCACTGAGCTTAGAAGAAGAAGCCTAAACCGGGGATTTTGAACTGTATTGGATGCTTCTCTGTGCTTTAAAAGCATTTTCTTCTCTCTGCAGGCATCGCCATCACTGATGAGCTCGACCAGGTAGATAACAACTAGACTGGAGTCTCTCATTAACTCATATATATATACAAGTACACACTGGCATTACAGTCGCGCGACATCAAATAAAAGCCCTGTTTTAATAACTTCCGCTTGTCTGACAGAGCAGCGCAGCTCATTTTCTGATGATGAGCCGCTATCTCACGGGAGTGATATGCGAGAGTGATGACTTCAGCGAGCGCGTGTCTCCCTCTCCCCTTTGCTGCCTCAGTGTGCATCTCACGCGCAAAAGTTTTGTCTGAGCTCTGTCTTTGTCCTCGTCTGGCCCCCCCCCCCCCCGATTCTCTCCCAAAACACAATAGTGCAGCGGCTGCCCAGGCTGTAAGGCACACATTTTGGATTCGATGGGTTCTCGATGATAGACACAGCATATGTTTTGACAGGGACTTCACTTTTTTTTTTTTTGCTCAGTGCAGCGGTACATGTCCAACATCCTTGGATCCCAGCCCAGAGATTTTCCTTCTTTCTCTCCGTGGGACTGGACGGGGAATGAATACTAAACACCTGCTCTGATCATGCAGAGGCAATAGCATTTGATGCTGTCCTGGAGTCAGTCAAAGACACGCAGACATGTCTTTGAGCGGAGGTTTCGGGAAGGAGACAAATCTCAGACAATACTACGGTGCTTTTGAACACTTGTTATTGTGAAGGACATCGTCTTGGTTGTGATTTCATTATATTTGAGTTAAAGTTCATGGCGTTAAGATAGAAGTTTCATAGCAGTTCTTTCACTCCACTGTCTTCTGTCTGCTCTTTTTCATTTAAATCTGCATCTCTGCCTCTCTGTCTGCCCTCTTCAAGTCTGTTGTTCTGCCTCTCATTATATCTCTATTGCTCTTTTAGAACTTGGGAGGCTATAACTCAGTAGTGCGCCCTCGGGTGATTGGGGAGTGGGTTGGGCGGGAAGAAGAGGACGCGGACCCGCTGGCTTCTGAGATGCTGCGACCCCCCGTCCCTCGGGCTAAAACCCAAGTGTGTTGGAGTGGAGACAGCAGCCCTGCTGGGAGGTTGGTGATTGGCGTTATAAGTATATTTAGTCATAGATATACGTGCATGTGTGAATCATTTAAATGAAAAGGAAAGTTCAAAACTTCAAGAAAGTTCAAAACTTCAAGAAAGTTCACGAAGCTATTGTTGGCCCTTTAAAAAATGAGGAGGTAGACTTCTAACTGTGGCTGCTGCTGCCTGAGGAATGCCCGTCTGAATGGGTTTTGATAATCCCATTTCAAAGGCGTGATTAAACATGCATGCCATGATACCGCTTCAACCCAATTTTGAATTAAAGCTAACCTCATTTCTGTGCGCTCAAGGCCAAAGGAATTTTTGTGCATGTTATTTTAAAAAATGACCCGTTTTTTGACAATAATAATTGCGTCACACGTTGAACTGTCGAGAGTGTTTGGCGCCCTCTCTGGAAGCTTTTTTCACCTTTTTTTTTTTTTTTGGGGAAATGAATGTGTTTGCCAAACTATCAAGTTCTAAATAGCCTTTCACCTCCTGGACTTCTCTGCCAGATGTTGCTACTGTGGTGCGTGTGTACGTCTTTTGTATGTGTGTCACATGGACCGCAGCTGCTGATGTGACTAATTGGAGGACTATCGGATATAAAACCATAAATCACGCGCGGTCCAGAGCTGACATACACACAGTGTTAATCTTATTAGGGTGACTGTATGGGTGGATTAGAGGCAGAAATCACTTAGTTAGAAGCCTGAGCTGGGAGATAGGGCTGTGTGTGGGCTCACTGATGAGCTCGGCTCTGTGTGTGTTTGTGAATGAGATGGTTTCATGTTTACCTATGAAGAGTGTGACAAACGTGTGCAGCTGTGTGTTTGGGATGGTACAGCATGCCCAAAAATAATCTCAGCCCCTTCTCTTACCAACTGGAGGAGTATTTGGCTCATCTATTAGATCATTTATATCAACTCTTTAATTGCTTAATTCCTTAATCTTAATTTACTGGGAAGTTGCTCCCACTTCAGATCCAGTTTGGGGATTGAGAGAACAGATTTTTGTCCGGCAAACTCCTTCTCAAAATCATTTAAATTGGAACAGACATCATTTAAAGAGTGAAATAAATGTGTTGACATGTTGCACAATACAGTTTAGAAATGTGAAGAGTCTTTGGCGTTTAGACGCCATCAATCTTTTAGGGGGGGGGGGTGAATACTACAAGAATATATATTTGATATCGGTACTGGTGAAGGGACGAAGAGAAAAATGCCTGAAGTTGTGGATGGTTGTGATGTGGAGCGGGGCTTCTGATGATGGAAGGAACCCTGGGGCGCAGGATGTGATGAGATCTGCAGGTGAAAGGAGGCGGGAGGAGGGTTGTGTCAATTTCACACTGAAATGGCAACTGGCAGCAGCAGCAGAGAGGAGAACAGTTTCAAAGTTCGACGGTAATGATATGATTGGCTCACCGAGAACTTTTAAAAATCTGCTTGGTTTAGCTAAAACGAGTGAACGCCCATAGTAAGCTGTGGGAGACACCCCAAGGGGAATAGAGGAACATGTACTTATAACCAAGTCCATCTTCTTCCTCCGGCTTTGGTAAGTTTACTTGTTTTCATTTTTTTAACTCCTTGCTTCTGTCCCTCATTCCGGCACCACCTGTCACCGTGGACGATACGGAGAGCTGACGGGTGGTGGAGGCTCCCCGTGTGATTGGCCGCAAAGTCTAGATGGATAAGTGCAAGTGGCACATGGGAAATCAGATGGAACTGTGGCAGCGGTATATTATGGCTTATTTTGACAGAGTCTGTCCAGTGGAAAGGGACTTCCTTATCCCATGTCTGTCAGTGCCATAAACGACTTCTCTCTCTCTTCTTACCCTCCTAAGAATTCATATTAATAATGTATCTTTCTTTCTAATACATATTTAATATATTTATCTGATGTACTTTCTCTTAACGCCAACTTTGTGAACAGAGAACGATCTTAATAGACATGGATGGAGGGAAATCCAGCAACACCCGCTTTGATTTTTGTGGTCGTATTTATCGTCGACTGGGTTGCGAGGGGAATAAAAGCTGACACAGAGATTTTCATAGGAGATATGAGCTCATAATGTGGTGCAACGCGTGTTACCTTCATATTACCTTCCCCGTTTTTACTATGTGTTGCTCTTAACTTGCTCTCTCTGCAGTGTTAAAGTTCACCCATCCAGTCTGAAAGGATTACTTGCAACCACCAGAAAATGTTCAACTTTTTCCCCCAAAGAGTTCGGCTACATAAAGAAAACGTTTGTGCACCATCCGCCTTGCTTTGCCCATATTAGCAGATCTAATTATCCCAGAAATACCACACAGAGAGTATGAAGAAAAATCTGTCATCTTATGACCCTTCCCCATTATCTGTGAATAGAAGTCATTAAACTGAGATTAGCATCAAATTAATACACGTCTGCCCTGCTAATCCAAGCCCTTAGCCTGTGGCACGTGGAAATTAATTTCTCCAATATAGAGGTAATGCAGAAGTCTACCATCCTAATTGTATCAGAGGCTTTGGCTGTATAGGAAGGAGATATAATTTGGTCATTTTTTCAGCTGTTCTCCATATTCCGGTAACAGAATTTCCCCTGAGAAATGAAATGAGGTTTATGTGATAAGAAGTGTGAAGATAAGCATTCAGTTTTCTTCATGTATTGTTTTTTCAATTAAAAACAGCCCGGGGGACAGCCTGAGAACTGTTCAGCTATATGGTGCCATATAGGTGCCATATAGCGTAACAGTAGGTGCTGCAGTAAGCTGTGACGCAAATGGATACTGCAGAAAAACGGTGTATTTTCCATTGCTGCATCCTGTTGCTTATGTTTATGAATGGCTACAGTACATACAGTATGTACGGTACATGTTGGCATAAGTCTTCATGATGAAACGAAGTGGAGTATGAAGACAAGTGTAAATCAAATGCAAAAAGAACACACACGCAATGGAAAATAGCTGTATTCTTGTTCATTATTATATTTTAGCAACAATAAGTGAATCATATATTTTATAAAAAGTACTGTCTGTTTTTCCCTTTGCTTTACTTCAGGGATAAAACAATTAAAACAAAACGTCTCCCCCTGTGGGTCCGTCTTTGTTTAATACGTTTGGATTTGATTATTGGCTCTCCTCTTAATTAAAAGCTAAAGGGGACACTTTCAACACCTCATATATCTACATGCTTGTGAAACCTTTTTTTATATCCCACATCCTCTAAATACTGCTCAGTGCTACAGCTATTTCTCCCATCTCATCTTCTCCCTGCTCACCCATTTATTGCAAGGTGTTCACTTGAAATGATTGTATGTTATTTTGTCCATGAACAACCATGGAACAGCTTCCAACTGCAACACAGTGGTGAAACACTCTTTTTTAAATGTAGTCGCACATTTGCACGCCACTGATGCAAATGCAACACTGCTCTGCTTGAATATAAGCAGGACAGATTGGTTCGAGAGGATGTAATTAGTACGGGAACATAGTTATTATAAAACATGCTAATTTTGTCGGTACATTTCTCCGTAGCAGGAGGCATGTTATTCTGATGATGATTCACATTCAACTTTCAAGTACTTAATGACGGCTACAGGCTGTGTGTGGGAAATAATCGTTAACAGCCGATGTATTTTAAGTCATCATGTTAGTACGTGTCAATAAATAGGAGTTTGATTGACTCCTCCTCTGCTTTCCTCCTCAGCCTGAAGTTGGAAACAAAGAGCAAAGGGCCAAAGGAGCAGCAGCAGCATCACAAGAAGCTCTTGGCAGCCATGTTGTCCCAGGACTCCTTTGATTTGGTCCATGGCCCCGCCCCGTCGGTCGCAGAGGAAGAGATGGAGGACGAGGACGACGCCATGGAGCTGCTGGGTAATGCCACGTATTCCACATATAGGCACAAATTGTGAACGTGTACACTTTGTTGCGCAGTGCAATGAATCAACCTGATGTGCCATTCCTTTGAATTCTGCTAATCAAATACCAATAATCATAAAACAAAGACTGCTTCTGAGCCACACTGGCAGGCAGGGGTCGATTCCTCACAGTGTGCATCGGCACATGTGTGAGACAGACACCTGTTGTCTTACCACCCCACATTCATTGAGAACTGTGTGTGTGTTTGTGTGTGTGTGTGTGTGTGTGTGTGAAAAGCACTTACTGAGGGTGAAGTAGACGCTGCGTTTGAGGAAAAGTAAATTATTGAAATGAAACTCTTGGAAATTGAAAGTAAGGGACAGCTTAAAGGGGAGGGAATTGTTGCATATACAGTATGTGGACCTGTAGACCTGTATGTAGTGGAATTATAGCTGGATGAGCAAAGCAGCAGTCGGTTCATGTGCTGTACTAAAGAGCACTTTAGTAGTAGCTGTTAGAGGAAACTATGCTTCCTGTTTACATAGTTCTGCCAGAAGCTCTCAGCCAGTGAGACTAGGTATTCACACCGACAACTGGAGAATCACAAAGTAGCTCCTTTTTGTTTACTTGTGTGTTTGAGTGTGTGTGTGTGTGTGTTCACATTCCTTAATGCACGTCATCATGTGCCGACATAAGATGGATGAGTAGGTGACAGCGTGGGTGGAAAGACCATCTGATGTGAGGCCTCCTTTTTGGCTTTATTGAGGAGAGGGTCTGCACAGACGTGTCACCCTGTCTGTGCAGACGCAGGATGTGATACCTCATGCCAAATTGAATTTGTCGCCTGAAATATTTTTGCGTGGCAAAGCACTCTCTGGAGTAAAGTAGTTTCTCCCTGCATTGTAACACCACAACAAAATGGAGGTCAGACACACAACTGCTGCCACAAAATGTATAGAGCACAGATTTCAACACTTGTGAGGTGTATTGCGCCAGCAGCTCTATGCAGAACCCATCACAGTTTGAATTTTTTGAAAGCCGTGTCTGATACTGGGAAAAGTCGGCGTTTCTACAAATAGTCACAGACTTTCTTCTACGTTGGTTAACAAATGTCCAACGTGCAGTACTTCTTTGAGGAATAACAACACACAACCTACTCCTTTTGTATTCCCCTGTGTCTACAACATGGGCCCCAATTATAGTGTTTCAGTGTCTCTCCTCAGAGCTGCTGCTCTGTGATGACACACAAGCGACAAACGTCTTAGCTCTCTGCTCTGCTGTCACAGCGCTGAGACTCTTGTGCTTGTTAGCGAGATCTTTTCATCGGGGGTCATTCAAAGGGGGTCACCTTTCTTTATCGATGTGTGCCAGAGTGGCCTAACGTACGATTGACAACGATTGTTGTCATTCTCAAAGCTACAGATTTTGTTTTATTAATTGCTTGTAAAGCGAATGAAATATCAAAATCCTATATAATGAAATGTTACCGAAGCCAAAAGATTATTTCTTAAAATTGCCGTAGACAACTGTGATTGTTTTTCTTTGTCAATTGCCAAATCAATTAATCCACAAATTGTGTGATTTGTGTATGAGCACAGACGACTAAGACAAATTCTGTAGGTCCAGAAGTTGTTGCTGTTTGAAATTTAATTCAAAATGCAGCTTATTATATTATAGACCGTTGTAAACGGCTTGTATTAATTGATGAAAAAGTAGCCGTGTGCAGTTGTATAGAACATTGATTATGCGATACATTGAGAAGCTCCGAGAGTTGTTGAGGCAGGTGAAGATTCACACCTTTTAACACTTCATGTGGACTCTATTTGTATGTATTTATACTGTTCTGTATCCCTTTACTCCTTTGTGATAATTAGAAGACATTTTTAGAAAACAGTACGTAAACACAGAGCTTTCTTTTATATCAGCCGAACACAGTTGTGACCCAGGGTGGCGGCATATAATGGTGATAAAGATAGCCATAAAGCAGGATATTGATGGTCTGTGATGGCCCACACTGATCATAGCTCTAGGTACATGTCCCCAGTGACTTTTTCTCTGTGGTCCAGGGCAGTAATTCAAAGGAAATAATGCGGCGAGGTCATTTTCAGATTTTCTGTCGAGGCCCGGTCACGGTGCTCTCCACAGGGACCGCCGCCACTGTGTTGACTGTCACTCTGAGTGGCCGGCCTCACTACTGTTGGAGAAATGAATGATCCTCGGGAGGATCTGTGGGCCTCATTTAGAAAGAGGGTATTGGCACAAATGCTGTGGCTGTGACCAAATGCATGCCAAAGATGACTGATGCTCCTTGGCAAGGCACGGTGATCCTGTGATAGTATATCGATCCCTGGAGGAGATGTCTTTTTCCTTGCTGCTGTCCACATGAAGGTCAGCTGCTCAGCAGCATGCCTGGAGCTGGTAGGGATTCAAGGACTCTACATCGTGCAGGGTCCTTGCTGTTGAATAGGATAAAATCAGTGGATTCAAATGTTATGATACAGCAAAGGCCACATGTGCCGTAGCTGTAATTTGTACAGTTATCTTTGGGAACATTTCAATAGATAGGAGTGTTTTTTTAATTTCATAATACCTCACTCTTTTCTTATCTTTGAGCAAATGTTGCATTGCTATATGTGAAGTTATTGCCCCTTAATGTTCTTATTCATGCAGCAATAGTCAACTACTGCTCCAGAGATTTGTTGGAGGCACGTTATCTATTGAAGCGTTTGCTTAGGATGACCTCTAGTGGCTAGAATGAGGTAATACAGCTGCTGTGTGGAGAGCCTGTTTGGAAGCATGAACACAGTTCACTTATTAGAGTGTGGGATGAGTGCATTTGAAACTGACCCTTGGAATAAGCTTTTGGATGCAGGTGTCCAGCGCTGTGATGCCTTTACATCTCTTCACACACACACACACACACACACACACACACACACACACACACACACACACACACACACACACACACACACACACACACACACACACACACACACACACACACACACACACACACACACACACACACACAGAGCATTTTGTTTGGTATAGGTACATACAACTCACAACTCAAGATCCAGTTCCTCTGTGTAGTTGTCGTATTATCAGTTTAGCACCTGCTAATTGGCCGTGAGCCTCCTTGTTGTGCGGCTTGCTGATGCGCAGAGAAATCCACACTTCCCAAATGACAGCAATTACGTCAGTGAGAAATGAACAGGTCCCGTGTGCGGGAATGTCATATTTACATGTCCAAACCTCCTGTAGCAGCAGGAGAGGAGAGTTCTGAGCCACGGTGAACACTGAGCATATTGCATGATATCTACTGGGAAGGCAAGAAAGGAGCACTAGTTTGTCCTGCTGTGTTACAACTAGAATACGCCAAAAAATATGGTGCGTATTATAAACAGGCTTAGAGGACGCAAAGACAGTTAACAACTAATCTTCATTTCCATATTGAGCAGAAAGGTGTTTGCCAGCACCTGGATAAGGAGCTTATGAAAGAACAATACGATCCTCTTGGAATGGTTTCCAGTACTTCTAGTCAACGTTGTCCTATTTGAATACAATACAAACATGGCTTAAGGTGGATTTGTTGTGTTCAGACTGTTTCAAAAAAGAGAAAATAAAATCAGCTTAGAGTCTTAAGTCTTATTGATTCTCTAGCTGCTCTCATTAGATCTGTGCTTAATATTTGCCACAGTCAAAGCCATATTGGAAGTGAATGTGACTCACATGTTCTTGTGAAGCCACGGAAAATGTCAGAATTGGAGTTAACACTGGGCGGTAAGACCACAGTTTCATACTGATCTGAAATAAGAAACATGCTGAGTTCAGTGTGTGGGGAAGAAACACCCTGTTTTTGGCCTTGCAGTGTTATTTCATGGCAAGTTAATGAGACGAGTTAGCCAGCTCCCCGATGTAAACTTGCAGCTCTCATCATCGTTGGTGGAAGTAGATCCATTTCAGAGAATTCTCAAAATTGACTTTTATGAATATGTGCTATTTACATGCACTGAAAAACATATCATATGTTTATTATATATATTTTTTCACAGTACGTGTCTATTTCCTCTGTAGCAACATGAACTCAGACTCTCTTAAGGTGTGATGGAGAGTGAAATGATAATATGAACGTTAAGCTTTAATCTTATAGAGTGTCTATATTGAGTATTGTTTGGTGGACACTTGCAGAAGTAACTTGCAACTTAAAGATCCTGTTGGAGGGTTGTGACGTCCCATTTAACCTGCACACACACGTTCATTGCAGTAGAGAATAACAAAGATTCTCTGTGTGAAACATTCACACACACACACACACACACACACCCGCATGAGTCCACAGACCCTTTTAGAATGTCAACTCACTCTGGCTTGATTCCTGAAACAGGAGAGGAGGACGGGAGAGTAGCGTTACCCACTCTCACTGATTCACAGTGACAGTGAGGATTTGATGGGTACAGGATGAGGGCACGATGAAGCTACGTCTGATCTTTGATACACACGGAGTCAAGCAGCGTCTGCTGGATGGGTTACAACGCCTGTGTGTCGCTCTTTTGTTTCAGGATGTCGTATCTATGTGGTACGATACCATAGCAGTTCTTTTTTTTTTATTTCGTGAAGTGAGCCAATCTCTACCACCCTGACATTTAGGTGAAACATGTTCTGTGGTAGGAGGTCATCTACTGCATATAAACCCCTTGCCTCTGATGGGGGATTCAAGTCGTAGCCTTTCAACTCACAGAGGCCTTAACATTTACTTAGTCCCACCAAACGACTTTCTGTGGTGAAAGAGCAAAGCTGTTATTAGCTTTATGGCAGATAGGAATGACAAATATGTGTTGTGACGATTATTAGAAAAGGACCCTTTAACATTTTTGCCATCTCTTTGGCATTCCCTGTGAGAAAGTTGAAGAGGTGGAAGAAATATTCAGATTATTAAAAGAAAATAAATGTGTGAAAACTTATATTACAAGTAAAGTCCTGCATTGAAATGTACTTGAAGTACCAAAAGTAAAAGGCCTATATATGTAGGCCTATATTTTGTAATAATGTGTAAACTCTTTTTTTTAGCTATGCTGAAAGCGATGTTGCATGAAGCTTACTGACATTATTGAACCCTCAACCTTTCCCCTAGCGCCACCTGCAGGTCAAATGTTTTCACTTATCCTGAGAAACATCTCAACATCCACCACTCAATGTGTCCAGTATTTAGATTCTATGACTAAAAACCTGCAAAACTGATGACACTACAACGGCCTCAATTGTACTGTTTTCAGTGCTAATTAGCAAATGGTAGCATGCTAATGTGCTAAACTGAGATGGCGAGCTCGAGTACAGCCTCACAGAGCCACCATGGCTGTAGACTTGTCTTATTATATGTTATAGCTGCCTACGGTGGAGCTAATTTACCTGTTTTTGTATTGGGTAGTTCAAACAACGCGTTGTTTTTTTATATGCTCGTATGTTTTATATATTAAATCTTAATGATCACGGCATATTAACTAGTGAAGTGTCAACTAAATAAATGTAAATGGAGGATAAAATAGTAAGTGAAATGCTCATAGTCACTTGCCGCCACCGTTGAGAACATTGTGAATATCATTGAACTTTGCGTAGTAATGTAACCTGAAGTACTGAATGGGCTGATTGCAGTGCTATAAGAGCTGTCTCTTTGTCCTCTGCCTTAGGCCAACATCCAGACTGCCAGAGTTAGCAGACAAGGCACACACTTCCTGACGCCAGCAGCCCCCCCCCCCCCCACCCTGTTCCCCTCCCACCACGCACAGACACACTCCCATCGCCCCCATTGCCCCCTTCATCCGTACCCAGACAAACCAGAGACACAACAGTTGCCCCTGGAAACAATGTAAAGCAACACAACACAGCAGTATCATCATGAGGGGAATGAGAACATATATCTCAGCGGTGTGAGTTTTGCTTCAGCACTAAATCTTTCACTTTGCAGTAGAAGCATGAAAGGGCTGGACTCACCTCTGAAGGGTTTCGCCGGCCCGATTGCTGAAAAGAATGTTGCCAGTAAAAGTCTTGACTGCGCCCAATTTGACGCCTGTAAAAGTCTCCGCGGTGCCGATGGATGCGCTAATCGAGAGGCAAATTGCTGTGGTACAGTATGACAGGGGTATTAATGGAAACAATTACCAATAGGCAAGTAGACTCCTGCTAGATTCATGGTACGATCACAGCCGTTCATTACGCGGAGCATGGCCCCATACCGGCCAGCGTGCGCATCTCCAGTGTGCGTAAACGCCGTCGATGAACTGAGCAGATTATCTGAATGGAAATGAGCTGAATGTGCACAACGATGCTGTATTGTGGCTACTGTAGCCAGAGGGTAAACAAAAGATGGTAGATAGACACACAAGGATGATATATCTGTGGATAGCGTGTCAGATAAAGGACTCATGTGAATGGATGCATTGTGTATCATGGGTTAGCCACCAACAGTGATGTGTGCAGCTTTATCTAAAAGAGTAAAAAAGTAAAACAAATAAACAGCTACGCTACTTTTCCGTGGCTCCGCTCTGCTGCAAAATCAAGATTTAAGAGAAGAATAGACAAGTGAGTTATAGACTTGATGTCATTGCGCAGTAATTGGTGTGTAATCAGTAGTCGGTTTGTTTTTGTGTCAAGCTGTGTGTCTGTCTGTGTAACGTGGTGTGTGTGTGTGTGTGTGTGTGTGTGTGTGTGTGTGTGTTGCTGTATCTATGTGTTTATCACAAACAAGCAGGGAAACAATGATCTCCAAAAGAATGATTGACATTTTAACTCGGAGGAGAGAATAGCTCGCACTTCATCAACACGTCCCTTCACTCATGTGAACTTGTTTGTTTTATTAAATCAAAAACGTCTCTCCACTCTCCTCTTGCACAGGCACATTCACAGTTTGAAGGATTACTTAACTAGTTTACAAGTGATGATTCAAATCAGCATTTTTAACTGTAGATGGCAGCCTTGATCCCGGCAGACAGCTGTTTTGATACTGTGCAATACATTCCAAAAAAAAATATCATCTTAAAGCTCAAAGTATAATTCAACTACATATTTAGCAACAAATTGAAAAAAACAAAAAATCATCATGAAATTTCCAAAACACGAGGCAGCTGAAGTCACTTTCCCAACCACAACGACTGGCATTGCATCGCAGTGCATCAACACATCAGGCTCTGCTGTGTCTACAGTGACGTCCTAATCTCTGTAATATTTGCGGTTAGAAAGGGAGTTAAAAGGAGGTTTGCACCGAGGTCTGCGATAAGACTTTCCACCAGGCCTCAGAGCTGTGATGTTACCCTGCTCATGTGTGTCCCCATCTGATTCTGATCAGGGTTTTTTTTACTGCTGCGCTCAAGCGTCGTGGAGCCTAACAGGCATATTTTTAGGCCAGGAGGAGGGTGCTTATTGAAAGCCGAGACACAATTATGAAATGTAAGTTGGAATATTGTTTTTATTACAAAGCCAAACAAATGCGTCTCCAACGAGTCTCACATCAAAGATGTCTGTGCGACGACTAACCGCAGAGTGGAGGCTTTGGTGCTGGAGGCTTTAATGAAAAACGAATGTTGCCTGTACGTGTGAGGGCAACTGAAGTGTGAGGTCTGCAAGTGTCACTGTCTGCGTCGGGGTTGAGTATGTGCTGTGTTGCCTTTAAAAAAAAAATAAAAATCTACATCTAGTATGTTGCTCACACATGTGGGTCTCTGTGTGTGAGTTAGTGGAGCCTTTGACTGTGAAAGGCATCTATCACTTATAGACGATTAATTACAGCCTCAGTGTTGTGTGGCGGGGACGCCTTCACTGCTCATGAAAGAATGGAAAAAATTCAATAATTTCACTTCAGATGAGACACTCGCAGCGCTCGGGAGTTGGTGCGGAGGATGATGAAGTGTGTGTGCGTGCTCCACGTGTGGGGTAGCGCGTGAGAGGACGATTCCACCCTGTACATCTGTCAACGTGTCAACCCCGGAAAGG
Source organism: Leptoclinus maculatus (assembly GCA_032191485.1). NCBI lineage: Eukaryota > Metazoa > Chordata > Actinopteri > Perciformes > Stichaeidae > Leptoclinus > Leptoclinus maculatus. Next base: position 8,323,886 of record JAVDOI010000013.1, read on the forward strand.
TGTATATTAAGTTATTTGTGAAGCCGGTGCACTAATTATGTTTTCAGACCCTGTGGAGAGCCAGTCAGTCCGTCGCTGTCTCAACAACATTAAATTACATGGAAACTTGGAGAGAGGGAGCACACGAACACTCTATCTGGTCGCCCTGCTCTGCTCCTCTCTGGCTATATGCTGTGAGTGAGTGATTGCGGCACGGAATTCCTCATCGTTCCGGCCTTTTGTTGGGGTTGCATCGCTCAAATAGTTTCCATCTCTCTCTCTCTCTCTCTCTCTCTCTCTCTCTCTCTCTCTCTCTCTCTCTCTCTCTCTCTCTCTCTCTCTCTCTCTCTCTCTCTCTCTCTCTCTCTCTCTCTCTCTCTCTCCCTCCCTCCCTCCCTCCACCTCCACCTACCCCCCAGCGCAGACCCATTTTATTTATCTGCCATGTCTCATCGTTAGACAGGGGGAGCATGCATGGCTACCCCGGTGCCCAGGGAGTGGAAATGTGACGGGCTGACGAGCGGGCGAGTGTGGACAGACGTTTGTTGTGTCTAGACGGAGGCTTGGGAGGCTGTCACGGTCTCAGGGTACGCCGGGTCTCATGGGAGACGCACTGTAAACTTATCATGGTGGTATTGTGGGTTCTATTGTGAACCTGGAGAGAATGCACTCAGTCATATGTGTTTGACTAGGCAGAAAGGAATACTCAGACACACTCAATCTTCTGCGTGAGCTAGGTGTCGAGGTAATAATGTTAGTTTTTGGTTATATAATGTGTAGTTGATTCAAGATCATTTCAATGACGACATTTGAAGAGTAGTAGATCTGTTACTCATAGAAATAGTCAATTAAATGGTGCAAATCTCTCTTATATCATATATCGCATTAAATATCTTTTTTTAAGAAACAATTTCTGCTGTAATATTCAGGCCTCTAGTGTAATAGGGTGTGAGCATAGGCGTCAGAATACTTATGTGCATGTAAAAGAAGCCATTTACAATGCTAACACCCAATCCCCAACCCGTGAAACACATATTTATCACTTTAGCACTCCAAACCCAGGCCCTCCTCAGAGTGTGGTGAAGACTAATCTGTCACCTCTCCCTCCCCAGTAGAAAGTTCAGAGTTGGATTCTCAGCCAGAATCATGGCTGAGAATCAGACTGCTGTTGCACAGATGAAGGGCTGCTCTTTCTCTTTGGAGAGATGGGAAGATTTGAATTTATGGACAGTGAGCAGCAACAGTACACAGGGAGAAGTAGTTCAGGGCTAATTCACGAACAAGCGTATGCATGCAAAAAACCAGTTAGGCTGACCAGGAGTTGCTCGTCTCTTTTGTGAAACGGTGTCCTCTCATCTCTCATCTGATCCAAAAGGAGGAACAGTGTGGAACCAATCGCTTCAGCACAAAATGGTGCGACAGTGTTTCAACCTCTGCCACATTTCATTCATTCAGTCTAATTTGTGTTCCGTACGGGATGTACTTCAGACTAAAAGCCTCGGTTTACCTCGGTGACCTTTGAGTGTCTTGAGATTAGCTTTCACTTCCCTCAGACACGGAGGTCTTTCTCTCCGGTATTGTGTCATTTCATATTGACCAGAAGGAAACAAGTCCAAAAGACAAAGTGGGAGATGAGGTGACAAGCAGCTGTGTACACTGAGGTCATGTTCTCCTTCGGGGGTCAGAAGGGCTTTGCCGTTTTTCAAGTGAACATTTCCAAGCGTCAAGTCATGATTTGTGTCACGGGCGATGACCCAAAGAAAATCTGGCATGCCACATGAGTCAGTCAGTCAGCCAAAAGAAGGGAAATGTTTAGAAGTGGGATTGGACGAAGAAAAAAAGAGGAAAAGGTGAAGGCCCAAACTTGAGCAGTTCCCACGGCCAGCGAAATAACCCTAAATCGCTGGTGGCTCTCTGTCCCCACCCCCTCCAACGCAGACCGTGATGAATGGGACATTTAATATTGCCCTGCTGCTTAAGGGTTTTTACTGGAATGGATCTGTCCTCCTCAAAACACTAAAACAACACTCGTTCTCAGACTGCGTGGACACAATGTGAGTGACATGACTGATGATGATGATGTGATCAATATGTAAGAAAAGCAGGAAAGTCCCAGACTTTGTTAAAGGTCTTGAATAGGCTTATTGATTTAGATCTTTAGCCAACAGTTGTTGGTGTTCTGCTGTAATGTCGGAACTGCTGCAGTTAAGAGTACAACATAATTACATTTGTCAGTTTGTTGGCACTGAGTGATTTAACTGTCATTACTTATTGTTAAAAGCCTCAAATGTTAACCTCATGGTAACATTAGAGGTAAAGTCAGTAGGTTTCATTCACTGAGAACCATGAATGTCTGCACAAAACGTAATGGCAATTCTCCCAATAGTTGTTTAGATATTTCATTGTGGACCAAGTCTCCGCGTAGAGTCAGTGGATCAGACGAAGCGGTGCACTTCGGGGTCTCGTCAGAGGAGACGGGTGAGATTTTTCTGGCTCTGCGCCACGCTGATGGATGGAGGGAGAGAGTCGTCACGAGAGCAAGTGTCATCCAATCTAATCCAGGTGATTAGTCAAGCATTCTCCTCTTTCAAGGTGTGGGGCCCATTTCCCCCCCCCCCCCCCGAAACCAGGGGCCAGGTAACGTGATCCCTACGTGTATGTGTGTGTCTGGTCATTTGAAACCAACATTAATACTTTTCCATGAGACAGCCCCCCCCCCCCCTGTACGGCACTGTATGCACAAGAGCAGAAACAATGGCAGCAAGAGGTTAGAATATACTGACGGAACCCCCCCCCCCCCCCCCCCTTTCTTCTGGTCTGGCGGGAACAACGGGGACAAATATTGTTATGGTGATCGGTCAAACTGTTAAAATGTTTTGCTTGACCAGGAAACTTAACCAAGTAAGAGTCCAGACACCCACTCGCTTCTCATTCTCATAACACGCAAAGTACTGCAATATGTTTTATCTCTCGAGGATGCATTGAAAACCAAAATGGTCTGGCTGATTCAGACTCTCCCCTTTGAACCTCTGTCATGTTTAATGAACCGTTAACCGTTATTATTCTACTTCAGTGCCCTTCTTTCATAAGTCTTGTTCCTGGTGCTATGCTTTCTCTCCCTATCATGCTAGTGCACAGTGTCTATTGAAGAAACGTGTGTTCTGTGTCTTTGACGCTGGACATTTTGTACTCCGATATCATTTCTGGTGATCCTGTTTAGTCTTGTGTCACATCCAAACGTCCAACGTTGTAATTGTTCCATGTGGAGATCATTTCATTGCATAAGGAACAGCTGTATTTTGAGATAAAGCAGATATCTTAGAATAGAGAGGGAAGGCAGACAAAGTTTATTTAACATGCACATGAGAAGAAAAAGTGATAAAGGACCTCTGCACCTGTTATCTGTGTTTGTTTGTGTAAGCACAAAATGCTCACATGTACGTAACTACGATGGCTGCAGATAGACAGAGTAAGAGGTTAGGATAGTGGCGTCTGATGCACACGGACCTCTTTAGAGACTCGGAGGGATCTATGTGTGATGTGCGTGTGTTGCTCTAAAGAACACAGTGATAGATCAGACGAAACCCAATTTTCCAGCTCTCCGTCTCATTTCCCCCCCCTCTGACTTCATTGTGCTTTGTCCCCTTTTTTTCGTCTTCAGCTTGTTAACAGTGCCCTTCCTGTTCCTACGACGCCGTGATGTGGCCTGTCATTGACTCTTCCTCATCACTCCGTTATAACAAAGAGTTTTGTGTTGACGATGCTAGCTTTTCCCTTTCTTTTTTCCCCTGGACGTATATGTGTGTGCAAAGCGTGTGAGTGAGCACAGCAGCAGGATGTTTATTTACTGTTGTGTGCTCGCTCGCTCCTTTTGACTCGAAGCAGACTGTCATCGCCGGGCATCACGTTGACACGAGAGAGAGACCAAAGTATGATTAATGACCGTCCTTTCTCTCCCTTGTTTTTCTCTCCCTCTTCCTCTGTCCCTTCCTTGTGTCTCGTTGGCTCCCTCCCCCCTCAGAGGACCTGGATGACCTGCGGATGGAGGGTGTGACGGGCTTGGCTCCATCCGGTAGTAAGTTCAGCCAGGGACGCAGCTCCTATCAGCCTGAGCCACAGGCCAAAGTTACTCTCAACATCTGCTCTAGGTGTGCCAGGTAAATGTTTCCACCTTCTCTTATCTGGTGCTCTGGAGAGAGAGACAGCACAGCTCCGTAGAGTCTGTTCTTACATGGGTTTAAAGGAAACATTTTTGGAATTTTTGGAATAGATTTATACCACTCTAATGTCTGACCACCAGGCTTATCTAATCACAGGACAAACATGACCTGTTATATCTCTCATCTAACGCTCAGCAATGTGCTTCCAAGGCTCTGAATTATAGGAATTCAAATACATTTTAGCCACAGTAAAGGTTGTGCTTATTAATTTAATCTAAACATCTTATCAGTCTTATCCCGGGTCATGACTCCCCCACCCGCTCTCTCTGCGTCTGTATCACAGGTAGCATACCTCAACGTTCAGAAGAGAGAATAATATCATATCTGAAGTGCTTTCCGGTGTTGCTTGTTTTCACAAATCAGCCCGAGCACTGATAATCGTCTCCATTATCACCCTTTCTGTCTTTTTTTCCTCTCTTCTGACACATTTCCTGTTCCCCCCCCTGAACCACAACATCAGTGTAGCGCTCACATTTCTGAGTGTTGGGTGTGATACAACAGGCAGGTGTGGGCAGGAGTCTTCCTTGATTCCAGTCGAAGATAAACGGGTATCTGTTCGATGAGACGCCAGGCACACATCTGCCTGCACGGCCTCCTCTGTTTTTTGGGGGTTTGGAATTTGTATGTTTCCTGCTCTTCTTTCATTCACGCTGCTTATCAGTTTTCGCTCCACGCACCGGCTGTTGTCAGGATGTTCTCAGAGGCTCTTGCAGGAGGATGAACGATATCGGTGGATTTTTTTTTTTTGCTGGAAGTTTATTGACTTGGTATTTTTAAGCAAACAGTTTATATCTTTGGCTTATCATCGAGTCCCTGGGTTGGATCAGCGGCGGAGCAAAGCAGCATCTGTATCTGGAGTCGTTCTTGGCCCCGTGCGCTAATTTCTTCATGAAATCTCAGACATCTGTTCTTCTTCTCTGTCTTCCTCCCTCCTTCTGGTTCAGTCCAAATTCTTGCTTCGTCCTCTATAACCTGACCACAAAATACTCCCCACGTTTTATTGGCGTGTAGGAGTCGTGGCCTTTCTTAGTCATATTTGGTGAGTGTAAGGGCCATAAACAGATCACTAAGCTGGAAAAGTGTTGCATGCATGGCATTACTTTTGTGCTATTCTGGAGACGCACGGAATTCTGAAATCAGGAGTGTTGCAGGACACATATTCATGAATCCTCACATATGTGCATGCATGCCCTTGCACGCAAAGCCACAGAAAGCCTCTGTGAACAGATAGTGGAGGCAGAGGTCAGGGAGCAGTAAGGAGAGGGACGGTCCTAACAGAGACTTAAGTGCATTAGCACTCTGTCTTGATGGGATTACCAGAAACACCTTTCGAACATGGCTCAATATGGGGCCAACCTTTAAACTGCCTCCTCAGAGCACTACCATATGTGGCACAGTTATAGTGCCCTTGTGTTTCACACCTGCAGACAGGCCTACTGTACAGATGTGACCTTGCTGAAGTTTTAAACTTAAAGGTTTGGTTTTTTTTTTTACAGTTATTTTTGTATAAAATGAAAGCTTTGAGGAGATTTCAGTGGATTCTTTCTGATACTATAAAACTCTCACAATGACAGTGGAGAGTTGCTCGGCCCCGCGTGGATCTGTGAACGAACACTCGTCCAAGTTGGACAAGCATTCCTCACATACCCGTCACCACTCAGGCAAACACATTAGAATTCCACTCTTACGGGTCAGTGAGGTCCAGCATTCTGTGCATTACACTTTTGTTCTAAAGCATTTTTCGCTGTTTTTGCTCCCTTTGGTTGTCTAAGCGGTCAAACGAGACTGAGCCACCTGGCCTCACAATGTACCACCCAAAGCCAAGTAGAGGTGACGCTTACTTTCACACCCACAGCGTGAAGGCGAAAACTCGCTTTCTCCCCAGCGAGCGTTTATTCATTTACAGCGGCGCTCCTGTAATGTTACTGTTACCTGTAATGTTACTGGCCAAGGACATAAGAAGTAAATGAATTACTGTAAACTACACAATAACATGATACAGACAAAAGTGTGTATATTATCTTTATTGTATATTGATATATGCACTTTTCTTTTTGAGCTTGCTGAAATGTTTCCCATCCTTTTAGACTCTTTCCTCAGCCATTGTCTTTTTCTTTTGCTCCCGTCCGGCCACTGTCCAAACAGTCCAGTGGGCCTGTGTGGCAGGTCAGAAACACACTCTGCTCCCTCTGGCCTCTCTGCTCAAGTGTAAAGTGCCGTGTGGCCTTATGCGTTGCGGGCATGTCCCTGTTCCTCTGGCTATAGCTGTGGTCACGGCAGCATTTCATCCACCCCCTCCGTGCGCCCGATCACTTCTTTTAATGGCTACGTGCTCCTGCCACAAAAAACCCCCCCGGTGTGCAAAACGCATCCCAGATCTTGGGCAAAGTCCGGCGGAGTCGGTGGTGCGGTCCAAGGAAATGGATTGATCTCCACAAACCTCTTTTGGGGCTTGTAGTTCTCATTAAATGAATTGCTTTCATATCAGGAATGCTCCGGGGGGGAATGGTAGTAAGGACTTGCGGCTATGGGCAGCTTTTGTTCAGAGAATGAGAATACCTTGTGATAGTCATCTCGGGTACGTTTTAACGGTCTTATAAAGGCCATTAAAAAGAGAGGGTGAGACAAGGCAAAGGATGTATAAAGAAGGAAAGAAATAGAATACACTTTAAAAAGCTGCGCTCCGCTTTTACCCTCATCGAAAGAGGTAGAAACCAAGAGGCCCTGCGGCTGTGACGGAATGCAGCCGCGCCATTAGAGCACGACGATTCCTTTCCTTTGTAAATAGCACGCAGTTAAAGCATTTGGAGCTAAAATAGTGTGTAATTGCAGTTAATACGGCATGATTTACATTTTTTCAGTCGTTAAAATATGCTTTGAAAAATGAATACTGTGTTTAATTCATTGAGGAAGTTAGAGTAGTGTTAGCACTATGGAAGCAGTGAAAAGCCCACGTGTAGCAGCTTTATCTTCCTGCTGAGAAGGTATTCCAGTCATTGTTTGTCTTTCACCCACAGTATACTTTCCTATCTCAGGGAAACTTCAATCTTTTAGTACCTAAAGGAGACAAGCCAAATCTCTCAGACCCGCTTCCATTTCAGTTCAAACAGAAAGCAGTATATACGGGCTCGGAATACATCATGATAATGACCAGTAACTGAAAGATTTAAGGGGATACGGAGTCCGTGCGCCAGTTTTTCAGTTATGCTTCGTCAGTAAGTAAGTTGTGAAACAACTGGGATGTGTATAGTTTAATCCATGCACCACATGTCTGTGAATGCATTTCTGTGGTTTCAAAAACTATTTCAGATTGATTTTTCAGCAGGAAGAGATGCTGCGATGAAGAGATAGGATTTGTGGCCCCAAACTGACCCACATGTTCTTCTTTTTATAGTTAATCCCAGATTTTGCAGAAGAAGAGATCATTCACCGAACACTTCCTCTTTGTCTCATTATGTCACACTTTTACAGAGACTTCCTTGTCTCTGCGTGATCTGGCATGAGTTGCAGTGTTGTGGCTGAAGAATGCTGATCTCGGAGATGATTTAAACCCATTTGGCCGCCAATGTGTACAGTACAGCAGTGTAAATGTGTAACGTATTGTCTCCAGGTTGCAGGGCGACAGTCTATCAGACGGCAGATCTGAAGAGGAGCACAGGTCTCACATATCTGAACAAGCTGTACCTGACATCTCATGTGAGTCGCATGTCAGTTGAACACAGTTCAAATCCAAAGTAGTTATTAAAAAAAAAAAAAAAAAAAATGTTGTGGTCTCACGCTCTGCTCTGTCCTTTCTTTTCTTCTTGTGCTGTTTTGTGTGCGTCGTCTGGAGCAGCTCCATTGCCCGGGGTGGACACAGCGGCGGGACGGTTGCAGGAATGCGAGGCCTTGTCTCAAGTGTCGGGCTCTGTAAGTGTCCTCCCTACATCCATCACCAAACAATTAAGATCACTTTACAGCCATCAATTACCACGTCACTCTCTCCTCCTCCGCTTCTATTGTTGCGAGAGCGAGCGAAGAAACCACCTCAAGCCTCTCGTTAATAGGACAAAACGGATCCATCTTTATGCGGGCATTTCAGCTTACACCGCAGATGATAGCGCTGAATAAGTGATAGAAATCTCCCTATATCACTTTGCTTCCCTCTCAGGGCAATTGTGTGCCATCTGAAAGGAATAAATGAAAAGAATATCTAGTGACACGACGACAATTGAGGCTGATTTCGAGGTTTTATACAATACAATTATGGGTTACAGGAGTACACACAGTTTAGTTCAATAGCAGGCTTGCGTGATAACCTCACATGCTTCAGGGAAGAAATCTATAGAGGCCCAGACTCAGACACAGGCAGACTCTCACATGCTGTTAATAAAGCGGTCAGCTAAGACGCCGGTACCTTTTTGTATAATTACCGCTCCCAGAAAAGCCGATACCTTTTTTTTTTTTTTTTTTTTATAATTGCCCAATCTAAGTGTTAGACAAGGCTTTTTTTACGGCATGTTTTAAAGAAAGAAGTTTGGAGCCGAGGCATTACTCCGTGTGTGGAGCAGATGCAGAGAGGCTCCAGACTAACTGGGAGCAGACTTCTAGAGACCGAAGGACCTGTTGAATCAAAGCCCGCAGTCAAAGAGTCTGATGGATGAGGCCAAATACAACAGCCACGATCCAGAAGAGAAACCGTGCACTTTATGACACCAAACTGCCGTTCTTCTGCTCTTTTTCTCAAATGTTTCAAGTGAAAAGGAAAGGCATGACCAGATGATAGACGTCACGTCTAGCTCAGTGATTTCAGCTGATTAATTTAGCTTCCCGCTGACCTTCACGTCCACATTGAGCCACTATTTTGCGGCTGCTTAGTCCAAGGGACCGAACGCTACATCTCCATAGGTTAAGCTCTGTCTGGCACGCTTTAAGAATAGGGTACTAATGTATCCCATATGGAAACTGCAAGTGCAATCGTCTCCTGTCATCTACTGTAGCTAATGTGGCTGTTTTGTGTTTAATTGCTTATGTTTGGCTGTCTTTGAAAGGCAAATGCAATTTGTAATAGCTTGTTAGTTTAACTGGCCCTTCAGGGGCTTGTGGGCCACAATCACTAAACAGTATGGAAAAAAAAAAAGTTGTGCTTTTATGAGCTTATTTTGGAAAAAAACACAATGGTTGAAGTCATACAGTTTGAGGAATAACTAGCCCTGTAGCTGATGTGGTGTTTTCTTTTCTTTTTTTTAATCAACTTGTTTAATACATCCCTGCAGTACCTGTTTAGGTACATGTGTCCCTATGTATTGGTAGACAAGTGTCCAATTGTATCTTCACATGGTGCCCTGGTTATTCATTTTAAAGAAAAAAAATGCATGTAACTTTCTCTAGGATTGAAATTTTGAAGTTGTATTTAATTATTAGAACACTTCATCACGTTAAATGAAGTACGCCTTTGCATTGGACATTGCCCTGGTTTGGGCAGTAAAAGGCTGGTGATGTTGGAAAGTAAACACTGTTAATGGTTATCATTATTAGTCAGACAGGCCCCCCTGCCTCTGCCTGCTCCTTTAGGTGATAATTGCCTCATAAAGACAAATACTTTCCTAAAGCAATCGCCAGAGCAAATTCTCCAAGCAATCCCTCTATAGCTTCCTTTGTAAGTGTTGAGTGATATGTTTTAATCAAATGTAGCTCGTGTAGAGTTGTATGGGCGTTACCATCATAAAATCTGCTCAGGGAAACTGCTCATTTGTATGGTAGACATAAGATAATTAGTGCGATGCAATGCCATGTGTGTGATACAAGGCAGAACCATTGTGATGGTTTATTTTTGTTTCCACCGGAATATTGGCAGAGTTTCAGCCGATACATTGTATGGCTTTTTGTATTTGGCACCAGTCTCCTCTCTACACCTCCACAGTCACGCATGCATGGTTATCATCTGTGCAAATCCCTGTGATTTTAGAGCATAGCTCTAGTGCAGTTTTATTCCTGTGTTTAGGATTTCCAGATTTTCCCTTTTTCGTGTTTTTTCTCCATTTGTCAAATGCTATGTCCTAAATTATTGTTAGAACACAGCAAGTGAGCCGTGTGAGTTCTGGTTTCCTTTCAGTATAAAATGTCTTTTATTTATTTATTTATTACCTTAAGACATTTAAGATTGTGTCGGAATTCTAATCATCTACAATTGCAACAGTTTTATCATTTAATTTCAACTTAAAATAAACTAAACCTAAGCCTAAGGCCAAGCATTGTTCACTTATATTTGGGATTTTCTAATACTTTATTTTGTAGGTTTTGCCAAATATAGCAACTAGTTAGAAGGCTTTTGCTTGGCAACAGATTGTTTGTTAAGATGACTGTTGATGCAGTCTCACACTGTGAGCTATATAGCTCATGCTAATGTAGTTCAACATTATAATTCAAATCTAGCTGCTATTATACACTCAAACTTTCAATCCAGTTATTTGCCCTTTACCACTTTTCACCCATCTGCACTCTATTTGGCCTGACACTTATTTTCCTCTTGCTGTTCTTCTATGACTGACGGATAGACGGTACGTCATATAACCTGTCTTTGTAGTGCTTGAATGAAAGGCTAACTGTGTTATTGTCAATATCCTGTTTGCTTTTGGCTGCGCTAGCTCAGTCATTGGCCAATGAGCCTGGGAGCCCTGTATACAGTCCATAAAACTATTAGGGGATTGTGCTGTTCGCCAAAACAACAGGAACTTATTAAGAGTTGAGCGTTACTCCTCATATCCCATAACCATTAGCATGTTTTAAACGAGAAAATGACTTCACACCAGTGGCCTACGCTCATTTGCTATTAAGCAATATGAACTCTCCCTGCAGGTTGGAAGGTTTGGTATTCAGTATAATCAAAAACGGTGTTGTTTCAGTTCGGATAAGAACAAAGCAGCGCTGCAATACTCAATGTTCTCTATCTCACACATGTGCAGGATGTTATCTTTTTCACTCAAACATCACCTCATCCCACACCTTTTTTGATAAAAAGCAGTACTTGCTGGGCTACGTAGTGGAGCATAAACTCTGCTAATGAGATACAGTCTGGCTCTGCAAAGCTAAAGTGGCAGTCATCCAGAATTCCTTAAAGTGCAGTTTAATGTATAGGTCTCATTCTGTTTCAATCATCTTCATTGCTAGAAGAAGTGCTTTAGTATTGGGTGAGTCATACTACCAAAAGTTAAAGCTCACCTGTTTTTGTTGAATTATATGCTCTTGCGTGTGTGTGTGTGTGTGTGTGTGTGTGTGTGTGTGTGTGTGTGTGTGTGTGTATTGGGCCCTATAATACTGACCACAACAAGAGAGTCCATCAATTGTGCTTTGCAAAGCCAGCGGTAGGCTCAAACCATGTTTGAGGTCTGTGACTGCATGCACACATCCCAAAACGACTCTTGTTGTGCGGAGGGCAATGTTGAACCCAAACCCCAGATTGTGGTGATTATTACTGCTGACCACACACGTATAGCTGCACACATGCAGGCTATAAAATATTTAACTCCAGACTTCCATCCTCTTTCTTTCTGTCTTGTTTTGCGCTCAACATGGAATCAATTTTGCCTGAAACAAGATCCTTGTTTGTTAGCGGGCAGAAGCATCACCAGAGGGCTTTTCCCTTTTCTCTTTTAGGTCTTTTTTAGTTTTTGTCATACTGGGAGGGACATTATACAACGTTTGGGGGTTTCGTGCCACTGACATTAATATACTCATAAGTCATTGATGCTCTTTATTTTGGAGATGAAAAGGTCTTTGTCTGTGTAGATTAAAGCACCCACTCTAGGCATCCGAACAAAGGAGGGAAAGAAATGTGACTCATTTGCGCTCATGTCATACGTTGCTGCTGATAAGCACAATAGCTGCTTTAAAGCATGATGAAGGGAAATGGCTTTTCATCACGTCATTGTGTCTCGTTAGCGTGTAATCAAGTCCATTTCAGCTTTGTTTGTTGGGTCTATCCATGTACTGTTGCTGATTTCTACATGTTTTTTTAATATGCACTACTACGGTACGCTGAACATGTTGACGTCCTCCAGGTGACTTTGTAAATATGTACGCCTTCACCAAACTTGAGGTAACAACAGTCATGTTTTGATCGTCATGTCGGTTTATTTACTGATGTTATCTCGAGAGGTGAATTGCTTGCAGACTCGGTACATCCTGTTTGTTTGCTCTGCCATGGGACTGTACAGTACCACCAGCCTTAGCCTCCGGTCTGCAGGCTCCGGGATACATGGTCCTGATTACAGTAAAGTCTTTCCTGTAGTGGACAGAGGAGCTTCAGGGCAGGAGAAATGCAAATGTTAAACTGTGGACATTGCTGATAAGAGTAAATCACCATATGTCAACTGGTCTCCTGAAGACTCTTTAAGAGACCAAAATTAAGTTGTTGCCCTGTGGACCGTTTAATAAAACCAAAGTGAAACCTTGACTTAGCTGTTACACATTATAATGTAACGACCTGCAGTAGAATAACGATTATAAACTTGGGGAAACTTAAACTAGAAAACTGTTGGTGGCCTTGTTTGCCGGAGCTGAGAAGACCCAGAGAGAGAAGGACAAGATGATGTCATGCTGTTGGATTTTGGGGGGAATACCACCAAAGAGAAAGAAATAAAGCTGGGGAGGGGATTCAGTTGTAATGCTCAACCCGCCTTGCTTCTTTATGAGGGCTGTAATTAAGGATTGGCTTGTGGTGTTGCGGTTCTGCTGCCACAGAACGCCTCATGTATCTGACAGGCATAAAGATCAATGCCATGGACCCTGGGAATCATGTTCTGCCATTCATCAGAGGACAGCAACTTCTCTTGTTGTCACCCTACCTCCTCTCCGGAAACAGACTTTTAAGTCCACTTTCAATCATGAAAGTCATAAAATGAGTAGCCTGCTGTATCCCAGGTTTGTCTTTAAAATGGTGTTGGAAGACTGTGTGTTCTGTATATCACCAGATCCACCCAAGAGCCTTGCTCCGTGTCAGCACTTTGTCAAGTCAACTCTGCCTCTCATTAAGTGCCGAGCACATCGAAATGACGCAAGTGCTGGCATCGGGCCGTAACATAACTTTGTTATATCTAGTATAAACCAAGCTCAACAGGAGGTGGAATTATGGCTGACAGATTTTATGTCTCACCTGTGCTTGAAGCGCATGTGCACTTTGGCCCACTGGCTTAACAGCTCATCCGGCCACTTGTGTCCCATCAAGGACTTGGCAACCTGAGTCTGTCAAATCATACACTTGGCCAGAAAGGCCAAAGCAGCCCCTCTATAGGGGATCCAATCTGGCGTTCTTTCAATTTATTTTCTTTCATATGCTTCGGAATATGATCATCTTGTATTTTTTGTGTAATAGTAATATCATGCGCTCTTTAGGAACCATCCAAAAATGGCTGATTTATTGTTCCTTAACTGCTGGTGCAAGATTTGCTGCTGTCAGGCTCTTTTCCAACAGACTAGTGCGCATACAAGCTCCTATAGATTTCCTGATGGTTTTATAAAAAATGTCCCAAACCACTACTGACAGTCTAGCGACCCGCATTCGCCAAACAGAGTGCACTGCATGCTCTCTACGCTTTCATCTACACTTGCTGTGGTTTCTTGTGTTTTTCTAAAGCCCATAAAATAATAATTGCCCTTTTTTTTTTTTTCCCCAAAGCAGATATGTCTCAGATATTTCCAGCAATAGCTGAAAATTATATAAAGAGTTAATTGAAGGGTCTTTCTTCTAATGTGACTTTCTCTCTTTTCTGTTCTCCGCGCTAACTAGCGTCAGGCTGTCTGGGAGGCTGATCTGAAGGCTGTGAGAGGTGGGAGCTCTGTCGGGCAGACGGGCCTGCTACTGGGCGACTCCCTCTTTTCTAAAGAGCTGGAGAACATGGGCAAACAGCTCGCTGGTAGGCACTTCTGTGTGGGGTGCATGTCTGTGTGCTGTGGCTTTATGCCTATATAAGTGTGTCTGTGTATTTATCAGTGGGCTTTAATGATGAATAGTATGGGAAAGTCAGATCAAATACTTTCTTTTGGAATACATAGTTTACACTTTGCACACACACAGACACACACACACACACACACACACACACTTTGAACTGCAGAGACTTATGAAGAATGCATAAGTCTGCACTATTTTTGGCCAAATGATTTTCTTGGTTAATTACAAATGTTTCAAGACCAAATGGAGAAGAAACTAATTTAAATAATTTCCACATGGCAGGAATGTACCTCAACTCCAGCTTTGATCATAATATAATAATCAATAACTCCGGCTCCGCTGAGTCATTTGGACGTGATCGAAAGCTTAACTGTGCCGGAGACTGATGGAATTTTGTGTGGCATTTTGGAAATCATTATTCCTAATGCAGATCAAGGCTCATCTTTGACATATGTGACATATGTGACGTCTGGGTGACTCAGAGACTGCTTTTGTTGTCGTGATGATTAAGTGTGTATCCACTTTTGAATCAGATGAAAGCCCGGCGCCATTAACCGTCATGTGTCGCCCACTTGTTTGTTTATGCATGTCCTCCCACTCTGTTTGACAGCGTCACTGTGTGTTAAAGACCTCGTACGCGCCTTCACATACCAGACTTATTTGAAGCATATTGTTCCTACTTAGTGAACCTTATAACTGTCATCCAACAGCGGTAGCAGCTGCTCTCGTCTCCTCAGCTCATCCGCACATCGGCCGCTGAATACACTGGTTGCCTCCGTGCCGACAGAACAAAGCAGCACGCTGGTGCTTAGGGGGCACTAAAAGAGGACCATTTGTGTTAACGGCACACTCAGTTTTAGGTCCTCAGATGGCATTCATTTCTAGTTGTTAGTGAATATTCAGGTCGAGGGCTCCCACCAGGCAGTTCAGTGAAGCTGTTCAACAAGCTAATTCAGCTCTTTCAAGCCTTTATTAGCTGCTAATACTTTCCACGTTTTGGAGCCAGACCCTCACTTTTCATCTTATATTGTCGCCCCAATTATGTGGCTGTTTGGTCACTCCTTGTCTGCCGCTCGGGATGTGGAGAAGCGCATGTGCACTCAGTTGTGATTTTTTTTCCTAATATCCAAATGAAATACTGCTCACTAAATTTGTTATTGAATAGAGTTTAATTTGATGGCAGTTTCATCTCGGGACCGGTACTGTTTTCAAATGCTCTATATTGCTACTAATACGATGCATTAGTTTTCGGGATATGAAATAATTTTACCGCTTTTTCCATTTTAACAAACATGCCAAACTGTTCAATGTGTTGAAGAAAGACTTTTGATCAGAAGTTAGAAAAGTTTCCTCATTTAGATCCAGAAATAAGTGATTAAAGTACAAGTAAACAAGGCTAAGAATCAAGTACTTAGGCTCAGTACCCAGTCTGAGTTACACTATATTAGGAATTTGTCCATCCTGGCAGGCAGTGTATTGTATTGTTTTAAGCCTGCAGATGAATTACAGACAATGCCATTAGCACTTTAGTTTATTTTCTGAGGAGAGACCTGTTTGCGTGACTTCTGAATGGTTGAATAGCGTGCTATGGCCCTGTATGCTTGATCAAAGACTTTAATAGATTAAATCTGTTTCTATTTCTTCTTGTCTCTTTCTCTCTCTGTGTTCTCTCTGTCTCATTTTCTCCCCATCTTTCATTTTCCTGTCTTTATTAAAACGTATCAAAGGTTCAGACCATGTGGAGTTTGATGCTCCCTCTTTGATCTCTAGGAGCCGTCATAATATATCTGTGTCTGTGAGATGGGCTGTAATATCTCTGTGTTAAACACTGAACAGAATTTCAGAATAAAGCTGCTCGTAATAAGCTACTCACTAATGCCAGGAAGTCAGGGGAAATAACTGGTTTACAATAAAATCATGGAGTGGAGCAACTATTTCCGGAAGGGGGAAGATTTTCACCACAAAAACATGTGGTGTTTATAATTATACCGGTAAATAACTTGAGATAAAAATATAAATTTTACGGGAACAGATTACTAATGAACATATCCTGTTTACGTTATAATGATAACAGTCGTGGAAGACCTGGTGTGGGTGGTTAAGGGCTTGAACTGGGAATTTGTCATATGTGGATCTTCCGTTTACACCAATTTTTCTTCTGTATATAGGAGTTAATTCACTGTCATCCAGAGGCACTCGCACCCCCAGCAGGTCTTATGGTCACCGCATAGCTGTTCATGCAGACTATCAGCCAAATAACAAAGCTTCTCTATGCTTTGTAATGTTACATACTGCAGCTCATGTTAATTATCTTCCAACTTTCAATCAGAGGGAGGTCAAGAAAGGCCAAGTTTGTAACCTGTATCTTTAGTTTTCCTTCTAACATTTAGATGAGTAACATGTGTCGAATGCAAGAGGGTTAAAGCAACACAGACACACCGTACACGTGCAGAGTATTGAGCACATGGGCAAGGCACTAAGCAGTGTGTGCTCTGCATTGTATCTCAATATGAGGGTTGACCTCCGTACAATCAGAGCTGGTTAAACACAGAAACGGCAATCTAATTATGCACGTCAGAGAATGAAATGTTTTTTATCCCTAAAGGATTGTGTACATTACAGTCTGGAATAGATTTCAAACCGACCAAGTAATGTCTCAAAGTGGAATTTAGAGTGGTATCGCAGAGGTTTTTCGACTTTGCATGGATGTTTGTCTGTGAACAGGAGCTTACGCTTCACATTTTTGCGTGGGAAATGTTGTTTGTATAGGAGAAAAGCACCATTTGCTCAAAAACAAGGGAGTCAAGGTTTGCAAAAAAAATGATTGTCATGTTTCCTTTTGATATTTATTTAATGTCACACATATTCAGTTTTCCAGAAAAACAAGCTCCGTATGAGTCATTCCTGAAATGATCCTTCTCAAATGATAATTCCCAGACTGGTTTTGTTGAATCCTTGATTGCCAAGATTTTTAACAAAAGCATAAAACACGGAAAAAATGACCCAGATGTTGATCGCAGAAAGTTGGCAGAATCACCTCTTTCATAAACAGACATGTTTTTGAGACTACCAGTGAGGCAAACAAATGAGTTTTTTTTGTAACAGGCTATGCTTACTGTATATCAACTTGGAACCTTTTCTAACAGAGGAAGCTGGATTCACCACAATTTACAGGGCCTATAAATATTGTCATCATTGCCCAAAAGAAGGATTAAACCAAGCAGTCTCGCCCACTTTAATGCTCAGTAAAGTTTGTGAATCATCAGTCTAGTAGGACACATACTAACCTCATAGCACAGCCTGTGAATGTGTGAAAATAATAAACCTGACCTTATCGTTAAATCTCTTGATTTAGCAGACTTTTCTGGGATTTGTGTCACAGTCGTTGTATACATACTGTATAAAACTGTTTAAACATTGTCATTGTCATTCCTTCTGTAACTATATCTGTTGACTTTTCTCCTCCTTTTTCCCTCCAGAGGTTGAGAAGGACCTGGCCAAGCTGGCAGAAGTAGGGAAGATGACCACTCGGAGCGCCAATAATCCGCACAGTAGTCTGCTCCACACCCCTCTGCGCCACAGAACACTACCCGACACACTTCCTCTCACCAGCCTGCTCTCTAGACCCCAGTCTCCAGCTGGCAGCCTCTCAGGCAAGCCCTGCGGTGTGGGCCTCCCTCTGCTCAGCCCCAAGCCCACCTCCCTGGTCATGGGTCGGACTCAATCTCCCAGCAACCCCGGGAGCAGGACTCAAACCCCCAGAACGCCCAGCAGGCCCCTGACCCCGAATAGTTTACTGACGCGCTCCACCTTTAACCCTGGAGCTCATAAAGAGGTGACCTTCAGGAGATCGCGGAGCCGCCCTGTGACACCCACATGTCAGCCCACACGTCCCCGAGCGCTGCTCACCCCTCCTGGACTAAGCACTACAGACAGCCTCGGTGCCAGCCTACGGGCCTATCTGTCTGAGGTAAGACCGGAGACTGAGATATATCCCTTTATCATATCATATATGCAATTTTGCATGACAAGGTGTCATAATACAGTAAAATAATCAATGAGGAGGAGGCAGAGTTGAATTGTGGCAGCACTGTCTTCACAAGGTCAACAGAAACTCCCCAAAAAATTTAAAATGATCCTAATTTTTTTAAAAAGTGGTTAATTTAGTGAGTGTCCGTCATTTTTAATGTGCTGACTGGTTTTCTTACCAAGAGTTATGCCCACATGAGAAGATTAATTCCATTCCGATATCTGTCTGTCCATTAAATACGGCCTATTACAACAGATGGTTAGCTTAGCTTATTTTAGCTTTAAGACTCAAAGGTAACAAAATCAGCCAACCAGCACTTCTAAAGCTCACACATTAACACATTATTTGTTATTCCTATTCCTTTTTAAACACAGTATCTTCCATGGCCGTGGTGTGGCATCACATTCTACATGTTATATTTGAGCTATTTCCCACGTGTACGATTTATCTCGCAATGAAATCGATCAAGTGCACACATAGTGTATAAAACATGAAGTCAAATTGTCATAAACTTTGGGTCCTGGACTTGAAAATCACTCCAACTTTATTGCAATTTTTTTGTATGATGAGACTCGTGTTTGCTGAGTGTCAAAGAGGCTCGATGTCCAAGTAAAGCTGCTGTGGAACATGAGAGCCTTTACATGGAAAGATCATGACTAAGCGCACCAGAACACACAATATCACACATGTGCATACTCTCACAAACACACACATGCACACGCTTCATGTGGGGTTTAATGGAGAGTCATGGAGGTCCATATAGTAGTATGTCATTTCATTGTGGAAAAATGAGTCTGGCATAAAAGGAGAACTTTCAATGGGCTTTCTTTCTTATATTCCTTTCATGATTAACTTAACAGTGGCGCTGTTAAATACAAGACCTTTTTGAAGGCTTTATTAATGGTGGGCAGGAATTCTTCAGTCCCTCAGTATACTCTTTGACAGTTATGCTAGTTGACACCTAGTGAGATTATCCAAAACACTCGTGCACCCAGTCTGCTTTTATTGAAGCCACCTGGTCCCATGTAGATGGACTAGGAGGCCTGCTTAGAGAGTTAAGGAATCCTGAACCTTTTTAAATACTGACGTGCAGAAAAGATGTGCTTGTGATCTTGTCTTTCCTGACCACTTATGTAGTCATTTAAAGGATTGGAGTTCCATCATTTTAGCAACAGAAAAGTATTTTATTGGTAGCATGGGGCAATTTATATATTAAAGTTTTTGCCTAGGACTCCGTATGAGTTAACAGAGTCTTCCATCATTTCGATTCTGCTCTATTTTTCCATTCCAGGATGAGTTTTACCAGCAGTTACAGGCCATCCGACAGCCTTGGCATATTCCCAGTGACACAGAGAGTGACGTCCTGGAGCCACCTGAACAGGATAAGAGTGAGTGGCCTGCCTTTTTCTTTCTTCTGCTGTCTTTTGTGTCTATTTTAAACCCTGCATTTGATTGTTTATCATCTGCTCATTCAGGTTCCCTTTACCGGAGAGTTTGCTGGAATGTTTCTCAAAGCTCTTCAGTTGAATCCACAGTCCTCTAATGTTTTTACCTTCTCAAAGTTGTTTTTCTTTGTAAGACGTGAGGCACATTTCGTTACTATAATGTCACTTTACCACAATGAGTAGCTAATTCATTAAACTGGCTCTAGATCTATTAAAAAGTGAAGATTAATGTGTTCCTTGTATAATTTTGAGATGGAGCACAAGGGCTGACAAATGAAATTTTCCATATTTCACAGTTGGGTGAAATCCTGGTTTCATAGGGGGACACGTCATATAAAATGTCCTTTCCTGGCATCGTGTAAGAGATATATCTCTATCGAGATCCAGTTGATCGACATGAATAGTTCTTTAAGGTCATAAATCCAGTCATAGTAGTGGTCTGGCTGGGCCACAGTGCAGCATTTTACTCTGGCTTTGAACAGGACAGAATTAGATCAGACCTCCTTGAATGTTCTGGTGCATAAATCACATGAATGTATGTGGCAGTATGGTCTGATTGTCAGAGGCTTGTGGGTCTCAATTCACTGAGGTCCACTAACAAAAATGTCAAATTTATGCTCTCTTAACATTGGTTAACATATGGTTAAACTTCTCTGATCCTCTTATCAGAATTCATACTGTAGCTGGAATAAAACTAACTCATGTAGACATTACATATTTCTGCCTAACAGGTCGTTTTAAGACGAAGACGTTGGACAGAACAAACCTGTTATTATGAGATATGGTCTGCAAAAGTTGATATTATTTCCTAGGGATGGCAAACCTGGAAAGCTTGGAAGAGTGGAAAGACGGTCCACGATGCTAAAGGTTCATCTTCTGGGGAACATGAATGTGCTCAGTGAACGTAATGGCAATCTAGCCATTCTGTACATTACAGGTGGTACAGGTAGCCTAGTAAACATAATGACTAAACCTCTTGGGACAATGACAGTCCACACTTAATTCTATGGAAATCTAGTCAATAGTTTTTGAGATATCTTTTGGACCAGTGTATTTCACCACTGAGTCAAAAATGGCAGCTCTGAAGTTAACTTATGAACAAGTCAAAGTCAAAGAATTCAGAAATGTTCTCAAATTGACTGACCTGTTTTCTCAGTAAACATCAGCACCAGCTACTCAAACCGAAAATCAAGTGTGTGTCGGACTCAAAAAGACAACTCTCATTGACGTTATTACACAAGAATTCCCGTCACACAAAAGATCAAGCAGTCAAATGGTTGTCACATGGAAATATAACCCCTTTGACAAGTTCCTCCAGAGGGTCGTTGTTTTGCCAAATGTGTATCTTGCAAAATAGATGGATAATTGTTCCTAATAGCCCCCGGGGGCCTGCCCTAAGCCTTGGCACTGGTAATGGCATGTTGAGAAAGGATATGAGCCACACATTGAATTAGAGGCGGCTCAGACAGAGAGAGAGAGAGGCTGACAGGAAAAAACTAAAGAGACCCAACAGCCACAAGACGTGACAAAGCACTTTCTGGCGTGAGAGTGGGCCCAGAGGAGTGTTGGCTGAAATCTGCTTTGTATTTGTGTGTGTGTGCATGGGAAAGTGTGTGTAATAAACATGTGAGTGATTGTATTAATCAAGGTAAGATATTCAACTTGTTTTCAAAAAGCATTTTTTGCCCCCTTAATCAGATTTTTCAGTTTTCTCAGGGGTCATTTCGACCTATGAAATAATACAGTTGAATTGCATCCTGGCAACCGAACACTCAAATTAGAATCCACAAATCTACTACTTTGCTGAGTTTTCAAATCAAAATGACTTAATTTCCTCTGGCAGGAAGGTGAAAAAAGATGCCAAGAGTGTGAACATGTTTGTCCATGAAGTGGTTTGCTCTGGCTGTTTTAGTCTGTCCGTGTACCTGCACTGTATGAGTAGGGCTCACTTCATTAGCGCAGTGACTTCCCAGTATCACAGTAGATGTGTGTGTGTGAGCTGGCGCCAAGTGTATGGTAAGAGCTGAATAATGGGGGAGAAATCCAAAGCTATTTCCTGTTATTCTATAAACTTCCACAGTGGTACAACCACACATACCACAATGGAGATGAAAGAAGTCTGTCCGTTTTTCACACTCCTGACCCCATTGTCCTTTGTAGCTGTGCATAAGCACATTAGTCAGTTCAACATAGACATTCCCTGAACAAGTGGGCCGGCTAGGTTATCGCCATGTTGAGAGCCGTGGGGAGGCAATCCCAAGAATATTGAATTTAGCACCTTTAACTGTTATGCTTCTTCACTTTCTTGATGAGCCAGTTAAGCCTCGACTTTGGAAAGAGCCAGGCTTCATATTTAAAGGAAAGATAAATTGCTTTTGTCATATAACTCTTAGCAGACAGATAAGAGACATATTTCCCCAAATATGGAATTATTCCATAGTCCTCATGCTACCTTCACCTTACATGACACATTTTCTGTGTTTATTTTTTTCACAGGTGGTACACGCGATGCCAATAAGAGATCTGTGTTTTCAGGTGAGAATTTGAACAGTTAGAGGCTTTACAGCCTGAAACCCAGAGAAACAGACTCACCTCAGAATGTGCTGTATCATTTGAGTCACCAGAAAACCATTTTTTTTTTGCTATTGTAAGCAACTGCCTTGAGTTTAGAGAGCCTCAATGTCTGTCAATGACCTCATTTGTAGAGCCACAACATAACTACCAATGGGTGACTTACTGTTGAAGCCTCCACCTTCATTTATGGTCCGTTCAATTACAGTCGCAGGCTAAATGGAGGGCACAGTGGCTCTGCACTGCGATTGGTGGAGGCCGGCCATGTGTGTGGAGACAGGAATGCTGTTGCCCAGTTCCATTAAGTCACTTGGGTTCTGAGTTTACACGCAGCAGACAGCGTCAACTCTCAGCCTCAACATTTTGGGAGAAAGGAGAAAGTCTGTCTAGTTTGAGGTTGTCTGCGGTTCTCCTTCTTGTGGCTCCGGAGGTGCCCACAGTTCCCCGAGTCAGTGTGCCAGTCTGGAGGGAGATCTGAGAGCAGACTGCTGCTGCTTGGCTATCAGAGAGGATTGCCACAGCAACCAAACTCAAAGCTTGCTGTTGAAGTCACTCCGATCACCGCTCTCCCAGAACTTGTTGTGAAATATGGTCGTTGGAACCTTACACTGGGCAGCACCAGGCCTCATTTTCCACATCATGTTTGTCTATGACATGTTCAAATATTAAATGTCTGTTTCATAGTAATTGCTCTGAGTTATTTTTCTTATTAGCGGTTAAATGTGTCTGATTTTAGTTTCTAGGAGACTGATGTTTTTGTCTTTCCTTTTTCACAGGCCT
This sequence comes from Leptoclinus maculatus, assembly GCA_032191485.1. NCBI lineage: Eukaryota > Metazoa > Chordata > Actinopteri > Perciformes > Stichaeidae > Leptoclinus > Leptoclinus maculatus. Next base: position 8,346,842 of record JAVDOI010000013.1, read on the forward strand.
ATAGTGACGAAGACCAGAGACATTGATCCAATCAAACTATTATGCAAACCGCTGGACATTTTGAATATGTGTGCAGAGAAAATTATTTTTATAACTCAAATGAATGGGGGGGGGGGGGGAAAGATTGTATACTTTTTTCACAGATATTTCATAGACATTATAATGTAACTGTACGATAAAATGTCAAAATATTACTTCAGAGTATGGAACATTTATTTTTGTTTGCTTTATAGCATGCTATTGCACTTCCATGTGGAGTCCAGAAACAGATGCATTTTGTTGTTGACAGATTCTTTTTCTAGCCCTCGTGCATTTTCACATTGTGAAGGCAGCACACCCATGTTAAGAAAGCGTTTATTGATATGCACTGTTAAAAGATGTAGTGTTTTTTTTCCAATAGCAAATACCCAAGTTGTGGAAGGAACACAAGGAATGCTGTTATATTAATTAAAATGATTTGGTTCACATGTCCCCATTCTTTTGACTCTACTGTTATGTGCTTCTTTTCACATGCAAATACTAAAAGAGAAGTTCAATGCAACATTTCTCATGAAAAAAACACACTGAAGTCATAGTTTAAATGACTAAAGATGTCACAACACAGGCTCTGTTTAATACATGCTTTCCCAGATACATGATCCATCTAACTTTGTGTCTCTGACACGTACTGTGGTGCTGACAGAGACACAGAAATCCGTTCTGGCCGGTGACTACATTGCTTCTGTGTGTTTGCCTGGGCACGTGTTAGTTAAACTGTGGTCGTCTGAATGTTACACAGGCGACGTCGGCTTCCAGAGACACACGCATCATGGACACACCCTCCGGCCCGGCACAGTCCTGATCCCTCCATTCGAAACCCCACTGAGTTCTGCTGCTTTTTCAGCCTGTCTGACTACTTGACTCTCGTGATTTCTGTAAAAAAAAAGATGTGTGAAAAGACTAAACCTCCAAACAGGGCATGTTGATTGATGTCCCATGTATTTCAGCACACCATGTGCTCATTGGAAAGGGATGCGGTTGTGGAAGAATTTGAGGACATGGCATAACAGAGTCACGGTGGTGCCTTGATATAATCTTTATATCACAATATTGTCCTGCCAGGAAAAGGCACATGTATTGCATTGCACATTACAATTTTCACATTTCATATTCCATTTTTTGTGGAGTTAGGAGTGTGATTGCCATCAGTTCATATGTCTACGCCAGTCATGTATGTCGGCTGCATATCAAGGCATGAGGAGTTCTGCAATAAGGCGAGACAGTTGATGAAGATGAAGACTTAAAATGACTGCCACAGATGTCATACAAAGACCCCCCCCCCCCCCCCCCCTCTCTCTGTGTAGCCTTGAATACTCAATATGTCACAACTTATAAATGAATGAAATGGTGGGAACATTACTGATACCTCCTCTCGCCACAACTGTCATAGTCTCATCAGATCATAGCCATATGACTTCTTAATGATTACTCCAAAGATGAAGATTAATTCCACGCTGCTCATATATAATCTTTATCAGACACATATGTCATGTTGAGAATCAAGAGGGATCAAATGTCATAACGTTAATGCAGTCTCTCTGGAGTCTGAAGTATGAAACCTCCGATATCTTCTTTAAGGTATGTTTTACTGTACTATATACACCAGGACCTTTCAAAGCAACTGCAAGGGCCACCCAGGAATAGCAGCAGACATCACTGTACTTACAGGGAGATCCGGACCACCATCAATGGTCAGCAGACTGACCCAGGTCTTGATTTACAACTGAACAGACTGGGATTTATCCTGACGTACAGCAGAAATAAATCTATGGTGGAAGAGAGGTATGCTTTGAAGGCATATAAAGTTGGTATCGTTCCCTGCTTGAAATGAAAAACCCAACTTGTCCAGACATTTTTTTTTTTTGTCCATACATTTCTCTGACTATGATCTTAAGAGAAAATCAACAATCCGGATTTTGTTTTCTGTGTTCATGGAAGTGAGCTGCCTGTTCTCACAACGCTAATGAAATCAGCCTCCACTGTTCTTTAGCTTTTAACTTTTTTTTAAAGTCTGTCATCACCATGAAAGTTGAACTGTTCTCTGTGCTGTTATTTGAAGCTCCGATAGAAGTTTTGCTCCACAAACGGCACAAGTCTGACATGTTACTGTTTACAGAGCCGATTCGGACACTTGAGCTGTTCTGCACCACTGGAACGGTGGGTGTACTTTTACTCCAATCTTAAGCCTGTATTTTGATAACCCCGTAGAATTGGGTAGTTGATGATAAACAAGAAACATCAAAGAAAAGAAAAAAACATTGTCTGTTGAATTCAGACCTCTATAGAATGTCCAATGATTGAAAACTAACATTGGGTGACAGTGAGCATTAAACTTAAGAGGATATGTAGCCACCCTATCAAAGCTTCTTGGGGTTTGTTGTTGTTTATTACTAACAATAATCATTCACAATATCTTACTATGTTGTGAAATTGAGCCCCAATGTGTGTTTTAGAATAAACTATTAAAATTGTAAACACAGAGCAAATGGCTAGAATTGTAAACTATGTTTGAATAATATTTCTGAATATCTAAATGTGTTGGTTTGTTTTACAGATGTTTATTTTACGATGTATTGCAAAAGGTCTTTCTGGGTCTCAGGCACTGACATATGACCAGTACAGTACAACAAAATCACAGCACAGCTCAGCACTGTTTTTAGAGCTCATCTGTAGCAAAGTGGGCAGAATTGGGGATTCACACGGTCTTGCACTTTTGAATAATAAACCTGTATTTTGATTGTATTTATGTATTTTCTTCTCATTGTGTTTGCTCTTATATTTTAACTGGGTAAGTGTCTTGTCCGTCACAGCCCCAAAAGAGCTCCAACTGTCAGTCATGTTGTGTTATCATTCCAATGAACAGACCCTGGATGTTATCACTTTTCACCATCCTTTTGGTTCAATGTGTGATCAGAGTTTTTTTTTATTTGATTTCTGAAGCCAGACCTACTTTCAGGTCAACCAGAAGAAGAACAAAAACCCAGATTGCACAGGTTGTTTAGCAAAACTTGCTGCTGACAATTCAGAATTAAAATGATTCCATCTGCTGCACAGGAAGGAACATCAGCAAGTATCACAAGTTGCAATTCTGTCTCTTAAACCAAACCTGGCAGCAGGAAATACCCTTGCTTGTAAAATATGCCCAAAAAACTACACAAAAATCATCATCCTTCTTCTCTTTCTTCTTCTTCTTCTTCTTCTTCTTGATGACAAGCTCGAGGCAGTGATGACATATGACTCACCAGCTGATATTAAATAGCTTTCACTTCCTGCTGCCATCTTCATTTGTGACACCGTATCTCCACCGGGCGGCGGACGTGAAACTCTTCACCCATTGAGATTGTATTCGGGGGGAAATGTCCACAAAATAAAGGTGAGAGTTTGTCTTGTAATCTTATTTAAGGGCGAAACACGTAACTAGCTCTGTAACTTTAATGTTAGTAGCGTATGATTGCAGGAGAGGCGCTAGGTGACCTGTTGTTTGTTTTAAATGTGCATTAACCTGATAACAAGAGACCGCGTGGCCTGTGTTGCTGTTATGACGCATGGACGTTGTTATTCCGTTACGTTACTCCTTTAGCTAATTAACGTTAGCAAGCATACATTTTGCAGCTGCATGCTAGTTTTAGCTTTAAAAACATTGCATGAAGCAATATCCCACTAATGTAATCTGTATTATTTAGACTATAATTTTAACGTTATTTATTTGTATATTGTACAGAAGATTATGAGTTAAGTTTGAGGAACACATCTTAAACCCGTTTTGTATTAAGTTGGCCCTGTTTAAACCTCAGGCAGCAGAATGAAAACAATCTCTGACCGTCCTCACCAACACTAAACCAGAAGATATCCATCACTGTTGTGTGGAGAGTTGAGGCTGTTTGGTTTGGCAGCACGTGTGGTGTGTTGAAGGACCTGCCTGTATTGAACAAGTGTTACGTTTGTTTCTATCTGAATAGTTTTCCTAACATTTTCCGCTGTTTGCTGTGGCAGTTCATTGGCCTTCTCTGTTACTACTGCAAATGGCATATAGTCGCACAGACATCCGTTTATTTAATGCTTTTTCCTCGATGATCAAGGTGTCAATCTGAATTTTTATGATGAATCACTTGGAAATGGCTCATCCCCCTTTTCGGTGTGTTGTGTTTGAAAGGAAAAGATCACTACGGGGATTAGCAGATGCTTGTTTGATCCTCTGGAACATCATGTATTTAATGTTGTTCCAAAGAATTGTTCAGCAAATCCTGATGGATTACAGAGGGAATCAATGGACAGACATCTTTTTGTGATCTCCGGCTGTTTGTGAGGCTTTCTTGTCAAATCTCTGTCAAAGTCACAGAATGCTCGGGAGCCTCGAGAGGTTCAACTGTGAGACCTCAGTGTGTGCGAACGGTAGTCTGAGCTGTCTTGTCTGTATCTCCCCTTTTCTTTCTCTCAGACTAATTTATGGTTACCCTCCCTGACCATGATGTGGTCAGTGTTCCAGACGCCCGGGGATCTTTTCAAAGACTGGGCTGTATGTGTGTTACACATTGGCAGGCCCTGTGGTGGGTGAGGCTTAGACCTGGGTCAGATGACTCATCCAAACTCAGCGCTTGCCTCTGGTGCCAGGGACTCTTTGTGCTCATATTAGTCGTATTATTGTTTCAATTGCGAGGATCCAATCTTGGTTTGGTGGTGCGCGGTGTCATGGAAATGATTCGTTTGTGTGTGTGTGTGTGTGTGTGTGGATGTGTTTTATTTCTGTCTGGAGTGGATTGAAACCAAATATTGTGGCAGGCACTGTTAACCCGGTCATATGTCGACCCATTGTCACACTGCTTTGTCTCTTAACATCCAACTAAAGCTCCCTCAGTGTGATGTGGAACACCTCCGCTGCTGCAGTTACACTTGGATTTAGTTTTACAGTCCGAGCTGATGGTTTTACTGTCCCGTGCTCCAAAAAGCTCCCAACGATCCCTCTGGATCTCCGCTCTTTTATGTTTTCATTTACATATAAAGTTGCAAGTGAATTTATTGAGTCTGCACATGGCTTTTTACTCCAGCTTTGATTTATTATACATGCAGCTGTGTTCTAATTGACTGCCAGCCTATACTTTTGTCTCCTTTTTACCAATTTATGAAAGGCTTCTGCCAGAGGCTGCTAATGGATGGTGGGGATGACCAATCAGAGTGCACCAACATCAGTTCTCACACCAGATGCTAATTAGTAAAAAGCGTTGTCGTGCCACCGTCTTCCTTTTGTTGAGGAGAGGAGAACAAATATTTGTGTGATGTTAGATGGAGAGATGTCGGGTCTAGCTTGCCAGATTACACAAAGTGATGTAGATTTATATCAGGGCCTCGTGTTTAATGAGGATTGCTAAACATTTGCTGATCATTTCGAACACATGTGACTTGATTATTTCTGCCCTCAGTAAACTCACACTACCACCATTAAAAAAACACAGCTCATTGTCTATGCAGAAACATCTTTTATTGATTTAAAGAGTTTAAAAGTTTGCCTTGGCTCCTTTCCTTCCCTTCTTATGGTTATAACTTATTTAGCAATCATAATTACCAGTTTCAGATAACCCCATTGCTCTTCAACCTCCCAACGCACAAAACTGTGAGAAGCGGCAGAAATAATATCAAATCATTTGATTTGGCAACAGAGGCTCTTTTGTTAGTGTTCGTGTTACTTCATCGGGGCTCCAAGGGGACAGCATGCAGGAGAAGGGTGGAGTAGGACTGAGTGATGACTCTGTTACTGGCCCGTCTGCAGAGGAAGACGTGCAGGGTCGTCTTTTGTTCAATAACCTCAAATGGATCTCTGACCACAGGAGACCGGAGAATGTCTGTACTGCGGCCAGGAGAAGTTTTGACGGCTTTAAGCTGCTTCGCACCTGCTGCTTCTTTTCATTTTCTCTCTAGTGTATCGTGTCCCTTATAGTTAAGCAAGTAGTGCATGAGTGGCCTTTTGTTGCTTCTCTTTTTTTGCACATACTTCAGTCGGTTGATGATGGTTTAAGGGCCGCCGGCTTGTACGTCGTGGCAGGAGGGGGAATGGGCGAAAAGGACAGATTAATCGTCGCAGTGTGAGTAACATTGGAAGTGTTTGCTTCTCTTCCTCTCTCCGATCGCTACGATGACGCCGTTTCCCCTCATCAAAGACTAATGCTGCCAAAAAGTCTGATCTCAGTTTCCCAGCAATGCGATGTGAAGTGGAATTATTCGGGGGTCGTGATACATTAGTTTCAGCTCGGCCGACTGGAAGCACAAAGGACGGACCGGAACATATTAACGAGTCAGATGTGTTGTGACGGAGGTTGTCATGATTTTGAGGGGATGTTGATTGTATCAACATTACAAAGAAGATTAATTTTCTCTTTTATGGCAGAGCTAGGATGCAATTATGTGTGTGAGTCACAAGTGTTTCTGCTCTGGCTGTACAAAAATGCTTTCCACTTTTCAAATTTTATGATTTTGAGCAAAGAGTGATTGGATGTCTATACCAGCTGTCCCAGATTGTTTGTTTTTTCCCACCATACTCACCCTAAGGACAGCTTAAACTTCTTCTTTTTTTACTATTTAGGGTCATTTCAATCAAAAGGTTTTAAATGTAATGTTTATCCCTCTGAAGCCTCAGCAGGTCGTTTGAACCGCGGGAAACGGAGTTGACTCAAAAGAAAATGTTGTGTCAGAAGGTTACACAGCAGGTGGGCCTCCTCAATCAGCACATTTCTGCAGCCACGCTATGTTTCGTCTGCTATTCAGCAGGGACCGCAGAGAGATCTAGAGAAGTGGGTGAAAAGAATGGGTTAAATCTTGTAAAATTCTATAACCTGTAAGTGTGAATCTATACAATATGTACTGTAGCGTAGGCATGCGGTCAAACTTTATAGTACATGAGCTCATTGGTGTCGGCGTAAGAGCGAACATGGAAATAAAACTGATTTACGATGTAAGAGGCAAACAGCTTTTTTGGTATCCAAAGCAACTTTGTGCTGAATATGTATCACTTGCTTTATGGAATGTATATATGGGCTATGAGCTTTAATAGAGAGCGATAGATCTCACAGGCCATCTCACTGTGCAGTCCTATGGTCACTTTATCACTTACGGCCTTTGAAGATCTCTCTCTCTCAACCACCACTGCTCCATGAGGATCGGCTCAGTTGAGACCTCTTAAATATACATTAAGAGGCAGTTATCAAGTCATTCAGTCCTGAAACTGAATATGAGCCATAAACTGTGTTTTATTACAAGAAACATGGTTTCAAGACTACATCCAATGACTTATGCGTACCGTTGTGTGTTCTCTCTCTTCTTTCTAATGGCTCCCGTTACACAAGATCAGCGCTCTGAATCGTCTCTTGTCTCATCTCAGTCCTGCCTGTAAAGTCTCCCCTCTTTGATATTTATGTCACACTTGGCTCAAGTGAATGAGTGAGGAGAAATCATTGATAACCAAGCGCTTTAAGTGTTCCTCCATGATGTCAGTTTATGGTTGGACTTAGCACGCTGAGTCTTTCAAGTCCAGGCCAAACAATGAGGTTTTTTTTTTTTTTTGAGGTCTGATACTAGTTTCTGTGATACATTTCCATGAAGCTGAGAGGTGCTTGTGACTTGCCAATAGTTGTGAGGTGGGAGGGGGGGGGGAGAAAGAAGAGGAGGTTAGAATGAACGTATCTTTGCCAGCAGCCGTGGTGTTTTCTGCCTCCGGGAGACACAGGGAGTGAGGATGAACTGTGCCAGCCCTCCACAAGAGGGCACAGATGATGTTGCCGTGCATCCCCCCGGAGTGTCTCTGACGACATGCCTAGTCGGTGAGACCCTTCATGTTGAGGCCCCCGGGGCCTGGCTGCGGTCATTAATCTACTGTTGTTATAAATCACATGTCTAGTTTCTGCTGAAAGACGGGAAAATCCCTGGTTACAGAATGTTCTGAAGTGACAGCTCAATGTCCACTTAAACACACAGCTTTGGCAGTTTACAGGAATATATGAATATAGACACGGGTCATTTTGTGCGGGTCTGTGTGCCATCAGGGAACTACAACGTAAAGGCTATAAGTGATTTAACAGGATAGCAAGGGCAGAGGGGAGGCTTAAGAGGCAGATTCCTACAGCGTAGACTCAAATATTCTCTTTTATTTTTAGTGTTATTATTAAGCAGTGGTATGGAGTTTTGGTATAGAGTTTTTGTGATTGTTTAACACCCCCCACCCCCATTACTTTCTAGAATAATTTAAACAATGTAGTGTTAAAGACTTGCTCTTGGTCATATTTTCCATGTCTAAAGGTTTAAACATGTATGAGGTTTTTCTCCCTCCCGGTCAGGTCGACCACCTCTCTGCTTTGCTGAGCAGGTTGGCGAAGCAGCACTCCATCATAATGGTATCACCTGCCTTTTTAGTGCTGGATGTCAGCCGCTGACACAGAAGAGCAGTCGGGGTTTGATTTACAGGAACATGTGGTGCGGGCTGCTGTTTGTCCTTGCAGTTGGTGTGCTGTTACAGATCCTTCAGGCTCTGTAGATGGCACCATATGGTGCGAAAAGACGCCTGAATTTGTGTCTTACTGTGTCTTACTGTGTCTGGAGTTTTTCTTGGAATGAAAAGCAGATAGAGTGGTTTGTTTTAGGGATGGGAATTTTGAACCGACTAGCTTGTTAAAACCCGGGTATGACGTCAAAAAAGAATATATTGTTCAAACTGAAATTGGTTCTTTGAGTTTGTTTGTCCTTTTTAAATAACATCAAACAAAAGTCTCCTTTCCTCAGTTCATCCAGACGTGCTGTTCTCTGGAGAGGTGGAAACCTCTCTTAACAGCTAAAATGTAGTTAGAATTCTGCTCACGCTATGCTATTAGCCTCTTTTACCCCCGTAAACCTAATTGATACTTTAGGCGAGTGGTGAAGTGTAAACAAGACAGGCAGCTGGTGAGAAAGCCATGTGTCTTGGGACAGAACAGCCACCCAGCCCGTAATGTAGTGCCGTTCGGGAACGTTCACTCCCTCTTCTTCTGTGGCTGTCGGGGGGCCGAACAGAGGCAAGGAGACGACCGCACAAAAGAAATATTTGTCCAATCTGTCCAAGCAAACTTCCCAATTGAGGACTGAAACTTTCCCATCGCATTGCTCCGCGCCTGTGTGACATGTAATTGGAAGAGGAATGATGCTTTGAACCGAGGAGGAGGCAGCCTTTTGCGTTTAAGAAACGGTGTAATGACCAGTGACAAATGTATGCATCTGTTCCAATGCATTTTATGTCTTCTGTTCAAATTCAACAAATACAAATTTATTCATGTTTTACGAGGATTAAGTTGAGACTAAACAAAAGATTGGCAGCGTTTTCAAAGCTTCTTAACAAAACATTTAAAGTTACAAGAGGAACACTGGAGATGAAAAAACATTGGTTTTTCGACCACATTTACTTTTATTGATGTTTTTCTGCAGATCTTAAATACGCTATTTTATTACACACAAATTAAAGAGTTTTAAACTTTTTTTCCTTTTTTTTTAAATAAGCCTTTTGTCTCTTTATGTCCGGACAATGATTACCATATGCAAACATCACATTTATCCCCATTGTGCCATAGTTAAAGGCTTTTAAACGTCTTCCAGTCCATAGATCTCTCCACCGCTCAGAAAAACGGGGTTTCCACCCGTCTGTATCTCCTTCTCAGACGGCTTTGCTTCCATCGCCACAAAGAGACAGGAAGTGTTGTTCTTGTGTGCGAACTAAAGCGTTTTTTCTCTCCCTCAATTCATGAGAGGGTGTCGGGTCTGCCGTCAAGAACCCTGATTCAGTGTGTGTGTGTGTGTGTGTGGATTCAAATGGTTTGCCAGTGTGAAGCAAAAAGGGTTGCCAGGGTGGTGAAAGCAAGCTGTTTGCTCATGTCCAGACCAGCAGAATGGACGAGGACACAGATGGGATTTCTCTCTGGTGGACTTTTCTTCTGAGCTATAGCCTCTCTGTGTTTGGAGAGACATGGAAACCTCCGCTAGAATGGACAGGCATCTTATTGAATGAGGGAAGACTTAGGGCGATCGCCCAACAGGATCTGAATAGGATGTGGGAGACAGGCAGCGAAAGGTGGGGGAGGGGTGGGGGGGGGGTTTGTTGAGATGAGGTCAATATAATGTGAATGGCCCGTGTCTGTCACAAATTCTGATCTCCACTTTGACGTTGAGAATAAAGTATTTTTTTCGATACTAATTAACTTACTGTGTGTCCAGAGCATGTGGTAGATTTGTACGAAGCGGTGGTCTGTAGTTGATGAGACTCAGGCTCGTCCGGGCCGGAGCCACAGTACCGTAAAACTTCAAACGCCTGGACGAAAGAAATCATCTGGGTTTGCTTCCTCTCCATGCCGAGCACTTCTGCTTTTCTCTTGAGAACCACGGGGAGGATTCACGAAAACGAAGTGCATCTCCCAAGAAACAGTTCTTGGCTTAATAATGCAGAAGTCGACCTCAGTGTATCTGAAGTTAATACCAATACTGCAATGGGAGAGATGAAACCGATTTTCCATGACTGGTCTACTGATCTTCCCCACCACATGATGATATATCTACTTTACTTTGCAAGTGAAAAGGTATGAGTAAATATAGGCCTTGTTGGTTGTGTTTACATCAACTAGAAATGTCAGCAACATCCAAAAATGAAGTGTCCACCAAAGTGGCGTGCTCCATACAGTAGGTGCTAGTCATTCGCATGTCGTCTGGCCTCATGCCTGGGACCAATTTGCTATTTGAGAACCCTGCCAGAAGCTAAATGACCCAGACAGCATTGCTCCCAGGGTCACAAAGTTCCCTTTTCCATGATAAGGTGGGGTAGTCCAGCAGAGAAAACGTGGAATCATTTTTCAAGATTTGCTTTCAAAGGACACACAAAGAAAGCAGTGGTCTGGTGCGAGTTACACCAAGCCAAATCGACACAGCGTCAGGTACGCATGGGATGTCTCCCTTTTTGATTTAAACCCCATATTTAGTTTATCAAAGGCACCAATTGTGGTTTAAATCACTAGCTCCGTTGGTGTTGACGTGGATGGCTTGAATGAATCAATACAGTAACTCACATTCCCCATTGGGGGGTGAGTTGTTGCACCAGGTGAAGGAGTTTTACGTACGTCAGGACCTTGTTAAAAAAGTGAGGGTGGAACAGGGGTGGAGGGGATCGCACGGTGACGTCTTGAGCTGCTGACAGGTGTAGCGCGAACCAGCGGTGAAAGGTCAAGAAAGACCGCATTTGGTCACATGCTAGTTTGACGGAACGAGCAACCAACAGCGCTGCCATTATCATTAACACTACACTATATAGTCTGCAGTATACAGTGTGATTGGAACAACACGTTTGCAGTTGATGGTGTCTTTGTCTTTTGAGAATCCTCACCAACTCCTTGTTTTCTTTTTTTATCACATTCATGCATTTGTTTGTTTATCTTTAGTATATATTTCATGGGTGCATCTTAATGCACCTACTGGTGCTGTGAAAAAATATTCCTTTCAGTGTACAATGGTAGTTGATTTGACTTTGGCAGAGGCGGTGAGTATGGAATGACGTATAACCATCAGGGAATAGCAGAGAATAACTGATTAACTTAGATAGACATTGAATGAAATGTAACGTGATGTGAAGCCCTCAGGCGGGCCTTAACTCTGAGATGTGTCCAGCTCACTGTGACAACAAATACAGGCAAGACGCATTCTTTCTCTTTTAAGATAGTGCTACTCTAAAAGCCCCGGTTGACAGCCCGAGGTGTCAGAGGCTGGATGTACATCAGACCTAGTGGAACAGAACTTTGTTTCAGAAGTGCCGAATGGGCACATTAACATCAGGTTAAACCAACATTGGGGAATGGGAGTGACGCCAAGATCATTAGAGGGCGAGAGCGAGCGCTGGTCGGGGGTCGGGTTACATGTTGTCCACCCCAGTTCTGCCCTGAACCTGTCTGTCAGAGGAGAGAGAGTGAAGAGGAGGAGGAGGAGGAGGAAGAAAAGACTGATGACTGACACATTTGGACACGCACTCAATGGCATCCATTCAGCTGGACACTGTTGCTCACTCTGGCGTTGGAGTTGGAGGGAGAGCTTAATCAGATCTGATGCTTGCATTAGAGCCGTTTCAAGTCACACTATCAATAACCGAGATGTGCGTGCGCTCTTGAGATTGTTTTTTGAAACAAAAACTATGTGGTGATGTGTTCTCCTCACGATTTCTGGTCCAGCTCATTTATTTACATACAGTAGTCGGGTCATTTTTGTCCGGTGACGCAGCCGTGATGTTGCAGTACGGATCAGCATCACGGCAGTGATTTGTTACTCTTGAATCCAACACTGGATGTGACATCATGCAGGGAGGTGAAGCCGGCGCTGGGTCAGGCCTTAATGAGACCCACAGAAGAGTCATTACAGTCGGTGGGAGAAAGTTTAGACTGTTGAGAGTAACAAACCGCCGGGTGGAGCAAACCCCCCCTCTCCCCCCTCCTCCTCCTCCTCCTCCTCTTCCACCAGCTGGCTAACAGATGGAAGGACCTGTTGGCCAAGAAAATGAAGGAGAAGACGGGAGTGTGGGCGAAGAGGGGAAAAAAAAATCAGTGACAGATATATTGAATGATAAGCAAATTTGCGGATGCTTGAATCAGAGCTTTGGGAGCACTTGCATATTTTTCTCTCTTATTGCGGAGAAGTGTGTGTGTGTGTGTGTGGGTGACATTTGGCTGGGGTCGCCGATCGGGTTATGCAATGTTAGCGTTTGGTGTGTTTTGTTTACCAGGCTTGTGAAATGGAGGAAGTCAGATTGTGCGGGGGAAGGTGATGAGAATGTCAAGAGGATGGGAGGCCGAGCGGGTGCAGGCCGTACACGTTGCGGGGTTTATATACTTGTGTTTGGAGGAGTGATCTCTGTCATGCTGTTATTTACCTTCCAGGCCCTTTCACAGAGGAAACCGCTGGGTGTGGTGGGATCAACAGGGACTTGTCCTCCTAGATTTATACAAACACCACCTCCTCAGATCGGCTGAGAGTTCGCTCTGTCCCTGTGCGTGTTGGTGCGTCTTATTGAGTACAACATTTTTTTAAGCTGTATGCACAGGTGGTAGCAATGGAAAAGGAAGTCAGGTCCCAGTTTAACGGCTTTCTTTGTTGGTTTTGGTTTGATAAGGTCTGTAAAACGGTATAACATGTGTATTGATAAAGTGTATTTTTAACAACCAATTTTCTGTTTACTGAGAACAAGCCTTCAAATAAAACGAGTGACTTCGTGTTTGGCTTTTGAGGGCCAATAGGAACCTATAGAAAATATTGTGAGTGTAATAGATTCATGGTTTTATTGCCATGGGAGGACAGCACACGTTTAAATGAGAACTATAAATGACAAGTTTTGAAACACCTGAAGAAATATTTTCTTCCAAAGCTGTGCACTGAATCACTGTCGTTTTTATCTGTAGCCTCCACTGTTTCAATAGGAGTCATTCAACAGTAGCTGTGATATAATCATGTGATTTGTGACAATCATCAACAAAATATTTATGGATAATTCCACATCTAATTTTAGAGTCCAGCTATTGTCTTCTGTGAATTCTTTAAAAAGTGATAATACAAAGACTGCTCTGGTTTTATCAGGGTGACAATGCTCCTGTAAAACAATTTAACATTCAGATGTTAAAGGATAACATCTGACCTGATGACTTCACACTGGGGTTATTTCCTGTCTCAGAGCATTGTTTTTGTTTTCTTAACTGCATGCACATGCCCATTAATTAACAAAGGAAACACATTCTCTGCGTAGCTAGTAGGTACCAGGTTGGTGTCTTTTTAGATTATGAAAATAATGTCATTTAGAAAATACCTTTCAGGCTTGTTTTACTTTGTGAGTGCCCTTCATGATTTTCTGTTCCATCATTTGTCCATTACTTTGCTAAATATTTTGTTTACCACTTGACTGCGAGGGGGTCTTTTGAAGGACTCCTCACCATTGCTGAAATGTGTCTTTTTAATACCGGTGACTTCACCCTGCAGGTGCCGGGTCCAACTTGGCGTTTGTAATGTGTTAGGAATTGTTTAGTTGGCAGTCTGTAAATCAGCTCGAGTGGTTTTTAGCCAATTTTACTTATTTTGTTCAACATTTAACTGGCCTTTTTGGATGATCAGAGACAATTTCCTTTGTGAATAATTTACGTTAATTACACTCGGCTACGCTTTTACAACCGTATGAATGACGTCCACTGTCATTGCATGTATCTCAAGTCAAAAGCCCTCGCTTCCTCTCTCCTCCACCTCCCTCCTTGTTCTCTGTTGTACCTTCCTTACAACCCAGGGCCATAAAATGCTAGAGTCCGTCGTCTCAGGGTTTTGTCTCTTTTTGGAGCAGACCCGACCTGGCTGGGACAGTCTCGGTAGGTGAGGGACAGCTGCTCTGCAGTTCACCGATGGTGTGAGAAAATGGTCGTCACGGGGACACTCCTCGGGGGCCTTTACTGTTCTCTTCCCCTGATTACCCTTCTGCTGTCTGGAATGAGGCACAGGACCATTCGGCACCAACAGAGCTTCTGCTGTTGTCTGCTTTCAGGGAATTTGTCCACCGAAGCCATTCTGAATATAGCTCTGTGTTTTTTTTTTTCTGCATCTTTCTTTATTGCTGTCTGCGCTAACGGGCATTCTTGGAAAAACAGCCTTCATTTAATAATGTGAGAAACATGCTTGACTTGAAGTTTTGAATACCTTGTTGAACAGCCAAGAATGTGTAAGTGAGTGTGCCTTTATTCTCCGGAACGTTTGGGCATAAAGACGGATGGCATCCTGTTGGGCTGATTGACCCACTGATGTGTGTACCTTGTGCTAAATATGTTGGTTGTTTTTTGATCGTTCAGTATGTACTCAAATTGGATTTATGTCTGTCTGAGCAGTGGGTTAGAAGTCAGTCCCGAGAGAATGTCTTAAAATAAACTGTTATGCCCCTATGGATCCTTAGGGAGTGCCCATAAAGTTTAAACCCAAATTCCTCTCACAACTGTAATCCCCTTGTCTCTTGTAGTGAAAATGTGAATTTAAAAAAACATTAATTGAGCATTGAAGGGATATTTTCTTAGCTGTTGAGACGTTATACATTGTGACTTACCTAGACTGCGTGAGCTGAAGTTGTCCATATAATTGGTTTGAGATCTCTTTAAAGGTTCCTTCTCTGTGTTAATATCATCACATTCGTCCATTCACAGCTACAGAACCCCATGCATTTGGCACGTCTTTAGCCCCATGGAACTTTTTAATTAGTTTAAGCTGGTAAAGTGTGAATGTGGAAATACCGCATTGTTCTTTATAAACCGCCAAGCAGCCACAAGTTCATACAAACTGCTGTTAAGTTAAAAAAAAAAAAAAAAAAAAGCCTGTAAGGATTTAGGGGAATGGCATAATTTTTATAATCCTCAGCGCTGTACTGATATTTAAGAGAGGCGGAGCAATAAGAGAGGACGCTAAGTGCCGTGCTTGCAGGGCGGCTGTGGTGCCTAGCAAGCCTCCCAGCTGCAGCAATAACCCAATGCCCAAACAGGTTCAATCCATCATTATGTAGCTGCAGTGTAGGCGCACAACGGGCAGTTTTTTGTAAATATATTTTATGGAGGGACAGATGATATGATGTCATACCATGTACAATTACAAACACCCCCCCCCACATCCCCTCCTGCTGCTCTGGCACTCTCTGTCAGGGGTTGCTGCCAGTGTATTGCAAGCCCGGCGCCCTGCCATGTATGTTTGAAGTTAGCAGTTATTTTATAGCTGTGGATGCAGCAAGCGCAGTCTGTGGACAGTTTAGGCAAATTGTCGATGAAATGAATGCAACGACTCCGCCAATTCTAGCCCAAAAGTTGGAGTCAGCTGTTGGCCCAGCCTCACTTAAGGTGGGATGATCTTCCATGTGGACGGGCTATGCTCATTTTACGTGTCTCTGTTTAAAGATGTAATTGAATAAACTTTATTAGCTTGTTGTTTCCCAGCCTTCGACATCCTGTACGTCCTGTACTCCGCATCGCTTGTTGTCTGAAGCCATGCTGTTGAGACAGGTATGCTTCTTGAGCCTCTAATGTACCTGTACACAGGATAATATGTTTGCTTTGTATATTCCATTTTTTTCCATTTTCTATGCCATAACTGAATGGTAAATGTCTGCGTAGAGACAGACGGGAAACATTGGGAGGTGCTAATAAATGTTGGTGGTGGCGTGCTCAAAGTATAATGAGTTTGGACGAGTTATCTTAATGTGCGTGCATGTGAGTTGATTTATGTTGGACGTTTGTAAAAGAGACAGCACAGATTTAAACAAAGCATTGCAGTCGTGTGTGTTTTAAAGGTTTAGAGAATCTTCAAACTGCAAATTCCTTGAAATGTAGCCAGTCGTTGATGCAAAATGTCTGTCTTCAGAATTTAATGCTATCATCACTCAATAAAATATGTCGAGGGATAAGCACGAGCATATATTCCTGCTTTTACTCAATGGACAGCCTTTTTTTTTTTTTATAACACTGAAAGAAGTCCAGAACCTGAGTGCTAGTATTACTCATCAGCAGACTTTGTTTTAACAACTTTAGCAAATGTAAAGGTTTCTGGCGTTCATCTCCTGGACACAGGTTCTTCCCATTAGGTATGTTTTCCTGTGTTTCGTTGAACTGCACCTTAAATTGTCATTGTCAGTATATATCTGAGGGGAGATATAACTGCAGTTAAGGGAGGGATCGCTCACTTTCTCTCCCTTTTTTCCCCCCTTTCCTGTCTTTTTAAAGCCACACCATGCCTCAGAGCACAAAGAAGCTCACGGGCAATAATATGTCAGTTAGAGGAATGGTCTTGCAGATGCAGTATATGTTGTATATGAATTGATCTTGTTGTTATATTAAGTATTTATCCAAAACTTCTACTTTTTTAAACATTCCTTTTAAAGTGACTCTGGACCCAGTGGTAGCTCAGGCATCCCCGTTGCCAAGCTATGAGGAATGGCCCAGCCAGTGTCATGTGATCAATATGTTTTCCTTTCGCTCTTTCAAGTCGGCGATGGTCCTAAATGGGTCCTGCAGCCGTGGCCTGTCTGGCCTTTCTCCCAGCCACACTAATCAGGGACCCTTGTATATGCTTGTCTGGCTCTTTCACGGCCAGCCTGGGAGCTCCCTAATTTATGAGTCATTTCCCAAAGAAAACATGCCGCCTCAGCAAGTCCCGTTATGAGGATACGGGGCGGTTTAAGTGAGGTTTGATTACTCAAAGAGTGTGGAGGGATAGCTAGAGGAGATGGAAGAAAGGAGATGGAGTGATGTCTGACAGGAGAGAAAACGGATTTATGCAGCACCTATGACACCAGTCAACATCTGGAATGATGGCAGAAGGGAGAATAAAGGATTAGAGGAAGGCGGGGGAAAAAGTGGAGAGAGAAAGCTTGAGAGTGTGATGAAAAGAGGGAAGGGTGTGTAATTATACAGAGCTGCAAAGATAGAATCCATAGATAGTAGGATGTATGTGACTCACTCCAACTAGACGTACAGTTTTTGTTTAAATCCTGGTTGTTCTAAAACTGCATTCAAAGCTATATTCTTAGATATTTCACTGCTTTGAGCTAAATGCTAACATCCTTAGCCCCAAGGTAACATGTGTACAATGACTACGCTAACCCACTAATGTTTAGTAGTGCTTAGCATTTACATATCTTAGTATAGTTTATTATCACTTTAAGCACTGAAAACAAACTACAGCTGGGTTTGATGGCAATTAGATGATCCGAATCAAATTTCATGGCGATCCATACAATAGTTGTGTCGACATTTCCCCAAATCCACAAAATGTCCACCTCATGGTGGCGCTAGAGAAAAAGCCAGAGTATCACTACGCCAAGTAATTGGGATACATCATCATTAATGTCTGTATACAATGGTTTAAGATATTTCAGTCTGGACCAAAGTGGGCATATTGACGTTTCCGCCCCTCAAGCCATGCCCTAAAAAAAAGTCATTATATAGAGACGGAGCGCAATTAAGTCCCGCCCACACCAGAGGGGATGACAATGAATTGCTCTCCATTGACTTTATATTGCTTGAAGGTGCCTCCTCGTCAGTAAAAAAGTGCAGCAAGCAGTTTGTCCAAATGACAGCTTTAGGCTAACCCTATGTCTGTTAGTCAAGCTCAAGCGTTTTGACAGTATGTTATAGTGGAATGTGGATACATCAGAAAGCTTCAGAAATTAGTTATTACAGCGCTTGAGTTTTTAGAAGTGTATTAAATGGTCTTCGGGGCTTTCTCTTCAACAATGCTACTTACATTTGCTATAGGATAAATTGATCCTTTCATTAGATTACTACATTTTTAAGGGCCAATGTTATTTTTTTACTGTGATTATATAGCTGCAGACAATTCATAGCTCGAGCTCTTGTTTTTCTAGCATCAAGGGAATAATAACTCCCATTCCCAGTGCTAGTGCTCCGTAGTGTAATAGATTGACAAAAGGGGAAACCTGGACAAACAAGAGACCTTCAACTTTGATGTGTGTAAGAAGGCTGTTGACTTTAACTCAAAGAGAGCAATGAGAGCTTTCTTTCTTTCCGTCTTTGTTGTGGCCGGGGCGACTCCTGCTCCTCAAGCCGGCCTGCTTTGTCATTGTCTGTCCAAATCCATCTTGCTCCTGTAAATCTGTGCCTCTTTAGCCAAGCAGCCCCTTTAAGTTAAAGCCTTTTTTTTTGTACCAGGCTACTAAAATAAACATTTCAAAGTGCAAACGCTGGCGTCTGTTATCCTTTACACAGGAATTATGCATGGGATATTTGAGGCTGAGGGGAGGGGGGGAGGGTTATTAACAGGTGGGTTCAATTTCCATCCCTTTTATTTCTATGTCAGATTGTCATGGTTATCTTGGTGCAGCGCGGTCCAAATACACACAGGCAAACTGCTTGTAATGCTCCACTGGGTCGTTCTGAATTTACTCAATTTATCGGTGGACTCCACCAAACGTTGGCCGTGTTTGTTTGATTTTCGGCGGGGCCGGTCTCGAAGGTTAAGCCAGCCAGGTTCTGATGAGCTCCAGTTGTGATCAATTATTGTCATTATTTCACGGAGTCACCTCTCGTTATCTTCACAGGTCCGTTCTGTGAGCCAGTGTTACACAGAGATTATGGGTCGTTCTCAAGTTAAATTGTATCCGCACTGTCTTTTTATGAGATGATGGAGAATATGAGTCACTAAATCATTTTTGGGATCATTAGATGAAGATGAGATGGCAGTTATTTGATTGAGCCGAGTGGTTCTCATTCCTCTGTGAACTTATTGGCGTATAACTACACGGTGTAAGTAATGCAGAGAGATCACAGCAGCAGGGATTGTACTGTGACTTGGATCTTCGGTTATAATGTGGCCATTTGTTTGCCTTGCTCGGGTTTCTCCAAGCTTTGTGTTTCTCACAATGCTGTTTTCCATTTGCCCGTGTTTACAATTTGTGTATATCAAGTGACCACTACAACTTATGGGACTAGTCTCGTAAATGAGTCTCGGCAGTCAGCTGGTTTTTGAAAAAGCCTGTCCAGGAAGTATTCATAAGAGAGAAATCCGTCTTCTTTTGTACATAGGTTTGGTGATGAGGGTCTATACTGCACTGCCCCGCCATCCAAAGGCAAATAGAGCTGCGTCCTCGGCCGTTCATGGACAAGCTGTGCATCTGTCAGTGGATCCAGATGTTCCTGCAGCGCTCATTTAAACAGTGAGCATATTGTCATAGAAGCAGTAAATTTGGGAGTGGGAAGAAAGGGGGGGGGGGGGGGGGAGAAACCGACAGAATGACGTAGTTTTGAGTTTACCCAACACTTTGTTCTTCTGTTGCAGTCTTTGTTTCAAAACCTGGAATAACAGGTGTTTTTCATTTATGTTGTTCTTAACACGGCCTTTTAGTTTACCGCCTGTCTCCCACTATCCTCCTGCTCGGATTTACTGCCTGGGATTTGTGGCCTCCTAATCTCACCTCCTTGTGGGTTTTGCTTCTTGTGTTTGTCAAATCTATTCACATTTCCTCTTGTACTCCTTTTGCGTTACCAAATCTCACTAGTCTCTAAATTGTATAGAAATGCAAAATGCATGTCAACATCTATATGGAGATTAACTAACCAGCCAAAGGAGACATTGAGAAATCATTTATCAGCAGCTGGTAAAGAAGCAACAAGACAGATCTGACCCCGCCCCACCTTCCTGCACCTTCCAGTGATCCACCATGTACTTTCACTCCCAGGATTAATGTCAAGGCTGACTCCCACTTTCAAAGGCTTAGTGGGAGAATCACAGCAAACGTGGTGTTAAACGTTTGGAAAAGGCGCATAAAAACAACAGCATGTACTCTCATAAAGCAGCATGAAGCAGGGCAGCCACAAAAGCCCTCAAGGACATTGCTATAGTCTCAAAAGTTCACTCAAACTTGTAGACGGTGAGCCGGCCCGGCTTCTTTGGATGGTAACCTAATTCTAAACACAATGTTCTGGTAATGTCGAAGTAATTGTTTTCTGAAAGAACGTCTGTAAAAACAAGTCGAAATGTGCAGTTTTTTTTGCTGAATTTTCATCGGCGCAGAGGATTTCACTTCAGTTTAGACAACATTAGGCTTATGTACTGTAGCAGTACTCTCTCTGGGGCTAGAGAACATGAAGGCAAGTGGGTCACTGAGTTTATCAAATGGGAACCTCCCATCACAGATGTTTCATTGAATGGTACATGACAGCTTCTGAACCCAAACAGCACCTATACACATGTGTGCACACACACACACACACACACACACACACACACACACACACACACACACACACACACACACACACACACACTTTCCCCTGTGGTTATAATGTTTGGCTCAGCAGCCATTTTTTTTTTTTGGCAAATTACTTAATTTATCCTGATTTTAGTGCTATATTAATAAGCTTTATTTTGATATGCCCTTATTAGGTATAGAGTTGCTTTTTGAATGACAAAGATGACAGTTTTAAAACTACTTGAATACTTGTTTATTGGTGATTCCAGTACTCAGAAGTCCACCATTCTATGCGTGTTCATTTCTCCTTCATTGTTGTTGTTGTTTTGCAGCACTTGTAGCCTACATGGGGGATGTGACGGTTGGTCTTCTTGGTATTTGTCGCGCCCCTCCTCCATTGTGATTGGACGGCTGAGGAAAGAAGTGACAGTAAGTTCTGTTCTTTTTTTTTTTTTTTTTTAAACCCAGATTTGAACGTTTTTTCAACTCTTGGCAACCAGAAAAAAACAACTAAATGTGCAACGCTCGGCACAGAATAGACACTCAGCGCCTCGTCACACAGTTGGCGTTTGTAGCAAAGTATAAATACGTGGTACTCCTATTGCAAAGAATTTAAAAAAAGAAGGAAATTGGACTATAGCCGTTGTGTTGATTGCTTGCCATCCCCCTGTGGTTGGCTTGTTGGAGTATTGCAATATTGCGGGTATTGCGACAGCCCGAAGCAGACGCAGAACAACGTGAGGTTCCCCATTGAATGTGTGGTTCCATCACATGATAAAATGAAATCTGATTTTCATTCACTTTTTTCTGTGATCTGGTCCAGTAGCTGTTGAGAATAAGGTATCTGTGAGCATGTTAGGCGCTGTATTGTTCTTTGTGCAAGTTGAAGCAATTGTAACTGTGATTTGTGATGCTGAGGATGTGAAAGCCAAATCCACCATAATGCAGAAGGCATGTTTCATTGTGGCCTTGTCACAATGAAACATGGGCTAACTTTTGGAATCAACAGACTACTAGCTGTTTAATACAGTCCAAAAAGTTCCCAGAAAGGCTTCCAAAAACAAAAAGAGTGACAAACCCTGTAATGGGTGACAGATTGATTATCTGTTGTGCAAGCTTGTTATGGATGATTTGATGATTCAATTTCCTCAATGTGATCACACCCAATAGGTGTAGATTTCAGTATGAAGTGGAGTTTTAGAAGTTGGAATTGAAAAAAGCGAGGAGCCTTGTGAAAGGAAACAACCAATTTAGTCGTACAGAAATAGAATTGTATGAGCCAACACAAAGATATCCTCATATGGTTCATACCGGTACATCTTTTATAATAGCATGGAGCCCTGCTGGTATGCTCCTATGCCAGCTAGAGCCGCTGTCTAAATGTTGATCCTTTAGTAAAGAGGACCATTTATTTAAAACCTGGACAACGCGGATATTTAGCAGAGGAAATGGTTGACATTTTTCACAAATTTCCAGTTATGGGCTATTAATGACAAACGACCAGATAGTAATTCACACGCAGGAATCCCTGACAAGGACGAAAGAAGCCAGTTTTGTTTTTCTTAACAATACTGGCTTTCTTCATTTCCCGCCATCACTTTCACATAGACGCTTCCGAACCCATGGGATGGTTTTCACATGGGTGGGAGGGAGGTAGAGCTATTTTTTTTTTTACATTTAGCCCCTCAGCTGAGGCCCATAGGCCCCTTCTTTTCAGCTGCTGGCAGGGACAAGGTTGCTACTTGTCTTAGAATCTCGGTGCCATAAATTAATACGCAACCTTGACTTGGAATCGGACTGTAAACCAGCTACAGTTTTGATCGATATCTAGATGAGAGATGGCCAGGGTAAACAAGCAGTGCAAGGCACGCCACGTCAAACATTTGCCTGAAGTAATGAACCCAGAAAACACCACCAAAAAAAAGTTGCTTGAGAATTACAACACAATTTGTTTCTGCATTCACTTTCAGACCTACCGTAGCGTAGTTGCTGGGTGGTCATGCACCATTTGCTGTCGACGATATGTTCAAAGAAGCAGATGGACGGCAAGTTTGTTGTTGATTTATTGCTTTTGACAACCATTGCCTTTGTGAGGCAGAATATGTCCTGTATTTATATTTTGGTGTTGTATGTTCTGGCGGTTCATATCTAATCCCCCGCTCAAAGCTACAACCATGCATTTCCTTTAATTACAATAATATGAAGGCACTTTTCTTGGTGTCTTTGGGGCATGTGATAATTGATTTCCCCATTGGTACGTAGATACTTTAATATCTTTAATATTTAACATCTGAGCGTGCTGTAACAAACCAGCTGTCATGCTGCATTGTATTAAAACAACGGTAAACATTTTTTATTGCAGAACACATTTAATTAAATTCCTTTCACAACCTCATTGTTGAGGTCTGAGGTTCGTGGTGTTGTTTTGGGGTGGCACAGCTTGGGTGCAGGAAGTGACCGCTATTGCTTGGGGTATTGATATGTTGGGTGTTCTGTCAGGGTTGTGAAGATGGTTTGACCTGACCTCAATTCTTGTGGTCTTTCTGACTTGATTTGATTGACAAACATTAATTTTGTATGTGCTATTTGTGTGTAGCGTTGTAGTGGGTGTCTTGTATGTTTTTTATGGTATAGCTTTGTATTATGTCTTCTCCTTTTACTGTGTTATTGTCTTGTCCTTGCTTGACCTGCCAAGGGACTGCAGATGCAAATTAGCTTAAGCTACAATCTGGTACAGTGCATCGAATGGTGACATTTATGTTTAAACTGTGCATGGTCCCTTTCAAATAAATAAAAAAATAAAATCCCCAAATAGTCAGGGTAGTTTTATGGGTTTTCTTGGTTTGTCAGAAATGAAGGATTTTTGATCTCCTTGCTCTGTCTTTTTGTTCAAAATATTCTTTATCGTTGTGCAGAATGTGTTCATTGTCCTGCCCACCATTCAATGGCATTTGAATCTTCAAGGGAGTGAAGTAAAACTACTGTAAATGTCAGTACTTTTAAAGCCTCACCCTAAATGATTTATATTAATCATTGATGATAACCACAAATATTTCTCGCCGCATCAGACAGCATTCTAGTGCAACTGCGTTTACACGCTGATGTCATATAGAAAACAATGTGGGCGCCCGGCGCTTCCTAATGATGTGGTGGGAACGATATCTTCTGCAGCATCAATGCAGCGATAGGGAGTTTGATTAATGATCTGGAGGAGACACAACTAGCAGATGGTATGCTGATCTCATGTTTTTGGTGAGCTCGTTTGAGCGCAACAGCTGTGAAGCCTGGGCTAACAGCGACGTGTGGAGCATGGGGGGGTGTCATTAGAACTAGCACTTTATTGGGGGGGGGGAGATGGAGACCAATCACTCCTGACTGCCTAAAGGCAAGTCCATGGCTATTCCTGGTGGGTTATCTGCCTCATGCATCCTACAGATGGGTGTTTTATAAGGAACTATTTGTAATGTCTTCTATGTGGTTATGGCCAATTGTGGCCATTTTTTGTAATTGTTCTTATGCTTTCATTTTATAGGTATTCCCCAACATGCAAACTTTAAACAACTGCTTGTTGGCTTTGACATTTGCAGTAGGGGCCTTTTCATAATAGAGACCCTGTTTAAAAAGGAGTCATTTCTATAATTGATCTATCAGTGTGTGTGTGTTGTCTGACAGGACAGGGGTCCTGAGGATGGCATTAGGAGTCATCATTGTTTTCTCAGATGGAAACCAGGCCTTGCTCTGGTCCTCTGGCTGGCTGCTGTGTGCAAACACACTGATTAGGACTGCCACCACTGGGACCCCCTTTTTTAAAGGAGCCTTTTGAGAATCACATGGAACTTTATAATGGGGGCCACTGCAGCGGAAGTGAACTCCACAACTTCTGAAGAACATCGGGTAGGCAAAGTCAAACTTGAGATGGTGTAATGGCTCTCAAATTGGAGGTGAAAGAACAGCAGGCAGTAGAAAAGTCCTGACGTGGTTCATTAAAAGTGAAGAAACCACTGGCTAAATCTCCTACATTATACACTCAGACAATTTTTGGTTCCCATTCCCCGTGGCTGTATATGAGATAACATCTTGGCAAAATGTCCAGCAGATGAACTCCATTTTTATGGATCAAAGGGCCAGAAAACCAGCACAGCAACGTCATGCCTACTGTATTTCCACATCTGGAGCAGGGGATGTTAGTCATGTGTGGCCACTTGTCATAATATGGATGATTCAGTATTCCTTTTTTTTATTAGAGGCATACTATTGTGAGTTGCAGATTATTTTCCATAAACTGGGATTGTTTTACAAATCTAACGATTTTTGTCTTGTACTTGTGCCGACCTCTGAATCGCAACATGGATGGATGAGATACTATATTCATTGTACCGTTGGGAAATCTCAATCATTGGAGTGCTTCACTGAAACATTTACAGGGCCGTAGGTCAACACCCTTTTGGGATGATTTATGAGTTGGGCCTTTTAAAATAGGAAATCATCAGTGAGAGGGGGAATCCTTCTTTAGAATAAAAGCACAGCTTCTTATTTTCTTCATCAGCGAGTGTCTCTGTGCTTAAAGGGAAGTTTCT
This sequence comes from Leptoclinus maculatus, assembly GCA_032191485.1. Classification (NCBI taxonomy): domain Eukaryota; kingdom Metazoa; phylum Chordata; class Actinopteri; order Perciformes; family Stichaeidae; genus Leptoclinus; species Leptoclinus maculatus. Next base: position 8,372,204 of record JAVDOI010000013.1, read on the forward strand.
TTGCCCCAGGATAGCTTGGTTTGTTCAGTAAACGTTGACTGATGTCCTTTCAAACTGACAATAAAACACTAACCATCTCTACGAGCTCATACCTATATAGAGGTCTAGTGAGATGAGATTGAAGGATAGAAAAGGAGAATAATCGCGTCATTTTCTGATTTACAAATATATGAAAATAGAATTAAATGAATCCCTTTTGGCCTTATAAAATGTTTCGGCCCCATTCAAGAAATATTGGGTATCTGCCAATAAAGAGTCCGATAAGATGAATGTTGATTGAATGTGTATCTGAGGCATTGAATTAACAGCTGTAGTACTTCAGGAGCTTCTTCATCCAACTACTGGAGGTCCTGGTTAAAAAAGTATTAACTTTATAATAATTATTTATATGCAGTTATTCTCCTGAAACTGAGATCTGCTAGAGAGAAGAGGTATCACTCTGTTAAAGTTATTTGAACTACAGACCCTGATGACATTACAGTCACAGCTCAGTGGTTCGTGCGGTCGAGTCATTGTGTGCCAAAGAAATGGCAGATGTGAAGTTTGAGTGGTATTCTCCTTTTAAAAAGGAGTTTAAGTTAAGGTACTTTTAAACATTGTGTGTGTGTAGGTGTGTGTGTGTGTGTGTGTGTTTGTGTGTCTTTGTAGATAAGTGAAAGTGGTGTCCTGGACGGGCCCCTGCTGGTCCTCCTCTCCTGAGCTCAGGTTGCAGCTCCCAGATGGTTCCTTAATCTGTAGGTCCCGCTCAGGTCACTTCCAGCAGAGCCAGGTAACACGAGCCAAACTCATAACCCCACCATCCTCCAAACTGCATCCTCGTAGACCCAGACAGATGACTGTAATGTCTTCACTTCTTCTGCAAACCGAGCCACGTGGAGCTCGGCGAGCTGTGATCGAGGGCCCAGCCTAACTGTAAGCCATTATCTACAAGACCTACTGCTGTGAACTTAAACCCCTCTCGCCGTGTCCTTTTTGATGACTAAGCATCTAACCCGGGCCTCGTGGAAAAGAGCCCGAACATGATAGCGATCGCGTTACCTAAGCGGCCGCCTCATGTGGTGTTGAAACACCTCATCATTTCCAACCCGCTCCTAGCCACCTTATAGCGCTGTCCTATATAGTGTATAGGCATTTCACATCGTATAGGAGAGTTGACCACTTTCCAGAGCCGGACCAAACTGCACCGAAGTGCTGCTTGTCAAAGCCATGGTAAGAAATTACAGCACACTCCCTGAGGTTTTTCATCTCTGGCCAGATAAAGAACTGCTTGATGAGATTGGGTTACCCCCCCCCCCCCCCTCCCTAGTCTTGGAAGAGAACAACCACAGCAGGTTCTGAGCCTCGACTGCGCTGAAATGCCTCCCTGTTGGAGTTCTCCCACCCCTTTAGTATGTTTAATGTCTTATAATTTCCACGCTTCGATATCAGTTGACTTGACAGGGGTTGGGTGACATTGCAGCCAAGTTACCGCTGGAAAGCTTTTCCAGGCCAACCTGAAGCAGCTGACCCATAATTTAGCATTCCAGCTTCAAGTGTTTACAAATTAGCCCCTGAAATGAAGGGCTTTAGAATTTGCTAAACTTTTCTCTTCATTTAGAATTCATCTTGTTTGTTTGTTTTCATCAATTTCACCTTCATTCGTGTCGGTATTCTCACCTTTTTCCATTTTTCGGCTCCAAGTTTCTCCGCAAGTTAAACAGAGCATTATTGATGATTCCAGTCGCTGAATAACGAGTGTTTTTGCCTCTTTACTGCAGTGTATGTACCTTCACCTTAGGCAAAAAAAAATCCTCTCAGCCTCCCTCTGGACACTGTAAAACACCTCTCAAGATCAAATTTGAGTGCATAGGGTATGCTTTCACCAACACAGAAACTACATATGCAGGCCACTGATGTGAGAACAGGGTCCTGTTGTTCAGAAAGCTACTTCAACACTCCAACATTTTAAAGCCTTACTCCGTCTCTTTCTGAGTACCTGCGCTCTATCCTGTCATAAACGCATTGTGAAAAGCATTGAGGTTGATGTTTATAAGAAGGTGCAGACGTTTGTGCTTGTCAACATGTGTTTTCTTTTTTCCCCACTGACCCTCAAAGGATTCCAGTGATCCTAATGAAACCAATTTTCATATAAAGGCGCCTTTTAGCTTTGGCTCCTCGCATGAAGGCGGCAGCATTTTGGACCCCGCCGCTGTGAGGAGACCCGGGCCTTTGAAGTAGCCTCTGGTTATTTTTCTGCTTGACAGATCAGAGTAACTGTGCAGGAATCAAAAGGGAAGTGCCCCGCCGCCCCAGGTAAACGGTAACTCAGGACTGAGCCGGGACGTTTTGAAAGCTAATATGGCCACTGCTGAGTTAGGGCCATCTGGACAATTTGCCCTCTGTCCAAATTCCTGAAAATGTGATGTTTAATAGAGTTGAGATTTAGATTGTGTGCAAAAGGGGGGTGTATCATATGACTCTTCAATAAAAGTGTACTGCTGCACACCTCAGAGAGTGTGAAAGACGGGCCAGAAATGCTGGTTTGAGGTGTTGACCAAAGGCTATCCAGGCATGTCTGACCAATCTGCACTCCTATAGGAGGAATTTAGGGTGTGGGAGAAAATTCTTGAGACTCGGAAAAAAAATCCTACATAGCACCTGGTCGAGCTCATTTCCCCCCGTGAGAACAGTGGGTATTGAGGGATGAGACACGGCCAATTTAGCTAAGTGAGATGTGCTTCTCCACCGAGGAATCCACCTCCCAAAACCAGGGCAATGAAGGGGAGGAGCACAAGGTTTTTTTTTCACAGCACTTGCGTTTCATTATTCAATGCCCCCCCCCCACCCCCCCGGAGGGTTTCAAAACAAGCTCTGGGGTTTAGACCAAAATCACTGAAAGCCGTTACACCACAACTGATGCCGTGTCAGGTCTGCTTCTCATTGGAAGGGATCTTGGGTGAGGGAGAAGGCTTAGCAGCAAGACTCTGAGTTGCAAACAATCAATGCCACATTGGCGCTCGACCCTGCTAAAGAATATGGATGCCGCATACATACGTTGAGACGGAAATAAAAGGAGAACTACATCACCTAAAGCTGAGAATACGATATCATCTTGTACAACTGTAGGAAAGTGTTATTAATGATCCTGATCATTATACGTATCGTGTAATCTGGCCCCTTGTGTGGCCCCACATGTGGTTACTTTTGCTGGAGGTTCTGGTAACCAGTTGACCACAAACCAAAAAACTTTTAATTTACTTTTGGAGTGGAGTCGACAACAGCGTTAGCATGCAACCTCAGAGCGAGAAAACATGTTTGTTGAAATATTTAAAGACCAGAAAAGTGAAATAGAAAGAAAGGATTTAATTGTTTTAGCGGAATACGATCTTCTGACTTTTGTAGATTATATGTGCTATATATTATGTTAAAGAGTAATGGCAGGTAGTTGTCTTTCTCACACGAGAGAAAGCTGTGTGTGTGTGTGTGTGTTTGCAGGTATATTAGTAACTGTTCTGATGTGCCTGATGATGCCTTTACACCTTTACTTATAGAGATCAGTGCACACAATCACACACACATACAGTGTGTCTTGTAGGTCCGTCTTCATATACTCTGGCGTCTAAGTTTGTCTGTCCAAGTTCCAAATATGAAATCTAATTCATTCAACTATATCATAAATTATACCATGTGTGGTCCCACCGCAAATGGGCCCGAACCATTTTTGTCTCTGACCCACGAATATACCACCATGTCATAATAGTACTGTTGCATATGCTTTGTATAACCATCAGGGGAAAATCATTTCTGTTTGTTTCGGGGTTTTTTTTTACCGTTCCTCTAGAAGTCTTGCTTATAAGAAGATAGGGACATAAGTTTAGTGAAAACTTTCTTTTCTCCGAAATGTACAGTGAAGCTCTACATGTTTAAAACTCTGAGTCATACATCCCACGAGTCCAAGACTGAGACCAGACTCTCGTACCAATGTTTGTTCAATGACAATGATTTATAAGATATTGTTTCAAAACTGTGTCTATTGGACTTTCCTTAGCAACTAGTTGGATACATACGAATTTGACATATTTTTACCAGCTGGATAGGGAAATAAGACAAAGATATCTCTCTCTGAGCCATGTATGAACCATTTCACTGAATTTGCAACTTTGAGCAGATCTTTAGGTTATTAATGAATAAAGCATCGGATTAGCTGCAATTCATGTGAACTTGGTGAACTCTGAGTACAGTATTAAGCCCCTGAGAGTTAGTATTGTTGTTCAGCTTTAGACCTTTTGACAAGCAGCAATGACCATTAGATGATTTAATGTGTGTAAATGAATGCTAATTTAATAACGGTTTCATTTACACCGCTCTGTAGAAGGCATTTTTTTGGTGTGTCCTATAGATTCTTGAGCAAGGTTGTTGATCTAGACCAGTGGCAGAGATGATTTAGTTGTGTTTTGATACAGCGGCTTGTGGTCCTGCTGGGCCCAGTGAAACTGGGAGGTCTTGGAGGAAAGGAAAGGAGTTAGAAGAGGATATGGGTCGAGGGTGATTTATTTGCAGTGTGAGCTTAGCCTGAGCTTCCCTTTTACCTCCAGACCTCTCCACTCCCAGGGATACAGGCACACAACACAGAAGCTAGCTGGGCAGATTGATGTGGGAAAGTAACTTTAGAGAGTTAGTTTCTCATCAACGGTTATATATGATGCTTCAAATCTCAAACTCTTTTAGTGAAAATGACACACCAAGTGCTCTGGTGTGTAGACCTACTCATGATGATTGCTACATTCTCCTTCTTCTTAATGTTATGCTGGAATTTAGTGCAGCGAATAAACACCAGCCAGTGATAGAAGTACAGTCTTTGAGGCTGTATGGATCTGTGATATGCAATAGATAAGTCTATAGCGAGACCTATGATTTATGAAGCGACGGGCTGCTGTAGGGGGCTGATATCTGATAACCTTCTCCTTTCCAATGGATGGCCAGAACCAACTTGCCAATAATGATTGGTATGTGTTTCAGACTGAGCCCAGAGCTGATGCTGATGTCGGACAAAAAAAAAAAGCTCCAGATAGTCTCTGCACCACATTTGCAAACATTAGGCTGGAACGCTCTCCTTACCATCTCCTTATTAAAAAGCTGGATCCTTTATTTTTCCATTGATAAGGGCCAATTTCTGAGTGGATTATGGGAACATTGTGAGGATTGCTGCAGTGTTGTCCTGTTGCTAACATTACAAGGATGTGGGGCTTTAATACTGCAATATGTTTTGCATTAAGTCTGAGCATGTTTGCCTCCCTCAGGGACTTAAACGTGTTAGCAGATAGCACATTTTTCCCGTGTGTTAGCGGGGAACAAATCAAATCAGGGTGATGTGTTGTTTTTATTAAGATGTCTTTTATAAACAACTCATGCAGTGTTATGATGCCCAAATGTAGAGGATGATACGAGGCGAAATGAGAGATGGGGTTTGTAATAAAATGAGGGGAAGAGATCGTAAAGCAACAGCAAAGAGAGTTGCGACTGTTACCTTTATTGAATGTTCTTTGGATTTTGCATAGTTGTCTCTGTGGATTGGAGGCTTGGTTTCTTTCCTGCTGCTTAAAATGTAATAATGCAATGGCCATTTTTTGGCTTCCTGTACACTATTTCATCGCAGACACACTGCCAGCATGGATATTTGGCCCCTCTACTAATAAACAATGGCAGGGGCCACTCTCCTTTGTATGTATGTGTGTGTGTGCATGCGTGTGCATGTGTACGTGGTCCTGTGTTTTGTATTGTGGTCTGGGCAAATACAACTTGGCTCTGTTTGAACGGGGCAGAATAAAGGCTCATGCATTTTAATATATTTCCCCCATGTCAAGCAAGGAGGAGCAAACACAATGCCCACGGGGGGGAATAGCTATTGGGTAATGAGAATCAGCTTAAGATGCACCAGTTTAAAAAAGGCAGGGGGGGGGGGGGGGGCTGCCGCCATGTATTTGTGTATACCGACTAGATGTGGGAGACGGTAGCGATGCCAAGTTAGGCATTGGGCCCCACTTTTTTTCTTTTTATTGAGACCTTACAGAGCAAAGGGACATCTGGAGAGATGAAGACTAGCAGATTTATGTGTTTGAGTGTCATGTAAAACACATTCAAGGGAGCGTTTTCCCCCTATGCATTGCACCGGTTACAGATTATTGAAAACCACCCGTTAAATTGGAGTCTTTAATCATCCTGCCAGATTAGGAGAAATGACTCGACCCGTTGCCCTCTCATCCATCTCCACTACAATAGATTGTGGTGTACCTGACTGCGGCGTTTTCTTCCACTCCATTTGTACTGAAGATGGCTCGCTGAGACGAGGAGGGGGGGGTTAGTCCATGACTAAAATGTCATAAACTACTAATCCCAGACCTCTCCGACTCCTCCAACCCAGGTCAAGGGTCATTTGCGCTCCAATGTGTTCAGGGTCAGCTTCTCTGAGAGGAACAACGTGATACTTAGGTGGATCAGGAGGTTTCCTCCAAGTCTTCTCGTGGGACATTAAGTAATGCCGCAAAGCCGCTACATTGTTGAGGGATTATCACTCTGACTGTGGACCTTATTTGTCCTATTTATAGCTGTAAATAGTGGCATTTCTATTCCAGATGGATATCATGGCGTGGACTTGCATGCCCTTGACAATTCACTCCAAAAAGTTTGGCTCGTGTACAAGCACGCTGGCACCGCACGCGCATCTCGGCCAAAACACTCCGTTTCGCCTGCCCGTGAGTCATTTTCAGTGTTAGTGGCCTTGTCAGTCAAAATGCAGTGCGAAAACGGCTCAATTTTTTAAGCGTTTTTATATTCTGGGATGTATTTATGAAGTCTCGATTGTGGTCGCGAAGACATTGAAGTGAAAGCCCCCTTTGACTTCCTGCTGATCCAGATTTCTACATTTGCGGTGCCAGCAGCCTAGTTTTCTTTGACTTGCATATATAACTTGAGCTTTGCGATTTCTAGTTGGCCGCTGATGCGAGAGGACCGACTTTGCTGTTTGATATGGAACACCATTGTTTAATGTCATTAAAGAAGAGGCCAAAAGCACGGGGTTCATATGGCACACTTGATGCGATGTGGAAAGTGCACAGAGCACATTTTATAGGCAATTTCTGTCAAAACTTTTTTTTTGGACTCTGCATACTTGTGGCTGGGCTGAGTTGCTGCTTCTCCAAAACCAGGATTCAGACAGCTTTTGCGAAATGGAATGATTTAACCTGATATGTCACTAAGTTTTGCGGCGTGCGTCTGGATTATACATCCGCTTTGCAAAAAAAAGGCAATAAACAGCTTTGATCTCTTTGGCCATCGATGGCCCCGTTTCACCTGGAGCCAAACACCTCGGCCGTGTAAATGCCGTCGCCTCCCCCAATCCACATTTTCCATGACCGTTATTCCCAGCAGAACATATTACATGGACACTTTGGGGGAAACCGAAAGAGGATAACAACCGTGACATGGTTTTCACATAATGCAATACAGATCTAGAATGATAAAAAGAGAAAAATAAGCTCATACAGTTATGACTGTAATAACAGTAGAATATGAGAGATTCCTTACTTTGTTACTGCTTGCGTTTTGTTGCTGGTACATTTTAATCATAAAGTATCAGTTTAGCTACTGTAAACCTGTCACTTTATATCGTTCTCTCAACATACCTGGATGGGATTAGTCAAGTGCAGAAAAAGTCTTCACCGGCGGTATTGTTTTGCATTCCCGAAGCACGTTCATCTATGCTACGATATTTATGACTGTTTTTGATTCAGTCAGCGTGCAGTTTTGATTTCACCGTCGGCTCAAGTGGCGTACGATATGTGTGGCAAGGGGTCCATAAAGCCTTCAGCATGTTTTATCCCTTTCTGTCTGACGTGTATGGTCTCAGCATGTCTTGACACCAAGCTAAACACATTCATCACTGTCCAAAATCAGACATTATTATTTTTTTAGAAAATTAAAATTGAACCCTCACAGAGTTCAGCTGCAGGAGGGTTGAGTAGATCAGCTGTATTAGATAAAGTGAGATTTATCAGCATATCTACATGTGCTATGTCTATTAAACACGTCTCTGGGTTAGTGTGCCAGTGAATCTCTCTCCATTTTTTTTTTAAATCCTTTTTTTGGACAGTGACAGTGGAGAGAGACGTAGAGGAATCACTATCAGCAAACAGTCTGTGGCCAGCTGGGAATCGAACCGGAGACTCGCTGTTGCGGAATCCACCCTAACCAATCCGCTCTCGGGTCGCCTGCAAAAAATACAGCTGATGATTTATGGGAAAAAGAAGCTGGACATGTACTGTTATGATACAAATCCTTCTACCTCCCACTTACTTCATCCTGCTCGGCACCGGCTCAGTCATGAAAGTCTTCAGCTATTCCGCTACGGATGTTCTCTGGATCCTTTGGCCATCTGGACCCGGACACAAACAGGAAATGAAGAGTGAGGAGTTAAGAGGGGTTCTTTTTAGGATATGAAAGCTTGAAAAAGAAATGCCGAGCACCCCTTTTCACAGTTTAAGCTTGGGCTCCACAAATTGAGGCCTTTTCTTTTTAATACCGTCTTCGCTGCCTCTCTTCTATATTTCCTTTGTTCGTTCCCTCTTTCACATCTTCTCATTGTAATATTAAATATTATCTAATGAAAGTAAGTTCACAGATCTTATATGATGGATTAATGTTGTGATCATGTTTGCCATATTCCACCCCTTCCTCCTGCTTCTTCCTTGCTTTCTGCTTTGTTAGTATTTTTTCCCCATCTTGTCACAATTACATTTGACTTACTTCAATGTTTATCACACATTTGATCTGCCCCTGTAGCTTTAAATTGTGCCAGTTTTGCCCGCAATAATTGAATGAGCACACGGCAGCGTTATCGCATGATCTTGGTAAAAGAGATCCACATTCTCGCCAACACGGGAGGGATGGAAGGAGAGAAAACAAAGGGCTTTATTTATTAGCATTGTTTCTCATCTGTTATGTTTTAGTGAGCCTTTGTGAAAACCGCACATTGTTTACATCTCCAAAATGTTATGATACCCGTTTAAAATCAAATAAAAAAAAGGAGACATGGAAGTCTGTTGCGCATAGAGATGTGCATCCGAGCAAATTAGCTCCAAGAGCTATAAACATGCGCAGAAAAATATTCACAAGATGATGCCCAATTTCTCCTTTTTGGCCTCGTCATTGTGGCTGAGATTCCATGCCTCAAGAGGGGGAAGACAAGCGCTTAGTAGGAGGATATTCTAAATTCCTGTGCTGTTTTTCTCCCCTCTAATGTCCCTCTCTTTGCAGGGGTGTATTCACTGAAACAACTTGGTAGGAGTGTCATTTAAGAGAGAAGGAAATCTACTTAAAAACAAAAATATAGGATTTGCACGTCTTTCACGCAGTGGAGCTAATTCAAACACACACGGATCCCTCTCGTCATTGTCTTTCTTTGTGAATATATGAGGCCAGTTATAAAACAGCACACAGAACAGTAGAGGAGCCCCATCTTTTCTCATGCATATTCAAGCACGCGTGCGCTCACACACACACACACACACACACACACACACACACACACTGTGAAAGGCTGCTTGGCTCCTGGTCAAGGGATCTCTGCTAAAGGCTGGTCGTCCTGGACAAGAGAGCTGAGCGCCAGCCAAGCAGGACAGCAGACAAAGTGGAGCACGGGAGGCCCCGCCATGTTTGCCGAGATCTAAAGCCTCTTTCTCTAAAGCTTTGTTTGCATTTTGTTCACTGCGGCAGCTGAACAGTACACAGAAAAAGCCTTTTCTTACCCTTTTCACTGTCCACTTCTTTTCGCCATTCACGTTTTCTGACTCGGCTGCTTTCTGACAGTTGATTCAATTCCTGTGTACTAAAGGAAATTATGTGCTTAATTGGATTATCGGGAGTTTTCTTCAAATGAGTGCTCACCCACCCACCCACACAGCCCCAGACTTCTGAATTCTCCTCTGGGATGGGCCGTCTGTTGCATGTTTCCAGACTCCACAGTCTGCAGGATGAGCGTGAAATGGGAACCCGGGAGTGTGTTACAGTTTAATACTATTAAGCCGCTGCAATGTATACATTTATAATAAGTATAATTAAATTTTCATGATGATAAGAGGACTTGTTTATAGTCCTTTTACTACGAAGGAGTTCTCAAAACAAGGCGGCGATTCCTTTGAAGCATTTATATTAATTGAAAAAATAAGTTATTTTCTCGCTTTTAACTTTCTCTCTCTCTCTTACTCACACACACACACTGTGATCTACCTGTCAGACATCTCTGCATGCCCATCACCTTCAGCGTGCTGGTTGGCTCAGGTGTATACAGACACCGGCATCACTGGAATTTGCACCTGTTGGAAACCTGGCTCCTGTGGTCTTCTCTCTCGAAAAAACTGTCCTCCTGCCCTTTTTCTTGGCATTCTTTAATAACCGGGGGCATGACCCCGAGACCCGAGAAGGATCGTAAAGGAAATGGTCAAATCTTAAATGAAGGAAAGAAGGCAGAGCGAGTTGAAATGGGTAAAGGGCAGAGTGGACGATGAGAGGGCCCGAGTGTAAAAAAAGAAAAAGAAAAACGAGGCTGAATGAGGGAGCTTAGGAGAAGGGGAGGGTACAGCTCTTGTACCTATTCTCATACAAATGATCTCTTGCGCTGTGTGGCCCTTCAGCGGGTCATAAACATCCCAGTGGCTGTGCAGTTGTGTCGTGGTGGGGCCGTTCGTGTTACTGATTTTTCTCCCAGAGGGAGGAAGCGGAGTCCAGGGCTCAGATTAAAAGGCCTCTCTTCCCACCCGCGTGCGAATCACAAATCACACAGAGCCACAGTGCTTCCCCTCGCTCGGGGAACCCAACAAACACCCTGTTAAAAGCCCGCAGCCACATCCCTGTGTTTTCATCTTACCGAACAGAAAACATAGTTTGTATTCTAATTAGACCAGTGTGTGTACCCAAGTTTTCCATGTGGACACCAGTGGATGTCTATTATTTCTTGTGCCTCATTATTATGTATTTTCATGGTGCTGTCAAGAGCAGCACTCGTCATTTACTGGAGCTAATGTATCATTAAGGTACTACAGTATATGTTAGCATGCTCTGTGTGCTCGAACCCTATCTCCCTTTTGTTCGTTCCACAATCTGCTGACAAATGAAAATTCTGTCCTTTCAGTGGCCCGGGGCCAGTCGAGGCCTCTGAGGGGGATAATTGAACGGCCTATCGGCCCTACGCAAATCCTAATTCTCTCTCTCAACAGGCTGCTGGCGGCATGCTTTATGGGATTATTTTCAACCGGGCATTTTGAATGTTGTAGCATACATAGGCCTTCCTTCCCACGTACAGCTTTCCCCCCCTTTTCTCCTTGTTCCTGCCTTTCACCTTCTCGCCTGAGAGGATTAGCAAGTCAGGCCTCCGGAAACGGAGCACTATGCGGTGAGAACGAGACTCCCAAAAAGCTCAGCGACGGGAAGGAAGGTGGACAACAATTACTGCCTTCTCTCAATGTCTTTTGGGGAGCTTTTTTTTAGAAGTCAACAAAGAGTTGGCCTGTTTTTTTTTACGCAGAGAATATCAGTTTCAATAAACACTGTTGGAGCAGATTGTCCTGCTACCCAAGAGACTAAGTTGCGTCTGTGAAATCGTGAAGGGATATTATTATTTGTAAAATGCATTATTGTTTGGTTGGTTGACTGTTGATTTGTGGCTCCAGAGGAACTGTGCTTGAAGGGTCAATGATATGCTACACTAATTCATTTTTTTCCTTCATCTCTTATAAACATGTTTGGAGGCTAAAACACATTCTTTGTTAAGATTTAAATATATCCGTGGCTTATTGATAGTTCCAGAAAACGGGTTCCTGGTATTCAGGTGGGGCTTGACCATATTTTATACTGAATAAAATGAACTCCTTAAACACACAAAGTTTTTGTACAAAATCCAGCACCTGCATCAGAAAAAACAAATGTAGGGAACGACCGCCTGGCATGTCTTAAGCCCAGAAACAGAGAATGAGAATTGGGGGGAAATTGCCTCTAACTCAAAGGCTGAAAAGATTTTCAATTTTGCACCAAGATTTCTTCCTGAGTGAAGGTTACCCGACAAACACGGTGGTTCATAGTTCGTTCCAAGTGGAAAACCAATATTTTTCAATCTTGTGTGTGCATCAAGATGTCTTAATACTTGTCTATTCAAGAACAACCCATTCTTTTTGTGCCACTTCTGCTGTTCCAGTAGGAGATGTGCTGCAGGTTCTCTTACTAATGTTCCCAGTTGTGCTCACTTTTTTTTTTTGAACCCCTTTTGTCTGACAAGACTTGACAAAAGGCAGCAAATTCAAAAGTGGGATTCAGTTGAATTGCAGTCTTAAAGGTCCCTGGGGCTTTGCTTTTTGAACCTGGTTGCCACATGACCACCATTGTCTTAGCTGTCAGAATGTCTTTCATCTTCTTACTTTGACCCAGGGAGAGTGATCAGTATCTCCCCCCCGCTGTATCTGCCTCATATCTTCATGGCTTACAGCACTGGTTCCCAGCCATTTACCCATTTACTGAACCTTAAGGCGATCCCAAATCATTTCCGTCATCCTGTGATTCACCAGATCAGGGGGGATGATAGGACTGGTTTCTCTCGCTATCTTTTCCCTAACTTTTGGAGAAGTTCTTGGAACATCCTAATCCTGCTTTAAAACAGCTCTCTGGGTGGTCCATCAGATTCCTACAGGATATGTACTTTACTATCATTGGATTTTGGATTTCTAAGGTGGACTTTTGATTAATCTTTCCACGGATTCAAAGAATATGGGGCCCCCTATTTGCCACACAGTGTTTAAAGGCTTGATCAATAATGTCTGTGTGTTCTTAAGTGCCTCTGGCAGCTAGTAAGAGCCTATGAATCATAGTCTCTGCTGACAGTTGTTGTTATTTGGAAATCTGGAGGCACTTACATTTTTCCATGCCAAGAGTTATCCAATATAGGCTACATTCCTCTTGAACTAGATATTTGGAGGTTAGCAAGTATTTGCACCTGTTTGTCATTATCAATGCTACAACCTGTCGTTTGATTTTTTTTTTGTGTGTGTGTGTGTGTGTGTATGGAAATCAAACTTATAATCTCTGAAGAATTGAGTCAACTGCAGTTTGGGGGAAGCTGGAAAAACAACATGTGATTGTGACGTAAAAGCAGCGTGGCTTATGGAAACAATTGCTTCCAATGAAGCACAGTGACTATGCGCATTACGTGATTGGGAACAGATAAATGTGCTCACTGCTCTGAACTAATGCCATTTAAAGTAATGCTAAAGACCCTTAAAATTAGATTATGTTATCAAAATGCAACATTATCTTCCATTGTAAGCTAAAACTGGCTTTTGCACTCTTTGGCCATGGTTGACAATCTTGTAAACATCTGTCAGATAGGTGACAGCACATCTGGCATGTGACTTAAGTATGTTGGTGGATGTCATTATTAAGAGACCTCTAAATCCTATCATCATTACCTAACACTTGATCTCAGGTTTCTGTTAATGACTTCATTATGTGTTAGTGTTTTCCCTTTGTCTGCGGCACTACTTGTTAGCCGCTTGACGTTGGCTGTTGAAGAATAGGTGTCAGCCATGATGTTTATTGTAGCAATGACTGGCAACCTTTTTAAGGTAAAAATTATGTACTGTGTTATTCAGTGTTTGGTGTATTTCCCGGAATTTAAATGCTCCACGTTCAAACAAATAACTCTATCATTGTGAATAGATGAGGGTAATGGCTCAATTAAGCTGTAATTAAGTAGTAACTAAACTCAAAACCAGCAGTAACCCTAATTTACATGTTTTTTTTGTAGCTGAGAAAGTTAAAAAACTTTTTCTTTGCTCGATTTAAGCTGAAGAACCCGAGTCCTCAACTTGAGTCCAAGTAGATTACACAGTTGCCGTGGAAAGTTTTATTTTACTCTGGCTATAAAATCACTTTTCAAGTCACTTTAAAGGGGTTTGCCAATTGGTTATACTGTGACATTGCATATTGTGACAGATGCTGCCATGCATGTCTGCGAAGGCTGTGTGGTTTTCATGCGTGTTAAATCCCATACGTGTAGTACAAGGACACATGCATGGCACAGCGGGAGCGTGGCGTGAGGAGAGCTCCCTCCACATGCATGTGCTGCGTGTTCAGCTGTCACTGAACCACGGAGGCCCCTCCTCCTCCTCCTCCTCCTCCATACCCTCCTCTCTCCCTCTCTGTTTTTCCTTTAACCTTGCCGCCCCTCTGTCCCTGAAGTATTCCTATCTCCCCTCTGTCCTCCCGTCTCCTGCCTTTCATTTCTCCTCCCAGCCCTGTACATTCATGACCAACTGTGCGTGTCCTCTCCTGCTTTCCTGCTGGTAACCCAGTCATCCCCAGCTCTCAGCTGTGCCCCTCTGGCATGAACTTGAGATGACACCGATTCAACCCCCTGAAGTGTAAGCGGTCCTGGGAGCCAGCAAGACCACAGCAGATGTAGTACTGAGGAACAACAACACTGTGGAGTACCTTGCTTTTTGGGCTTAGCTGTGGCAGTCCCATAAGCACTGCTCCCAGAGTTTGCACTTAATTAGTTGGTAGTTGAAGTATGTAGTTCCTCCAGTGTCTTACATCCTGACTCAAACGGATCTTAAGCAGCTGACACGTTCAATACTTTGATACCCCTTCAGTCATCTTGACACGAGCCTACAGCACTGCATTACAGAGGGCGGTTAGCAAGGCAGTAGCACTTGAAGTGCCGTGAAGCACAAGACAATGTCACCCATAGGTTTGCCTTCCTCCACATCATGGCTGTATCCCCCAGCTTCAGTCCTCGCGCTCTATACTGGCACAAGAGGCAGGATCACAGCTATGACACCCCTATGTATCTCATTCAGGCATAGAGAATGGGGCTAGTGAACCGAGTACCCCCCCCTAAAACACTGGCCTCTGCCTGCACCTGCAGGCCCAAACGATGGTTGGAAAGTTGGAAGGAGAAAGGGGGAAGTGAGTTTGAGATGTGAGGGACGCTTGGATCCAGTTTGAGAGTAAAGCCTGGACCAGAGACAATGGCGTCATACGGTATGGAGGACCCAATCAGAGAAGTCCAAAGTAAGAGAAAACTGGTTATCTTTGTGTTAGATAACCACCGTGATGGGCTCGGTGAGTTCTTTGTGAAGTGAGGATGGAGAGCAGGAGAGTGAATGGAGGTTACTAGAGAACCTCTGGCCCCCCTGCAGGTCATTCAGTCATTCATAAGATGAGGCCATTTTATAGACCTCCCCCTACCCTGGCTTTTGTTGCCGTTGTGTCCATAAGCGGAAGTGAAAATGGAAAATGGAGATTAAGAGTGGTCATGCAAAATGGATGATGTGTGTTGGCACAAGGCGGATGACCAGTTTTAAAAGTTCAGTTTCTTGATGGGGGGCCCTGGCTGTATAAAGGCTCTAGATGTTTCCCTGACAGAAACGCGGCCTGATAACCTCTCCTGTCTGCGTGGATTCATGATGTTTACAGATGTGCTCAGTTTATGAAAAAAACAGCCCCTCTTCCCCAGTGTGGCCGCCATCTTTAATCCAGTAAAGAGCACAGGGATTTGGTCGCCCCTGGCCTGCCTGAAGGCCCTTTGGAAACCTCTCGGCCGTGAGAATGGGGGCTGGGGTTGGAGGTGTGGGTTGGGATGTGTGTAGCCATGCAGGAGGGGCCGGGGACAGTCTTTGTGAATTTAGTTAATCTAATTTGAGCTCTTTCCCCCCCTAAGGCCCTTTCTCTCCCTCTCTACCGCTGTCCCTGTTTCAAACATCAGTCCAAGCTGGGGGGAAAGTTTCACGTCTCCCTGGTGAAAATAGGCTTTGTTTAGTTTAATCCAATATCCTCATACGTGAACCTGAGGGGAATACAACTGGGAGCACCCAAAAAAACCACCAGTGTGAGGTTCTTTCTGCTGTTTGTGTGTGTGTGGTGCAATCAAATTAAAATAGAAAGCTGATACACATGTGAGATCTGAGCAGTGTTACAGCACAACATGTATGGAACTTTTACGATGCAACAAACCATGTTAAAGATGGCTATTTATTGATGAAAATAAGTAAACCCATTATTAAAAAAAGGTTTTTAAGTGTCCATAGATATGTTCATATGGACAAAGTGAAGCTACCGTTGGTAACGGGTCAGTTGGAGAGACGATCAAAGTCTTCATTAATAGACCCGTTTGAGCTTAATAGTATCTATCAAAGGGCAACTTGAAACAGAGACCAGGATGTTGCTGCTGCCTAAAGAATGTAAATGAACCACTTAGAAGCCTTTCTTTGGGGTTTCACACCTCTGATGAACTCATTGTGATGCTGTCAGATATCAAACGGGCATTAACTCATTAGGGGTTTGCCTTTGAAGTTGCTCCTGAATATCATCAGGGTCTTGTAATCCTTTTTTAATGGATCAGTGAGTAGGACAGTGGTTCCGCAAAATGATTAACGTGACAGCCGTTCTCACCTAATGTTCCCGGGTGTTTTGCATGAATGGGTTGAAAATTGGTTGATTCGTTTAGGAAATGCACCGGTAATGGTGTTAATGTGGAGAGGTTGATAGTAAATGTTAAAATTGCTTTATCAGTTGGCTCTTATCTATCCTTAAACTCAGACCCCCCCTCTTATCTTCTTTCCCTTTTCTTTCTCTGACTATCTTACTCTTTCCTTAGCTTTGTAATTTTAGTGTCTTCCCCTTTGCCCTCCTTTTTAACTTAAGGCAATAGGTGGTGAAGGGCAGGAATGCGGCCGAGGGACTGTAAGGATTTATCACACAAAGGTGCGAGGGCTGCTGCCTGTGCTTCTGTGCCTGGAGATGTTGCCGTTTAGGGCCAACAGCATTCCCACCACAGGGCTAATACAGCATTTTATTGCTTTTTTAGTTTGATACTTTAGACCATATACTTTGTGGCTGCAGGGAGATGAATTGGTGGAGAGGTGTCAGGGACAGAGGGTAGTGTGTGTGTGTGTGCATGCATGCATAGGTTTTCAGCCTGAAGATGTGTGCGAGAATTGTTGAGTAACATTTCCAGCAAGGTAATATAAAGCATAAGAATAGTTTATCTCCATATTCCTCTTATCTAGCCCTGCTTTTACCACTTTAACATGCTCTGCGTCTCTCTCTCTCTCTTTCTCTCTCCCCCCCCTCTCTACTCTCTCTCTCTCTCTCTCCCCTCCCATTCCTTCTCTCCAGTCTCCACTCCTCTCACTCTCCCTGTCCCGTCCTCCTCCGCTGCCTCTCGGGTTACGATGACTGGGGGTTTTCTTGCTTCCATCTCGTAGAGAGGGTCTGTGAGTGTGTGTGTGTGTTTGTGACTGTGTGTGTGTGTGTGTGTGTGTGTGTGTGTGTGTGTGTGTGTGTGTGTGTGTGTGTGTGTGTGTGTGTGTGTGTGTGTGTGTGCGTCTCCCTCAGCGCTGAGCTGTGTCCTTGTCCCTGCCTCCTGGCAGCAAGGAGCCACCCAGCAGCCCGTCTGTGATTGGGCAGGGGGAGCGGGGTTCTTGACACAGCGCGGTGCTGACTGCTCCGGGACGTGTTTCAACAGATGGTCGAGGTTAGAGTGTCATCACATCGGAGAGAGGATTAGAGGAGAGAGGTTGTCTTCCAGGAGCTGTGTGGTCCCCTCTACTCTTCAACCCGAGACACAATCCCCTCTGTGAGCGAGGGGAGACCCGGTGGAGAAACGCGAGAAGAAAAGTGAACAAGAGGAATCCTCGCCTTGCCTCTCACTTGGCCAGCACTCTGCTCTCCTGCATTTTCAGGTACTGTGCAACTTTTTCACTTTTTTTTTTTTTTTTTTTGTGTGTCTATTTAGTATTTTCCACTTGCTTTTACAGGGTCTGTGCCTTGTTAGTTTGTTCAGTTGGCAGTACATTTGTGATGCAGCATTGCAGTCAGGAGTCTGTGTTGCCTGTACAGCAGCTCTGTGTGCGCCGGTCTTCATAGTTTTTTCCCCCTGAATGACAGGAATTCCCTTCGTCGCAAATTCCTCCGTCTCAAGGGGATTAGAAGGCAGCACATTCCATTAATGTCATTTTTTCCCCAATCAAAAGCACCCATCTGTTAATGTCTAGTTTTCTGAATGCAGGATGTTAGATTTGAAAAGGCTACTGTTAGTGGGGGGGAACCCGATGAGTTATAATATGGACACGGTTGAATAAAATATCTATTTAATTTTCTTTCTTTTTTTTTTATCCTAAAATCTTTAGTGAAGATCAATTGTTTCCTTATTCACTCCGTCAGGTCTGATAATAGGAAATTAAAACACACATTTTTCTACGTTTCCCAAAAGCTCAGTGGGGGCATTTCAGCATTCCCTCACTTCAGCCCACATAAGTTTGTTCATAAATCTTATTCAGAGTGCACTTCTGGCAGAACGTGTCAGTATACGCTAAATGGATGAGCTGCTGAAGAGCGCTTTCCGGACAAACTGTCAGAGCTGAGCAGAGAGTCAGAGACTCTGCACACCTCACCTCAGCTATTTAACTCGAGTCGAGTGAGAAGCGAAACTTGCCAGCGGAGTGGGAATATGATGTATGGTATTTATACCTAGCTTCAGGCACTGTGCGTGTGTGAGTGTGCGTGTGTGTGTGTGTGTGTGTGTGTGTGTGAGTGTGAGGTGTTTGCAAATGGAGATTGTGCAGCTGTGAAAGGCTGTGTGGACAGCAGCCGGGCTGAGAGGAGAGGAGCTTGTATAGGTGAAAGCATGCTGTTGTGTGAATTAGTGTTTACCTTGGTGAACCCAGCCGTAGCTACACTTCCTGCTTGTTACTTGAAGTATGTAACACAACCACCAAAAGGTTGTGATGACTGCTGCTTTAAGGCCAGCGGAGACGTGCGTATATTTGGCTGTATGAAACACATGAAAGATTTTTGAGAGAAGTCGAATGGTAAGTTGATCGTCTTTTTTTTAAAATATATTTTAGACACAGATAGAACTTTCATAAGAAATATTAAGTTTGACTCATGGATATGTTTTTCTGTATTAACGAGAGAGATATTTCACTTACACATAAAATTGCATCTGAATGCTAGAAAATCTAAATCCTGTAGTCGAACATATTTTTTTTACTCGTCTTAAAATACATTTCTATGCTTCGGCTAAGCTTGGATTTAGCCGAGTGTGATATGTGATATATACATTTCCTCTATTTAGGGACCAAGTGAGTGACTTGGGACTCTTTATTTTTTTATTGCCTGTTGGATCAATATGTTCACCTTCTCAACCAGTCCACCACAAAAACATATACATGTGTTCCTAAATTACAAAATGATGCTGTGGTCCTGTTCAAAGCCAGGCGGCTTGTGCCAGGTACAGTTGGGGAGGAAAATGTAACCGAGTGGCTTATATTTCAATACATCGCCACTGCCAATATGTGTTACTGAAGGAGCAAGCCAAGGGGGAAAATGAAGAAGCCCAGCTTCAAACTTTCAGTGTTGACGAGACTGATCCATAAATCTTCCCTTCACTTCAGTTTCACCTGGAAGCGTTTAGATTCAATTTCTGATTACCCTGCCCAAGAGCACAGCGAAAGCAGCTTTGGGGCGTTTTTCAAAAGGCAGCGCTGACTGCCAGCTCAGAAGAGAAGGGAGATCCTTTAAACAGTTTAGCTTCACTGTGCTACAAACAAGAGCAGCAGCAGCTGCTGCAAATAATTAGGTTCTGGGGGGTAGCCGCTTGCCAAGACAAACGTTGTTCTAGTAGCGGCTCTGCCATCACTTGAATTTACTGTGGTGTGAGTGTGTGTGTGTGTGTGTGTGTGTGTGCGTGTGTGAAAGCAATAAGTGAAGTTAATTCATTCTTCTGATAAGTATGGTGAGTGACTGAGTGAAAGGAAGAGGAAGAGGTAGTATCTGTGGTTTTCATTATTTGTACAAACGGGACCGAGACAGAGAGAGAGAGAGTGTGTGTGTGTGTGTGTGTGTGTGTGTGTGTGTGTGTGTGTGTGTGTGTGTGTGTGTGTGTGTGTGTGTGTGTGTGTGTGTGTGTGTGTGTGTGTGTGTGTGTGTGTGTGTGTGTGTGTGTGTGTGTGTGTGTGTGTGTGTGTGTGTGTGTGTGTGTGTGTGTGTGTGTGTGTGTGTGTGTGTGTGTGTGTGTGTGTGTGTGTGTGTGTGTGTGTGTGTGTGTCCTGTAAATGCCAGCCACAGTGAATCAGAGACTTTCCAGACATCTTGCGTGACTTCATATATATGCCAACTGATGAACAAGGTCAAAGGCATTCGAGGCAGACTAATTATTGTAAGAAATTAAAAGGGCATTAATTATACTTTTTCCCATTCTTTCTTTGTCATTAACTCCAGGTCAGCGCCATCACTTTATCTCAGCCGAGCCAGACTATCCTCGTGCTGCATTTTACTTTCTCAACTTGACCCGACAATGACAGGAGTCACGTTTATGAATTCTGTCATTACAGGGTTCTCTGGTTTGCAAGTCAAATTGAAAGCCTTGCAGATGACTTTCTGTTCTCCAGTAAGAATAGGAAGATGCGTGGGGGCTTTAGAAAAATGATCTCTTTGACCAAATTGCACCAAATCCTTAAAACTGACCGACGATTTAATAATTTACTTACGGAATTAGTCAACATCTTTGCTTTGGAAGTTCCTCACATGTTTCATCTCTCTGTAAAAATACATAAAAATATGCTTCATAACTGTAGCTTGTGTGTGTTCTCTTTTGTATGTTAAGAAAAGATTTCCTAAACCACCCTCTCCTCCGGCACTTGTTTATCTCTTCGGCTTAATGATAGTGTTCCTCGTACTAGCCTGATTGCAGAGTAGCGCTGGAGTAGATTGCACAGTCCTATCACTGCAAATGACCAGTATTTGAACAGTGAGCATTTGGCATTCTTTTATATTCATCGTGTGATCTAGAAAGGCTATCTTTAGATGAGTCAGACACTTTCTCAGTTCCTTTTGTTGTCCTCCCTGTTCAAACATTTCCATGGAATTTCCATGCTATGACATGCAACCTTTTTACACCAGACGTGTCCTTGACTGTTGAGGATAAATCTCCAGGGAAATGGGCCATGTACATATTGAGATGCCCTCACAGATGCACCGCATCCATGTATTTTGGGAGCTCACAATAGCACCCCCAAGTGTTTGTTCAGCCTCTCATTTGGAGCGGTAAAGGTCAGGGTGTGCAAACACCACATTCAGTGCATCATTGGTAGGAATGCCTGACCCTACAACCTTCGATTTAGTGCTTGCAGATGTTAAAGAGAGCAGCAAAAACCAGGCAAATTGATGGTTTACTTTTCTTTTTTTTTGTCTGGCATTGTTCCACTCATTGTCTTAACCCTCTGCCCTGATGACTAGTTTGAAAGAGATGGGGTTTGTATAGAAAAATACATTTTCAGGAGATGGTTCAGCTATGCGACAGCCAGGAATGACCCCTGAGCAGGTCCTTGTAATGTTAAGTTTAGACCTTACTCATTAATGTGCACTTTGAGCCAGCGAGTGAGGAGAAAAAAAGGATTTCAATGCTTTTTCTGTGATGTCCGGAGCTGCTTTTGTTCAAATGTCACTGCGCACAGATGCAGCATGGGCTTCACATGGAGAAAGAGAAAGCTGGGTCAGGAGAGACACGGAAGGGGGAAGAGGGATGAAGTAGAAGAGGCCGAGATAAGAGAAAGGGAGAGGTGTGGCCATGTGATAAAAGAGCGGTGGTTGGGAAATGGACAGAGAGATCAGAGGCTGGATCTTTACGCACACGTTCTTCGTTGTCACTCACACGTGCGCGCATTTTGAAACACATGGACACAAACATAATCTTCTTATGACACAGGCATGTACAAAAGAGAAACATAGAAAAACGTGTACACACACACACACACACACACACACACACCATCCACTAGCTTACCCCCTCCGTCCTCCACCCCCCAGAGGGCTGCACTGTCCCTGCTTTGTCATCTCTCTTGTCCAATAATCCCTTCCCCAGGGAGAAGCAATCTGTTTTAGATTTGAAAGAGAAAGGGCCCTGCCTGTATCACGTACAATTAAGCAGCCGTCAGAATGCGTCGGCGTAAGTTTGGAGGGAGAAGTGCTGCCACTGGGGGGTTGTCCCTTTCATCCCGCCGCTTTTCCAGAATGGAGATAATGGGGTGGGAGGGTTGGAGGGATAGGAATGGATGGGGTGGGGGGGGGCGTCCAGAAGGAATGAATACATTTCCTCACCCCTCCATCCCGCTCCACAGCTCGACTAATAGAAGCCAGCATGCGTTTGTTTCAGCTCTTCTGCTCCCTTTCTTTCCCTTCTCCCCCGGAGCGGGCAAACACATTCAGCCACTGCCAGCGCTCCCCTCCTCTGCCCGTGTGTGTGTGTGTGTGTGTGTGTGTGTGTGTGTGCACAAACACTCGTATGTGTGGACTTGGCCATGTGCTACTGGTAGCCTCTGGTCCTGTTTGCCCTTACTGGAACAGCCCGACTTTGCCATGTGGATATCAGAATGGCTGATTTGAACACTTGTGTTTATACTGACAATGTCCAGCTTTGCACGACACACATTATCTGCGCTTTGCTTTCCTTGAATTGCCTGCGGCAAGTTCTGCCGAGTTTGGCCGAGTGTCTCTTGAACATGTTGGGATGATGCATTGACTGCATTCCTTCAACTTTTGGCTCAGATGTAAAGGGAATAGAAGGGTTTAGCGGCGGTAAGCTTCCTGTTTTATGCTTTGTAAGCAAACTGGTTGTTCAGTAGATATATCGCACTTTAGATAGTTTGCAATGCACTAAGATCTGGAATTTGTGCCGTGCAGGATGAAGTTAATTAAATTCCAAATGACGTTGCTGCATGCTTTGGAAAGCCACACACTGAGCCAGAGGCAATGGAAAGGAGAGCTCCCCTGTGCACAAATTACAGGTTTACGTGTCTGTCTGTGTTCAAGTCTGACTGATTCTTACTCTTTAGTGAATGACTAGTGCGCGCATATATATATGACATCCAAATACACACATGCATATATATGCCCACAGGCGTGGACAGAGGGGAGTGCTGAACAGGCACAGGTGCAATCAGACTGCGTTTTTATGAGCGGTATCATGTTGGTGTGTCACAGCCGTGGAGAAGTTTGTTTATGGCATTCAGGGTCACGCAGGCTGGTTCTCATGGTCTATGTTTGTCTACCGTTCCCAGAGAATATGCCTACACATGTTCCACATTTTAGGGGTGTTTAGTTTCATGCGCCAGCAGCAGCCCTACACTTAACTGGGGTTTGCTGACTGAGCTGCTGCCACCTCACCCTGAGGAATCTCCCTCTCATCTCTCTCTTTTTTTTTTTATTGATTTGCCGCTCAGACTTGATTTTTTTTTTATCCTCTCGTATTTAGGGGAGCTTGTTAAATGCTATATGCATGTTCAAATTTCACTCGCTTGCATTAGCTGGCTCTAGCGGTCAGCAGATAGCACTGTTTCTGTGATATTAGGCATATCACTTGGCTACTGCACAATTAATAGAAAGAGAAATCATTGGCTATCGGGTCTGTCTGGTCTTTTGTAGCAAGCATATCATCCTGAGAGTAGAACTATTATTAATTGTAAATCATCATGTTAGCTATTGTTAGCTAACGTAGCTTTTTCTAAGCAGTTAGTGACTGAACTCATAAATGTGTTTATTGGTTGAATTTGATAAATATCATTGATCATCTTCATAGACATACAGCGGTCTGATTGTCTTGATGTCATAAATGTTGGATGGTGGATCAGTCACTCAGCGATCCAAATAGATTTCTATTTCTTTAAACCGTGCTTGCGCCAAAGTCCTTCTGTTATTTTGTCCATTAGTAATCAGTGCATATAGAAAGCAACGCCCACGCCTTCCTAATGTCAAATACTAATTCAGTTACTAGTTGTGTTCAAACTCAACAACGCAGGTCTTAGTTTCCTCGATATATTCAAGTCACACTCGAGTCAGAAGTCAGTGAACATTCCAGGGCTATTGAACTCGGTAAATCCGTCAGACTTGAATTCTCTCTCTCTCTCTCTCTCTCTCTCTCTCTCTCTCTCTCTCTCGTTCTTTCTCCGTGCCACCATGCTGCTGATTTCATGGAAAAGAAGTCAATCTCTTTATTCTTAACAATTACCTCAGTGGAAACCCATTGAAGCAATTTGCCGTCTCTCTCTTTTGTGGTGAAAGGAATAATTCATCTGGGGTATATTTGACGAGTCTAAGAGACAAGAAAGCCACCCGTGAGTGAGCGAATACGCTCTACTCCCTCTCGCTCTGACTTTCTCCGCAGCCCTCGCTTCTTGATGGAGTGTTTCTGATGGGAGCGTGGGTTTTGACAAGAAAGTGGCTGGAGGAATATAAATGCGCTGTAATTTATTCATCCGAGGTCGTCTATCGCTAATGGTTTCCATTCATGGCTTCGAATAGATTTAACAAGAAAGTGCCCGCTTGAGACTCGTATCCTGTAAACTGGCTGCTGATCCTCTGATTGTGATTCCATGTTTTCATATCGCACTATAAGGAATGGTTTCCCTCTCTTCCATCTCTCCCCCACCCTCTTTTCTTCCGCCACCCCCCCCCCCCCCATTTCTCTCACCCTGTTGAATAGTAGATCTGCTTTTTAAAATTCTTCTAATAAATCCATCCACTGTTTGTGAAGTCTGTACAGGAAGCGATCTAATATTTGATCTGTTTCAGGCTATAACCTTTTTAAGCAAATTAACATATTTTCCCTGATTAAAAAGGTCAAAAGCTGTTAAAGCTGCTGCGCTTGTATCTGACTTTGTGTACTTTGTCAGTTCATTAAATCCATTTAAAAGTGTGCGACAGCAATCCCACAGTCATAATGCCCCCAATCATACTGCACACTCCCCCGACAGTCGCACCAGTCACCTGGGACCGCAAAGAAGCTTTTGTCTAGTAATACTAATAGTACTTATAATCTATTATTATTCTGTTATTTTTATTGCTTTGTGACCCCAACGAGCACAAGTGTGAATGTAAGCACCTTCAGGCCCATTTGTCAGTGTTACCAGCATGAGGCCTTCGCTTGGATATACAGACCTCAAACTGGGTGTCCGTAGTTAAGGATATGAACACTTGAATATACACACCACCTTCAGGAGAGGAACACACACATTCACACACACATACATACATAAATAAATACAGGCAGCCTTGTGTGTTTTTTAATCATTTCCCTCTTTGGGGTCTCAAAACCCCGTCATGATTTCCAACAGACCACCTGGTGGCCCGCAAGCCAATTCCCACTTTGAAGTCTTTTTGGACCAGGATTCATTTAATTATACATTAAGATGCATCCATAATATTGATGGGGTGGCTTGGCAGCCTCGGCACTACAAAGGGTCTCTTACCAGGTCCGAGAGAAACATGAGGGGTTTAGCTAATAGCCGTGAGCGCACTCGCTCCGGGTTCACATTTCACTGAATTGAGGCCATTCTTCCTCATTAAAGTGGCCTGCGTTGTACCCCAAACACGCCGCATACCAGTGGATGGGAATCATTTCTAGCTCTAACATCTGAAGTCTTGTAGTTGTAATACGGACGTAACAAAGTGTCTGTGAAATGTGCCTGTCAAGGTTAAGAGTTGTGAAGCCGTAAACATGTCGGAACAAAGAGCCAGTGATCTCTCCTCACTTGCCTTGCGCTTTGGTTTTCTCACTGGAATTCTGTCACAGATCCTACACTAATTTGGGCATTTTGGTCAAATAAATCAGTGGAGTTAAGAGTCTTGAAAACACCACGGTCTGAGCATTTTTCCCAGTGCATATACCCACGGCCAAGTGAGTGCACCGGCACAGAGGTCTCCTTCAGTCAGCTCAGTGTGGCAGACGGGCGGGTCTTGGTTGGTACAATGTGCTGCCCTTGGCCCGCCGGGCACAGCGAAGCCCTGACACAGGCCTTCCTCAGTGCAAAATGCCCTCGTCAGTCCTCATGGAAGCAGACCAGCCGAATTCCCTTGGATTACAGAAATATTTGGACAAACCTTAATCTTAAGGCCTCGCAATAATTATTTTTTCCCCCTCTGAAATGGAGAGGGAGCAATCAGCCAGCACTGAAACATGTCACTGCTCTGCAGCAAAAATCAAAGAGATCTAACATTGTTTTTTATCTCTACTGCTTTGTCTCTAAGATCAGTTTGCAACTAAACGTGTATGATTTCTCTCTGTACTCTGAGTAATTTCTATTTTCCACTTTCCACAGTTCTGTCACGGCAGACGTTGGAGCGGAGTTCCTGCCTAAAGAGTTGTAACTGTATGAAGAATGGCCTTTGCCGCCATTGCTCGTCGTGGAGCCTATAGTTTGAGTACAGCCTACAGAAGTCAAACTATGCATCAGACTTTAATTCCCCTCTCTTTGCCATTGTTCCTCTGTGACTTGGCTGCCTTAGAGATGGACTGGACAAATAAGAGGGGATTTGAGGTGCTTTGAAATGGCCATTGTCCTTAATAAATAGCACCTTTATGAATGACTGATTTATTTGAGAGGGGCAGGGCATCTGGTTTGGGTTTGACTTGCATCTTGTTTCACCTCTTGAACAAGACTCTAAAGCACACGGGCAGACACACATTAGTGGACAAATGCACCGCTTTAAGAGATACATGGATTCATTGCTGTCGATCAGTGTGTTTCTTCCAGAAGAATTCCCTTCTGTGTCTTCTGCTGTTGTTCAGTGACAGCTGATGAATACATAGACTGCCACCGCTGACTGAAAGGAACCTAAGCCAGATGCAGCCTGTTTGCCATTGCTGAAAAGAATATGCAGGCCAATCACAACCAGGCTTTTACAAGACTTTTGTTACCTTCATACCTCTGTACCGAACCCCCTCCAGTCAATTTTTTTTCTTCCCTCAGAGTTTCCCCTCTTAACCCTGTGTGTGTGTGTGTGGGTAGCCTCAAGTTGCTGAGGTTAGGTTAAACAAGCCACCATCAAAGCCATATTACCACTTGGGTCAGAGGAGGGTCAGGGTGCAGCAGGGTGTGTGGTTTTGAGGCCCTAACTGGAGGGCACGACTGCCAACCAGCCAAATAGTACTGCCCTGGATGGTTACACAAGCAGCGACTCTATTATGTTTTACTCAGCGCACAAAGCACAGCTGTCTGTGCAGCCATACCAAATCACTGAGCAGAGCTGCCTGTGCCAAAGGAGAGTAAGTGAAAGAGCTGTTTTCTGCGAGCAAAGTAGGAAAAAAAACCCCTTTTCTGTCATGAAAGTAAAGAATGGTAGGGTGTTGAGGTGTGCTTAAAGTCCCTAGTGTTGATGGCCATTAATCTGAAAATTGCCCATCTTTTATGTATCTGGCAGCTGTGTTGTCTGAAAACTCCATAGTGGCCTTTTTGTTCCCGTCTTTTGAACCCCCCTGGGCATTCTGCGTTCCTCCCATCCCTCCCCAATATTCCTCCTCCAGCTTAACCGTGATGAGTACAGTAAAGGCTCATTTAAAGGGTCATTAGTGCTAATCCTCCAAAACAATGAGGAAGGAGAAACAATGTGCTCCCTAGTCCTCTGACTCTGTCCAGGAATAAAGACCTCTTGTCTGTTCTACAGATGTATAGAAGAAGCCTGTTCTGCTTATATCACATTAGATGACTCATTCAAAATGAAGGGTTTATAAAAAAAACAAAAATGACATGAAACACAGAAGGTTCTCAAAGGGCTCTTGAAATTGGCAACATGCATTTTAACTCAGATGTTGGAGGCAAGTAAGACGCAGTGGCACTAACAGAGGAGAGGTTCAGAAGCCAACTCCATAATGACTTTCAGATTTGAGCTTATTTACTCATATTGTTCCTTGTATTTACAGAGTTTAAGCTGCCTCTTCGGCTTGAATACATCCAGCAATGTTTAGAGCTGGATGCACTGGGTACCTTCCCTGCTGCCTCTCACCCCCCTAAGTGTGCCTGAAGGCAAGAACTCGGGATAACACTTGTATAAGCGTGTGTACAAAACACTCACAAGTGTGTTTTGAACACATTGATCTAATACAGTTAATATTATACAGTTAATCCTGATAACCAGTAATAAGTATTTCAATTGTCCAAACTGGACGATTTAAGTACTCTAGGCTTTCACATCTGGAGCAGATGTAGACATACTAATGGATTATATTGAATACTTACCTTTAATAGTGCTTTAATAGTGCTTTATGCAGTTTATTTGTCTTCCTTTTAGACCACAAATAGGTATAAGAAATGTCTAATGCTAAATATCTTAATTTGTAATTGTGAGTAATGTCACTTTCCTTATTTCCCTCCATGTGAGAGACGTCCTACATGCGCCATAGGTCTTAATACAACCAGCCAACTGTCATCAATCTACCGCTGGTCCACAAACGGCAGCCGCTAATCTCTTCACGCTGGTCTTGTCACTTAGCTGGGTCGTTCTTCTGTGGCACCTTAAAGTTCCATATGTCACGTTAGCATGGAAAGGTCGGGTTACTGGGGATGCCTCATGAATACGTTATAGTGGTGTTCCCTTTGATTAGGGGTGACTTTGAGATGGACAGTTGTCAAATGATCCAGGGGTACATTTGGCAGACGTTGAGCCGCAAGAAATCCTTCTGGTCATAACTGAACTTCAGATGACCTAGTGAAGAAAGTGGATCAGGTGAAATTGAGTTAGGATGAGAGGTAGCCCAAAGGACAAGGGGAGGTCTGCGCAGCGTAACTTCGGCCCACATCCCATTGGTCGTTATGTGTCGCACTTCTTTTGCCCTGCCATCTCAGTCGTTTTAGACAGTGGTAGCTATTGATACCACTACAGCTAACCACATCAGCACCACAAGGTTTGTATCGGATTCCACAATGAGCCTTCTTGTCTGTAGTCTAGTCTTCTCTGAGTCGCATGAAGAGGCTATTGCTGGGAACCATTGGCATGTAAAATTGAATTTGCGCTGGGTGCTAACATTACACTCGTTGGCTGACTGGTTTGCAGATGATTTCAGGTCTTCCACAGCTTGGCAGAAATAGAGGCTTGAGTTTTGTTCTAGATTTGGGCTGCATCTTTTGTTTCTGGGAAGCGTTCCCATTTATGTAGGAGGACTTGGACCCTCACAGCAGGCAAATGTGTTTTTGTGGGAGAGAGCCTTGTGCGTGAGTGTCTTATGAGTTTCTGCATGTCACCATGTGTTTGTACAGTAGTTTGTGTTGTGTGTGTGTGTGTGTGTAATTCACTGTGAGGTTCTGTGCACTCTGCCACCCTGCGCTGGAGGGGTGTTTGTCCAAACGGCGCCAATGTTTGCACAGGGCTGTCACGATGACTGGGCTGGCTGGCCCGGACACTGCTCGTCTGAAACGCAGGACAGACCCAAAGTGCTCTGAAGCGCCGTCTGAAGCCCTGTTTATCACAGGCAACATCAGGCCGGTGGTGGAAAAACGGATAAACATGATTTACCTATAAAGTCGTTTGATGTGTTGGTAAGAGAAGACAATTTGTAGGTGTAGTATGTTGTGTAGGGCCATCTGTTTGGCACATCCATGAGAGCAAGTGTTTGCAGATGTAGGCCTTTTCTGGATATGCGCTTTCTGTGCGTTTGTGAAAGGACTAAAGCCACATGTCAAAAAAATGTGCGTTTCACCCTTTAAAATGTTGATGCACTTATCCAGAGTGCCTTCCAATTAGGAGTCAGAGACCATACATGATCACTTATTTTAGGTTATTGTTTCTACTCTTTGCCAGTCGGGACCGGCCCTTTGTGGAAATGAGGGTGAGGGTGGAGGCGCTCAGTGGGGTTTGACCCGGCTCAGGTGTCATAGACCTGCCGTTTGTTTTCAGGCCATTGACTCAGGGAAGCGAGCAGTATGGTGCAGTATGGACCGCTGTCCATACTGCACCATACTGCTCCAAAACTATACATTTTACGATGGTTCGTGGCATTTAAGGAAAGGATGTGCAGACTTTTTATGATCGTCCATGCCATTGTAAGTGAGTAGGAGGCTGCAAAGTGCTACGATGACTCAGTGGTAATCTGTGATTGGCGACAGTGGCATTGGGGTTAATGTAGCGGAACCCTCTCTCCGCCTCCCGTGCCCCCTAACCCCCTCCGCCCTAGTGTGGTCCCATCCTCCCCACCGGCCCTCTGTCACGCTTGACTCACCAGGGGGTGACTTTTGAGTGACGGGGTGGAAGGTTGGACCGTGATTGGCCGGCACAGGAGAGTGGCCGTGGGTGTTTGAGCGCGGGCAGCCAATGGCGCGGCCTCGGCACAGTTAGCGCAACAACAGCTCCCCAGTAGAGAGAGAGAGAGAGTTTCCGTGTGCAAGTGTGTGTTTTAATCTGGCACAGAAGGAGAGAGTGAAAAAAACACAAGAAAACTTGGATACGATAAGGAAAGGCCAAACAAAATGAGACTTGTGGGATTCTCTGAGGTGAGATCTTTGTTTCTAGAGCTTCGCTTGCGGTTTCTGTGATCAAGCTGTTTTTTTTCAGTTAAGGTCAGTGGAGTTGATGTTGAGGGATTTTGTTTACAGGGGAGAGTATTGATGGGGTTTAAGTCGGCACGCAACTTTAGTTGGAACTGTTGGGTACGTTTTCCTTGGTGGACCATCAAGGGCTTAAGCACGGAAGAATCCTTTCTGGCTTCTCTGTTTATGGATAAACTGTTGTGTTTCCGTACGATTTGTGAGCAGATGCTCACAGTGTCTCTGAAGTAAATATGCTTAAATGTTCCTAGAATGGTTCTAGGCTTTTCACTGACTGCCCCTCTTAGAATTGAATGCAGTTTGCTATTCTACGACTTTAAAATGCCCCCCTTTATTTCTCTTTTTTTCCCTTGTTGTAATGTCTCCATGTGTTTTTCTCCTTCTGTCTCTCCATAGTCGACCACGGCTGCGAGAGCTGCACGGGTGTGAGTGAGTGGGCCTGGCTGGACCTCTTCTCCCTCCCTTCACTTCTCCATTAATCCTCCCCGCTACCCACCCCGGTCTCTTGTTGTTTCGGGAACCATGCTGATGCAGTGGCTGGCTTGGTTGGCCCTGCTGTCTCTGGACTGGGCTCCAGGCAGCTGGGCCTTCACCACCACCAGGGCTCAGGGCCTGAGGGGTCGCATCCAGAGAGACCGCAGAAACATCCGGCCCAACATTATCCTCATCATAACGGACGACCAGGATGTTGAGTTGGGTAAGGTTGGCACACTTTCTGGTCTTCCTTGAATTCTATAGGCCCTATTCACTTTTCATGGATTTTGGCAGTATTATTGCCCTACTTAAAAAAAAAAAGAAAGAAATGTTTTTTTCTGTTGTTTCTGTCGCTACGCTTTCTTTGTCCTCGAGTACATTTGCATTTGGGATGTATGTGGTCTTTCTTCACACATGAAATATTAAATAGAGGCCAGAAGCCAGAGCAGAATGGCCATCTGGCCTATTAATTAACTGCTGAATAATAATTATTTGCCACTCAAGAGAATTCAGTTAGAATAAATCAGGAGATCTAACTGGACTGGACTTTGTTATATACACAAATGATTGTCATTTTGCAAAAATAATACAATTTCTCGTTGTGTGTATTGTCACAAGCAGTTTTTTTCCCTTTGTATTAACAATGCATGTAACACAATTAAGACTTCAGTGAATCCGCACTGACCTCCGTACCTTGTCCTCCAGGTTCTCTGCAGGTAATGAATAAAACCCGGAAGATCATGGAAGATGGAGGCACAAGCTTCACCAATGCCTTTGTCTCCACGCCCATGTGCTGCCCGTCACGGTCCTCCATGTTGACGGGCAAGTACGTCCACAACCACAACACTTACACCAACAATGAGAACTGCTCCTCCCCTTCCTGGCAAGCTCAGCACGAGCCACGCTCATTCGCCGTCTACCTCAACAACACCGGCTACAGGACAGGTTGGTGAAACAAGGACATGCACTTGCATATATTAACCCCGTTATAAACAATGATCACTATTAAGGGCCTGCTGTATGTCCACCAAACACCTCCTAATGCAGCAGTGCTGGTGATGTTTTCCCATTACTTATTTTGGAAAAGTTGCATTTCTCAGATTCTGATTGGGAACCATGACCATCTCACTTTTTTTGCCAATATACTGTCAATCACCACCAGCTCATATGTCCTCTTAGGCCTTCTTTATTCAACGTGTTTGTCAATGAACATGTTTACCGTCAGCCAGACTCCACCACTCTGCCTGGCTGTCTGCTGTGAGAAATGCAAACAAGGTGAGCGTGCCAGGTCGCTGTCGTCTCTCACCAGACAGTGTCTGTGTGAGTGATGGGCAGGCGTTGGACGTTGGACTGGGCAGCTCAGTGGGGTCCTGTGGGGCTGCAGCACGTCCTGCGGTTTTAGAGCTGATGCGTTGGTCTGCAATTAGCCTCCTCGAGGACAGACTGGCTCCCTGCCCAGCCTATCCGAGAATGCTGTTCAGTGAAGCCAGCAAAAAGGAGACAAGCAAAAAAAACGTTATGCGTCACATACACACACACACACACACACACACACACACACAGATAAAGTCACACAGAGACAAGGAATTTTCACAGGTACAGGTGTGCGCCAGCCATGAAAACATTATTTATGGCCTAAATTTTGGTATTAAAAGAAACCTTCCTTTGTCTCTCTGCAGGCTTCTTCGGCAAATACCTCAATGAGTACAATGGCACCTACATCCCACCTGGGTGGCGCGAATGGGTCGGATTGATCAAAAATTCCCGCTTCTATAATTACACTGTCTGTCGGAATGGTTACAAGGAGAAACATGGTGCCGATTATGCAAAGGTATGTGTTCCTATAATTTCGAAGAAAAAAAAAGGGGACCGTTAACTCAATCACTCATTTATTTCCTCTTCATGGCCTGACATAAAGACTTTGCCTGACAAATTGCAGGTTCCACTCCACTTATAAATACAGACAGTGGAGCACTTCACTTATCACGGTGTTATGATCTAGGCTGGCAGGAATTTTCATTCAAGAATTAAAGGGAATGACTTTGAGCTGGAGTCTCCTCTTTCTGCAGCATCCCTTTATTATGACGTACCTTACGTTAACATTTAGACAGCATATTTATGAGAAGCCTGTGATAAATGCCACCCTGCATTTGTTTTTGTCTCACTTTCTGTCTGTCTGCCTTTTCCTCTTATTTTGTCTCACTCTGAAGTTTTACGGAATGATTTTGTGCTGTAATGCCACAATGAAAGAAGAGGGGAAAACTTCATTTTACAGCTGTCAAGACTCTGGAAATGAACACTGTGGTTAACTTACAATGTCTTTTTGTAGCTCTGGATGGCATCGGCCATCAATCATCCCCAAATGTTTTTGTAAGAGCTGTCAGTTTGTTTTCGCAGCTCCATGCCAATATCTTCCCAGGTAGCGTAGTCCTGGGTACATGAAGAATCCACGAGGAGGGTTTACAGTTTGGACATTTGTCAAGTTTCGAGATGGCCTAACCCAAAAGATGGGCAAGCAAATGTTTGGACTGCTATTCCTCTGCCAAGTTGGACTGAGGTGTAAAGTTACCCACAAGCTGAGGCCAAGGTGTTTACATGACATGGGCTTGGTCAGCAGTTAGTGGTTTAGAACCAAATGGACACACTATTTGCTATTTACTGTCAAAAACCATGAACCTGCTACTACTGGGACCACCACAGGGCCTGTTTTTAGATTCACACAGGGTCAGAAGGTTGTGGTATTTCCACACAGTCATTGTGATTAAATGAGGCACTTGCCCAGTGATTTCATTCAATGAGGTCCCATTTGATTTTCCATCTGCAGGAGGATGAGTCCATTGAGGTTAAAGGCCTTTGTCAAAGACCTGCGTGAGATTTAGTTGAAGAGTATAATCCATGCAATATGTTTCTTCAAATTGCATGACAGAATTATGACACAAAGCAATGCAATTTCAAGCCAGATGTGATATGTTGGTGTCTACAGTGCTTGAAAGCTTGTAAATAATAACTTCTCATGAACAAGTCTCATGAATTCAAAGCCTCAACTCCCTACTGCATAGACAGTCAAACCATCTTGGCTGTTATACAACCTAAAAACGTCGGAGTATCAATTTTAATGGGTGAATGTCATTGGGGAAATTAAACCATGTGTGAATGGATTTGTATTATGTGACACTTAGCACTAATCATCTCCAAAAAGTTCTGGGAAAAGTGATACTCTTCACCTTCCTGACCGCTTTAGAGCGGTTGGCCAGTCATTCCCCGTGGCACTTTTGCTTCCTTCTGACCTGCCAGAGCCTTTAGTAGCGGTGGCTCAGATTATGGGGAGCTGGCAACACATAAAAAAACAAGGATGGCGATGCTTCGCCATATGCACGCAATCACCAGCCTCCACGGGCATGTGCCGCCGCCAGGCCATTAAAGCCGGCCCGGCTATAAAGCCTATTAATAGAGACAGGATGAATCAGCCAAACCCACTTCTGAGATTTCAGGAAAATCACCCTTTTACCCTTTCATTCCGAACCTGGCACTCCCCTTCCGCATGTGTTATGCCAGACAACAACTGTGGCAAGCCTAAACTGCAGGTAGAATGGTTTAATCTTTTGGAAACTTGGCAAATGATATTGTGATTTTAGTTCAGGGTGTGACCTACTGTACATTCAAAGAGACAGACTCCAGCGCCTTTTATTCAGCCTGGAATAAAGGTTTTGATGTGACAATATCACAAGTCTAAGCTCTTCATAGTAAGCTACAGTTGAATTCACTCATTTGTCTAGATCTGAAAAACAGAGCATTCGGGGTCTTTCCCATCTGCTGTATACAAGTCGCTTCTCACTCCAGCTCACTTCCCTGGTAGAGTTTGAGGCTTATAACTGTTGAGGTTATTGTGTCTCATTTGTGTGTTCCATTATCTCCCAGAGTGAATCCGTGACAAGAAGCAAGAAAACACATGTTAAGTAAAAGGGAGTCAAAGTTAAGCTGAATAGGAGAGGAGGAAGCTAAAAGGAGAAAGGGAATGGATTGCCCAGAGAGGATTAGAGGATGGGAGCTGTCATAACAACATACCATTTGAGAGCGCCAGGCTCCTCTCACCATCAAGTGGTGTCACATTCAATAGTGCAGAGATTCACTGATGAGGCAACAGCCCATATACTGTATACACATGCACAGACTCAAGCACAGACTCACACAGGCAAGCTGCCAGCTGTTGACTCGACAAATTGGTAGTGCATTCAATGGCCCCGGTTCATATGCCCTCTGGCCCTTGTCCATTTATTTGAAAATGACTGGATGAGGGAAAGCAGCATGTCGTGGTGATTGGACTGCGAACGAGTTTTATCAAAGCTCATGTTGTTTTGCATTTCCCCCCCCCTATTCCACCTTCTCTTTACCCTTCTTCTCTAGATGTGATTTTAGCCCTGCAGCGCCTAATAAATCCTGTTTATTCTCTCTTTTCCAGGACTATTTCACAGATCTGATCACCAACGACAGCACTAACTTTTTCCGCATGTCTAAGCGCATGTACCCTCACCGCCCTGTGATGATGGTCATCAGTCACGCCGCTCCTCATGGCCCAGAAGACTCTGCTCCACAGTATGCCGAGCACTTCCCAAATGCGTCGCAGCACATGTAAGTCACATTCAGGCTCACTTCATCACACGTGCACTCATCATGGTTCCTACATAGATGCTGCTTTATGGATTTTTTTTTTTCTCGTTAACCTTCAATTTGATTTGGTCTGTATAACATCATTACCAAGTATTCATGCGCCTCAATCCCCAGTGATGACAGGTTTCTTAGAAGCTGCTTGGAGCGACGACTTGGCAAGCGTGAAATCAAAATGATTTATCATCCGAGAAAAGCTGGCGCACATACCATGAAGAAGATCACGGATGGCTTTTTTTTATAATGGAGCACGGCGCGCATGCCAAGCCCACGTTGGCCTCCAACAACTCTCATTACCGAGTTGAGGCGGCGTTGCAGCACTGTGGGTCTTTCCATGGCAACATGCCCTGCCATCTCTTGAGTGGGCCCTCCAAAAAGGCTCCCAGGTTGTCCTACTCCACTGGGTGGGGGGTGGGGGGCGTTGTTGTAGAGAAGTAGATATAAGTTTCAAGACCGCCATTTCTGCTCAATATTCCTTTACCAGCGCGTTCAGTGTTTCCCCACTTCCTCCCTCTCACTTTCAAATCCACTTAACATTCTCCTCTGTCTGTTTGCTCTACCTCTCAGTCGCTCTATCTGTTATATCTCCGTGTCTGTCTGTCTGTCTGTCTCTCTCCCTCTGTCGTTTGCTCATCCCTTGCCGCCCTCCCCACCCCTCCCCTCTCCTCCCCTCTCCTCCTGTGAAATTCGCAAAGCACTTCCTGATCCTGTCCATATCAATCAGTAGTGTCTCTCCCCGCGGCTCTTGGGATGAGAGGAATGCATTGTGTGCTTGGGAACACCCTTTGTGACATTAATAATTTATTTTTAGCTCAAGCCTCTGGGTGAAGGGGGTGGACCCGGGGCCCCGGGGGTGACTAAAGGGGTTGCCCCAGTGATTGTGCGCCTGAATTATGTGGTGAGGTTACTGTGGCAGCAAACACAGTCGGTATGGGTGGGTGTTTGTTTTGGTGTTTGTTGACTACATACTTCCATAACAGATGTGGAAAAACTTTTTACTGGCACATGTTGTGGAGCAAATGTCTTCGATATATATGATTATGTTTTGAAGCTGTTCCAGTTTGAATTGGTTCAATGGGCTTTGGTAATTCTCTACAAAAGCCATTAAGTCCCTGGTAAGGTCAGCCACCAATGGAAATGTGTCTGGTCTGCCACTTTCTGTCTTTCCAGCAGATGTCGTATACCTCTAACCTCTAATGCATAGAGTTGGGAAGAGACTGCGTGGCAGTAAAGGAGGCGCTGCCTCATAAATCAAATGAGCGTCTGTACTTTTGACAGCAACAATAGCAGGGGAGGGTTTGATGTTAATGTCATTAACATTCCTCACTGAAGGTGTTTTTACCCCGTCTCTTAGATGTCAGCCAAGCTCCTGACTTATTTTAAACACTATATAGATGTAATGCGCTCCCTCAATGGCATGCCTTCTTTATAGCAGGGAGCGTGTATTGAAGTTATTCTGGTTGTAGCTAGTTGTTTACGGGAATGTCACTAATCCTCATGCGGGATGCGTCTATGTTAGGTTCTGTAAGGTCAGGAGGCATTCTGGGGTGAACAAGCGGGGCCCTTGGGCTGCTGTAATACAACAAAACACCGACGTACGTATATACGTGACAGGTGGCAGGTGTGACCTCCCCTATGGACTGGCTTCGTTCCATTGACCTCTGCATTCCTGGTTCCCTTGTGTGCCCAGGGCCCCATACCTTGGTGGCCCATTGCCCAGAGACAGGTCCCTTTGTGGGGCTTATTAGACCGCCTGGCTAGGTGGGTGAAGAGTTCACCCTCCTCACAAAGCAGGCCTGAGGAGACGAGGGCAGAAGGCAGCTCACTCAATCAGAGCAAAGCAGCTCCCAGCAGGTCTTCATTAAGTATCCAAGTCTTGATACTTGTCCAGCTGCTTATTCAGTGGTAGAACCTGTTCGTTTTGGAGTTCAATTTTGGAGTGAATTTCGACAGTAATTATTTGTTAATGTCGTCACATTATATGCCAACACCACTGACTATGAATTCTGGGGATAACTATATTATGCTTACAGTGTACTATTCATATACTAACTGCAGAAACCTTGCAGGCAGAAAGTCACCTTCATACATTGGTCTGCCATTTATCTCTCTCCTTTACTTTACAGCTAATACCGCAGGCAGGTGAACAGCTTCTCTCAGTTATAACTCTCCACAAACAAGACTGCCTCTCCCTCCCTCTTGCTCTTTATCCACGCTTGTTATTCCCCATTTCAAATGACCGTGACTTATTGGGTTTTCGGTCCAGAAGTTGTTGCAAACTTGACTTTGGGGCCTATTATTTTCTCAAGCAAGTGCCAACCCTCAAATGACTTGTCTGTGCCAAGAGCGCAGCGGAGCGGGGAGACTCTCGTCTCTGTGTGAGGGGAGAGATGGTCGGAGAGAGGTGTGGAAAAACAGCTAAGGTGCTGGCTGCTCAGTATTAAGACATTTCCTTCAACAAACAGAGGAGCTATTGATGCGTGTCAAACACACTGGACAATTGCGGCACCTGTTACCGAGCAGTAGTTTGTGAAAAGTGCCAGACAGGTGTTTCTTGGCATCTTAAAATGGAGTCCTCGTAGATGTTGCGTGCTCTGATAACTCACCGTGACTATTTTCTTACTTCTATGAGACTTCATCAGGTACACGGTGTACATGCATGTTCTCAAAACAAGCGTTTTTTTTTGTTTTTTTTCCCAAATGCCTCATGTCTCCCTCCTTTGTGTCCTCCTACTAGCACCCCCAGCTACAACTATGCCCCAAATATGGACAAACACTGGATCATGCAGTACACAGGCCCCATGAGACCCATCCACATGGAGTTCACCAACTTCCTTCATCGGAAGAGGCTGCAGACACTCATGTCTGTCGATGACTCAGTGCAGAAGGTAAAGTGTAATTATTGATGGACTTTTTATTTTTGTAGGATTGTCCTATTTGTTCCTCTGAGGCATTTTCTCAAAATGTCTGTGTATCTTCTTATCGTCACTCATTTGACTCCTTAGGTGTTTGACATGCTAGAGGAAACTGGAGAGCTGGACAACACTTACGTCATCTACACAGCAGACCATGGCTACCACATTGGTCAGTTTGGATTAATCAAGGGCAAGTCGATGCCTTATGACTTTGACATCCGTGTGCCGTTCTTTCTGAGAGGACCCAACATAGAGTCCGGGGCCGTGTAAGTCCAACTAAAATCATTATCAGAGTTTCTTAGCTTGCAAATTACATTGTTTCTATGTTGTAAAGGTCAAGAATGAACTGTGCTGGGTGTATCTTTTTTCTCAGTGTTTGTTCGGGTTCCTTGGTTTTGTTATCTATCATCATGTATTTGGGAAGATTAACTAAACTTTATGTGCATGTACTTCTTCAGAAACCCTCATCTGGTGCTGAACATTGACCTCGCTCCCACGATTCTCCACATTGCTGGGCTGGACACCCCTCCAGACATGGATGGAAAGTCCATCCTTAAGCTGTTGGAACAGGAGAAGACTGGCAATAGGTCAGTATGGATCCGTCATGCCATGCTGTAATAGATATTACGCACAGTAATTGCACGGTGTTTCATGACATGTGCAACAGTCCTATTTGTTTGCTATTATTGAGAAAATGCAAATTTCCATAGCAAAAATAATTGCTCTTGCTCCAGCTGAGCACAAAGTGGGTTTCGGGGCAATTTGGTGGATTTTCCTTGGCTGCAGGACTTTGGCTCGGATTTACTGAGGTTATTCTTCTGAGTAGAATTTGTTTGCAAGTTCAATCATTTGTTTCCCAGAAAACCGTACAAACAGTGTCCAATATGAATAAAGCATTAAAAAAAGAGGCACAAACAGCTATTGTTAGTATATCTGCTCTATTAAAGAAAAGACATAAACATTTCCAGGGCCACATAATCAAGTTAATGCTCAAATAGCATTTACACTGTTCCCTTCAAGCCACAAGGTCTTCAGCTCACTATGATCAATCATAATATTGGCTTGCTGCATGCCTGACATACTGTAACTGATGGGAGAGTGCAAAGGCCATATGAATTGTATAAACTTTGTGCGTTTTTGTTTTCCCAGATTCAAACCCAACCGGAAACCCAAAGTCTGGAGGGACACATTCCTGGTGGAGCGAGGGTAAACTGGGGTTCTTTATTCCCTTTCCACACCACAGGCACATCCATGTCATTGCAGAGCATTGTGTGTGTCACACAAAACCTGACAAAACATTTCAATGAACCCGAAATGTGCAAAACGCTCAACGACGTTCCCTAGTCCAGCAAACACAGACATTTTTTTTTTCCCCCAGTTATTTGACATCTTGACAGACATTTCCTGACCACAGTCGGCTTGGAAGGCAGTGGCGGTGGATGAGGTTGAAATACTCAAAGTTGTTTGGTAAAGCTATAAGCGGCTGGCAAATTATGACAGTTCACGCAAGAGGCGCCGACACATGTGTGTAACCAGGTCATTTGATCATTTACACACAAGTCTTTTGTCTTTTAAAGGGAGGCCTTGCATGTTTTAAGCACACCACCGGGGCCCTGACTCTGACTTAGCCTGCTGTTCGTGCACTGGCAGAGAGACGGACGGAAGATAGCGAGACACACGCAAAATAAACAAAGACTAGCCAGGCTCAGGATGATGTTACCTGAGGAATGGCCGGAAGGCTCACACTCGATCCACTCACAGGACATGTCACCAGCTCCCCCGGTGAGGAATGCAGCAGCCACTGCATTGTTTCCCCGAGACTGTTTTCTTTGTAGCGCACGCAATCGTTTAGAGCACACGCAATCGTTTAGAGCACACGCAATCGTTTAGAGCGCACACGCTCTCTCGCAAACCCTGTCGGTTCTTTATTTAACCTCTCCTCTGCTGCCCCGTGTAATGTGCTGCAGAGAAGTATACCTCCAATGTGACAGCCGGCTTTTGTTCACTTAAACATGTTAAGCTGTGGTAATGCCACGGGTTCACTGACAGACACCTTGACAGCTTGGAAAGAAAGAATCCCGTCAAGACTTTGCGTGATACAGGTGCCCACGAAGAAAAGGTTCAAATTAAATAAATAAGAGAGCGGAAAGACATGGGTAAGGAAAACCAGTGGGAGAGAACAGTAACACTGGTTGAGGCCATGTGGCGGCATGTGTAATGATACTGTATATTACAGCATGTCACGTTCTCCCATACAGATGCTGTTTTTACCCCACTATCATTTCCTCACAATTCCTTTTTTTTTTTTCCAAATCGCTGGCTTGGCCCTGTCATCTTCTTTCCACTAATTTGCTCATTTGCCAACATCTGCAGACACGCATCCAAGAGTACAAAAGAAGCGCTCGTTAGCTGTGCTGCTGTGCATACAGATCAGTCTCCTGCTGGCGCATGTTATTGTGGCAGAAGAACTAGTTGTTCTATGGACTGCTGTGTATGAAATGAAAAGAGTGTAACCTTTGACATGTTAGGGGCTTTAGCTCTTTTAATCCATTCCTCCATTAATCCACACTGTTTATAAAGGCTGCCAGCTTGTGCGCCTTGTCTCTAAATACTGAGATTAGCCTCCGCGGACCTTTCGCTCCGTTACTCGAGCACTGATGTAGCAGCACACACACACACACACACACACACACTCGGAGTAGCTAATGTTTCTTCTTCTTCTTCTCTCACTGCTCGTGTGATATGCTCGATGATTCAATATCCTCACATGACCTTACAGTACCGTTCCTGCTGACAGACAGCTGGGGCTGACTATGTTGTTTGAGAATCTAATAATCTGCATAATGCGTCCGTCAGGGAGTGACATCGACAACAACTGTTAGCTCTTTAATCACCCTTGGCTGAAAGGGGTTGAGACTACAGCCAAGCCAGTGTGTGAACGTTGGCTGTTTCCCCCCCTGGAACAGAGCGCTAGACAGGATTGTACAAGACAACGGCCCTAGTCTTGCAGGGCACAGGTTGTTCTGTGCGTCGGTGTCGCCGTCGTTCTGTCTGTGGGTCGCGGGTAGCCAGGTCCGTGTTGGCAGATAGTTGGGAGGGGGGGGGGGGGTAGGGGAGGTTGGCATGGCCTCAGCAGAGACTCAGCCAGGCCTTGTGGTAGTAGCAGAGGAGAAAGGGGGGGGGGGGGGGGG
The DNA here is from genome assembly GCA_032191485.1 of Leptoclinus maculatus. Classification (NCBI taxonomy): domain Eukaryota; kingdom Metazoa; phylum Chordata; class Actinopteri; order Perciformes; family Stichaeidae; genus Leptoclinus; species Leptoclinus maculatus. The sequence goes on from JAVDOI010000013.1 coordinate 8,413,844, forward strand.
GCAGTGCAGTCGAACGGTCAAACAGCTCGGCCTGGAGCTGAGGCACTGGTGTGAGGCTGAGCCGCGCTACATGCCCAGACCCTCTGGCACACAAGGATGCTTCATAAACGTGTCCATTCACTGGCCGTGACCATGAGAAGCACACAGTGACAGAAAGTAACAAAACAGGAAACAGTGGCTTAAACCTTCAGCTCGGCTCAGTTCAGTAATGCTTTCATAATTTAACAGTGTATTGACTCCCTGAATGAGTCTGTTTGTTTGATGCTGATTTGTTCTTAGCTGTGTTCACTTGTTGTGTTGTGCAGAAAGATCCTGAGGAAGAAGGAAGACACGGTGACCACTCAGCACACCAACAGCCTCCCCAAGTACAAGAAGGTCAAAGAGACCTGCCAGCAGGCCGAATTCCAGACACCCTGCGAACAGCCCGGACAGGTAAAACAAACACGCCCATGTGCAAATGAAATGAACCCCTGATACCCACCAAGGAAAGTTTTTTTTTTTCTGTAACTGTAATGAGTACCACTCTTGATGTGGCCTCCAAGTAGCCCGTTGAGCTGTTCCACAGAGCCAAAGAGTGAAATTTAAAGTGCATCAGTTGGTTCATAATTGGATCCTTTTGGCACAGTTTTGTTAATGTGTTGGTACTTCCCCTTTCATCTGTGCCCATTAATTTTCTGGCAGCAAAAAGCCAAGTATGTGGCCTTGGAAGCACACGGACCAGAAACAATACAAATTGTTACAAGTTTAAGGTAGCGTTAAATGACAGGCAGGGTTTCTGAGGGGCTGACTAATGCAGTCCAGATCCAGTTTATGGTCACATAAACGTGCATATGAAGCAATCCGTTTATTAAAGACAGCGATGGAGCAGTTCTAGCTGAGCGCAGCAGTGCTGTGAAGACCATGTTACACGTATGTGTGTCTGCACCTGTAATAGTGCAACACAACAGTTGTCTTCTCGCAGCAGTGACCATTTTACAGCGTACGTCATAATATGTTGCTGCATAGCATGCAGGATAAGGTTTTGGTCCTGAGTGGCCCGTCTGGCTGTGATTTAACAAGACCTCCCAGTGAGCGGCCTGAAAGCCTGCGGTGTTTGTCTTACAAAATTACAGGGGAGATGGTACTCACAAACAGCCGGCAAGTGCTTCATCGCTCGTCTTCATTTTGTTCTTATCGCTCTTTTTTTTTCCAGCTGGTTTTCTGCATTTTACAGTTTATCTCCCTGTTGCAGTCAAAAAAAAGTCAAACTGAAGCATTGGTGTCTTCAACAAGGACATTGAACCTCTTAAACCCCATTTAGGTTGGAATGAGAGAAGTTTAGTTTTTTTTAAAAAGCCTTGGAAGTTGCTGCTTTTTGAATATGACCTCATGAACTCTTTCACAGAGCAAAGCCTCTGTTGTGTTACCTTCAGAGTCATTTAAGTTCTAACGGTGTCGGTTTGTTATGGGTATACACCAGATTTACTCACGAGGGACAGAGACAAATGTACTTTGGGTCTTCCACCATCTGCTCATGTTTCAGCTTGCATGGTCATCCATGTCTGCTCCTACCTAACCACTCCCCATCCTCCGGTGTTTCTCATCCATCTTTGCTGTCCTGGCTGCTGCAAGTGGCACTGTTGTGCCTGAAAAGCACTCGCAGGAGGGGGAGTGAGAGAGAAGGGTAAAAAGACAGAGACAGAGATTATTTTCATCCCTGAGTGACAATACAGCTCTCTCTCTCTCTCTCTCTCTCTCTCTTTCTCTCTCTCTCTCTCGCGTGTCTTGTCTAATGCTGATATAACAGCTTTGTTTAGCCCGCAAGCTATTCGTCACTATGTGAGCCTTCCAAGAAGAAACCTGAGCTGCCCTCATGGCCCTTTTGTTTGGACCTGCGTTCCCACACTCGCCACTCGATCGTCAGCACTGCGCTCTACAGATGTGTCTCATCAAATGTATTACAAGACCTCACCAGCGACACTACTCGCAGCTTTCTATTTCCGAGTGGGAATACATGTTGAAGGAGGACAGAAGATGTAGGCGAGTGCGTGGACGTGTATTTATACAATTACGCCGGTGACGCACTTGGCACAGACGTACCCCGTGTGAGAGTGATAGGGGTTTCCTCTTTATTTTCTAGACAGCAGACAGCCTCAATTCATCTCATGCGGGCGTTTGGGTTGATCTTTCCTGCTGCTTTTTGGATGCCATTCTTTCCCACAGGCTGCGATGTGCCTGATATATATCTGACAGAAGTATGTGTTCCTCGAGGAGTTTCTAAAATTGAGACGGAGGCTTTTGTCTGAGATTGAGCTTTTCACTTATTACTGGCTGTGCGTGACAATCTGCTCATTGTTAAGAGTAACGGGGACATTTCCAAAAGGGATACAGCTCAAGGACACTCGATCGGCGTCACATTGACACAAAGGAATTAAGTTAGCAGAGAGAGACTATTGTTTCTCCCTGTTTATTTCTGCTGTGGTTTGTCGCCGTGCAGAAATGGCATTGTGTGGAGGAGATCACGGGGAAATGGAGGATACAGAAGTGCAAAGGTGGTTCCAAAGAAGGCTCCAGGAAGAGGGCCCGCAGCCTGAAGCCCCGCAGCAGTTATGACAACAGAGAAAGGGGCTGTGACTGTGGGGACACGCTCCTCAGCCCCTCCAGGACGGACCGCCGGGCCCACCGCCAGTCATCTGGCTCATCAGGCCATCGTGAGTATACGTGAATCTTTTTAACTTATAACATTGTATGATGTCTGTCTATCGAAAGGAAATCTGCAAAGGCTCAAGCCTTGACCTCCTGCTACTGATTATTTACGCTCTTAAGGGGAGACATATGCGCGGAAAAAGCAAACATCCTGCAACAAGTCCTGCAATTTGCTCTGTGGATGTGTTGCCTTGAGTGTGTGTGTGCGGTTGGGATTGTGGTTTTGAATGGTTTGATGCCCTCTAGTGTCGCTTAGAGAAGGTGCAACTGATGTGTGAACACTGATGAGTTGAACACTGGGGTTTGATCCATCAGGAACACTGAAATAAGGAGTGCATTGCTTGACTCAAGTTTTTTTTTTTTATCGTTTTGTAGGTTTTCGTCCACGTTTCGTCCACACCCGGCAGACCAGGTCCCTGTCTGTGGAGTTCGAAGGTCAGATATATGACATCGACCTTCAAGCAGATGATCAGTCTGCTGTCCGCCGCCGTGTCATCTCAAAGCGCCACTACAACCCAGAAGACCCCGAGTTTCACCTGGGGTCAGACGACGGCTCGGAGGAAATGCTGGCGGATGATACCAATGCTGTGGGGTACCCGAACTCTGTGAAAGTCACCCACAAGTAAGAAAGCAGCCTCCCTTCAGTATCTCAGCAATGACTTCACATGCAGATACACTGTATGTCTTTCAAAAGAGCAGCGTGTGACAGGTTCCTCTGCATCTGTTCCAGGTGTTATATCTTGATGAATGACAGTGTTCATTGTGAAAGAGAAATCTACCAGTCCTCTAGAGCCTGGAAAGACCACAAGAGCTATGTGGACCAGGAGGTGAGTGTACCAAGCTCAGGATCTCGGACCATAAGCCTGAAACACACACACACACACACACACACACACACACACACACACACACACACACACACACACACACACACACACACACACACACACACACACACACACACACACACACACACACACACACACATTCTCCAGGTTACTAATGTTGTCAGTGGTCAAGGATTCGTCTTATAGTTAAATATAATTGATAGCATTTGTTGCATGTTTAATTCCAGATTGAAGCACTTCAAGACAAAATCAAAAACCTCCGTGAAGTAAGAGGCCACCTGAAGAGGACGCGGCCAGATGAGTGCGACTGTGGGAAGAAGAGGTTCGTTCATTTACATTTTTACCTCAAAAATACGTTTCTCTCTTTCATGTTATTTCCACACAGAATGCAAGTTCTCGTGACTTGTTTGAGGCCTGATGCAAAACCCTATTGGAGTCCTTAGTCTCTGTTTCTGTTTATAAAAAAAAAACAGCTATTATAGCAAAGGAGACAGAAACAAGGCAGAGAGATTGAAGAGCAGGAATGATCAACTCCATCCGTTTAAGTGAGTTTCCCCCTTTAATTATGGGTTCGCCGCATTTAGTTTCACCCCTTTCCTTGTTCATTAATACTGACCATGATGTGCATCCGATCGCGTGTGAAAAGATTGTATGTTATGACGCCTAACTGTACATTCTTGCTGAATATCTGCATGTGTACACTTGCATGTCAGTCAAACCATAAAGCTCACATTCATTTAGATGACTCTGTAGATCCCGGATGACCAGCCCAGCATGTGTGTGTTTTAGATGTGTACTGTGTTGTGTTGTTTGTCTAGAAATGTTCTTTTAGTGTTTGGTCCCTGAATGGAGTTTAAATGACAATGCAGATGCATGGCCAGGGATTTTGTTTTTTTATATGTGTGTGTGTGTGTGTATATCTGGAAGTGATTGAGTGTATGGAAAGACGGAATGAGTCAGAATGACTCAACAGAGGGGGAAATCAGTCGATCCCTCAAACACAGTGATCAACTTGCACCAGGAAACATTGGAAACAGATTATGCGGATACAAAGCAGCTGTTTTCTCGCTGTGCCTGTTCTGTGTTCAGGCCGGGAGGAAGAGGGGGGGGGGACAGTGGCTAGAATGTCATCCCAGAGAAAATTGGACCTAGTGAGAGCTTAAACATGAAAGTAAACAGGCTGTCATCTTCTGGCATCGGCGAGGCCTTCTGGAAGTCCCCTCCGGAATCCTCCACCACTGTGGTTACTGGCATTAGAGAGGGGTCGGGGGGGCTGATGTCATCTTTGCATCACAACGCTGTTTTGTAATTCTCTCACGTTTCTACCCACAGGGAGCCAGCGCACGAACTGGACGGGAAGGCCCAGTTGTACAACGAGATCCGCAGGAGGAAGAAGGAAAGGAAGGAAAAGAAACGGCAGAGGAAAGGAGACGACTGCAGCCTGCCCGGCCTCACTTGCTTCACACATAACAATGACCACTGGCAGACTGCTCCCCTCTGGACGTGTATGTATATCCACTTCAAGCTCATTTGACAATGAATTAGTTGTCAGGCCTGTTAGGATATGTGTTAGTAGTTGAGGTGGAATTAATTACAATGAATCTTGATTCCTGTCTAGTGGGGGGATTCTGCGCGTGCACCAGCTCCAACAACAACACCTACTGGTGCTTGAGAACCATCAACGAGACCCACAACACGCTGTTCTGCGAGTTCTCCACTGGCTTCCTGGAGTACTTTGATCTCAACAGTGACCCCTACCAGGTGGGTGAACAGCTGCTTCACAGTCATGCAGCTGTGAAGCCCTTTTTTCAGTGGCACCTGCTTTCAAAAAACTGTAATCTCGAAGTTTCGAAACATGCAATTTCAATCCGGCCTTTTATTAGAGATGGCTAAAACATGCAGATTTCACAGCATGACACTAAAACGACATTCTTTGTGTGGTCGTTAAACTTCTGTGTGTGTGTGTGTTGTACCCGTGCAGCTGACCAACGCGGTGTACACGGTGGATCGGGACGTGCTGAACTCTCTCCATGCCCAGCTGATGGAGATGAGGAGCTGTCAGGGTTACAAGCAGTGTAACCCTCGCCCAAAAGGCCAGGACACAGGTGAAGATGCTCACTTTCTGCCCCGTTTATTGATCCCTAGTTAGCTGTCCAAAAAAATAGTACGGACATTATGCCAACGATGACTGAAACAGATTTCACACACAGAAGAATTGGACCAGTTAAAGTTAAACGAACACTTGAATTAGTAATATGAATGTATTGAAGTCTGGTCTTCAGTGTGTATTTGCACATATCTGCATGCTGCATGTGTTTGATGACCCCCTCACTGATGTAATGCTGAGATTCCAGGTGGAGGTCAAGGAATCTTCACAGTGTGTCTTTTGTGTTCGATGTTCTCTTCATAAGGACACACACTAAGACCTCTCTTTCTCAGCCCAGGACCTTCCACTTCTTCCCTCCACTTACTGTACAAATACTGAGTTTTGAATGAGAGTATTTTTTTCAATAAAATTGGGCCACGTCACAGTTTGAACGTCCTGGCCGTCCTCACCGTCGTGACTCACTGAGTGTTAGAGATATTATTTGGAGGGCGCTGTCATCAAGGCAGTTGAGGCTGTCATTTCATTTTTGGGCCCGTTCATGCATCACTGCCATAATCAGCCACAATGTATTTTTTTATTTTTTTATTTTTTTACGACCACCAAGCGATCCAAGCGTCCTTACTGAGCAAACGGAGGTGGTTAATAAGTAATGCGGTGATGACCGAACCCTGTATGGCAGAGCCACGTAGCGTTCGTGTGTGGCACGAAACTGGCTGCGTTGTTTATGTCCCGAGGATAAAAAGTTAATGTCTGTAATTACCAGCTGGAGAGTGGGAGCACTGGAGCGGCCAAGCTGCTCTGAGAAAAACTGATTGTGTTTCAGCGCTGGCACGGTGGACTTGTCAGAACCGTGCCAGCGCACGTCACATAGCAGCCGAAAAAATCTCTTCCTTTTTACTGGCTCGGCTGTGATGCCAGCTCCCTGAACCAATGAAATGTTTTTGTTGGAAGAATAGATTATTAAACTATTGCTATCTGGTGAAATGGATCTAACGTTTACGTGCATCTATTTTGCGGAGTGTGACTTTAACCATCGTGACCACCTGACTGGATAACCTTGTGTGTTTTGCTTTGAAGGGGAAACCCCCGTTGAACTCTACACCTCACAAAACACTGAAAAAGCATCACCTCCATCCAACCCAATCGTATGACCTTTCAAACTTTTCCTCCCAGTTTTTCAAATCCCCAAAATCTCTTTCCTCCTCATTCCTCCCTCCTCATTCTGATCGTCGGGATAATTGCATTTCTCCATAGGGAGTCGCAGCTGTGCATGAAGACATCCTCAGTGTGAATGACCTATTTATTTCCCTCCCGTATCTCCCTGATTCAGAGCATTAACAATCGATTGCTTTTATTTTTCCGATCAGGAGGTAAAGATGGAGGAAGCTATGAGCCACACAGGTATCCACCAATTTTTGTTTCTCTTCAGTGGCTTCTTCTTTAACACCTGCATGGGCCGAATTGCCTCATTCCCACTAATACATCCATCCATGGAGTTGCTGGCGCTTAATCTGTGGCTGCATGCTGGGGACACGCTAACAAATCATAGCAGATGATTTTTCTTTATTGTTTCCCTCATTAAAGCACATTCATTTGTTGTCTCTGTGCAAACAATCTGCCTTCGCTTTTATCTGCTGGGTAAAATCAGTCTGAACGTATTACAGATACTCTCTGCTGCATATTTTCTCAGCTTGGCTTGAGAGTGCAACATTTAAAGCAGTTACCCCCCCCCCAAAAAAAAAGACTCAAAATGAAGCATTTTTAGCTACGATAGCATGGCTAAATACAAATTAGGAGGTCACAGAGGTGCTGAATATGTGCTTCTACTTGAGACCCAAGCATCAAGTGCACGTGAATGACAACGCATGATACTGTACCATCCCACCTCATGCATCACATTCTACATGAAAGCTTTAAGGAGTAGTGAGACATTTTGGCCAAAAAGCTTATTTGCTTTCTTGCAGAGAGTCAGAAGATCAACGCCACTCTCGTGTCTGTACGCTAAATATGGAGCTTTAGCTTAGCAGAATCTCAAAAGCTAATTAATTAACTGTATAATTTGCGGTTTTACAGGGGAGTGGGCTAGCTATTTCCCCCTGCTTCCAGTCTGTATGCTAAGCTAAGCTAACTGTCTCCTGGTCTCAGGAGGGAGACCGGGCTGTCCACTATTTGGAAGATCGGCTGTTCGATCCCTGGCTCTTTAAGTCCGCATGTCGAAGTGTCCTTGGGCCAAATTGCTCCCCGAAGGCGGTGCGATCAGTGTTTGAGTGTGTGTGTGTGTGTGTGTGTGTGTGTGTGTGTGTGTGTGTGTGTGTGTGTGTGTGTGTGTGTGTGTGTGTGTGTGTGTGTGTGTGTGTGTGTGTGTGTGTGTGTGTGTGTGTGTGTGTGTGTGTGTGTGTGTGAATGAGCATTAGATCAAATCCTGATGAGCAGTTTGGCCTCTGCCATCAGTTCTATGAGTGTGTGCGTGAATGGGGTAAAAGTAAAGTGCTTTAAGTGGTCGAAAAGACTAAAAAGGTGTTTAAAATCTATTTATTAACCATCGAATTCTCGAAAAAAATCCCCAAAATGTCGGACTATTCCTCTAATATCACCCTCCATGTCATTTCAGCCACAAATAAACCTTCATCCCATTAGTGTCGCAGTGTAGCATGACATTCAGATGCCTCTCATATTCACTCGTCATCAGCTCATGGTAGAGTGGACACTTGAGTTGCTGTGACCTCTCTGTCCTCCCACTGATCTCTGTTTGTGATACCTGCTTACCAGGCAACAGCAGCAGCATCCAAAGTGGTCAAAGAGGAGACCAAGCCTCTCCGTCCTGTGAGTCCCTGAGCCTCTTATGTCCAACCATCTTTATTCTCCCGCTGCAGTAGCTACGATGAGTCTGATCGCACAAGGAAAGCCAAACTAAAGTGGCACTGATGCTTCTCTTCCTCAGCTTTTACTTGCAGACATCAAACTGAGCCTTTTTTTTCCTGCAATTTTCTTTTATTTGTGTCTTTGTCTGATCTTTTTTTGAATTCCATTATGATTTTGTGTGGGCTTACACCATTCAGCAGCAAGCTCTCCTTTTCTCCTTGTTTCCTGAGCATCTTCTTTTTGTTGATCACCTTTTCTGAGTCCTCTGCTGTTAAATCCTTTTATTCCAGGTTGCCTGACTTTTGCATTTCAATCCAGTGCAGACCTTTCATTAACTACGCCATTCCATTTTTTTCTTTCATGTGCAGATCATTATGTTAGTCTATTGTTATGTATCATTTATTATTTTTCATTTCAGTCTGTCTCTCTTATGTGAATTTCTAAGGCCGCATGTGTTTGCACTACTCATGGCTTGAGCTTAGTGTGGGTGCTGTGTTTGTCTAATGCTGCTTTGCAGTTAGTGTGTGAATCTGTGTGTGTGTGTGTGTGTGTGTGTGTGTGTGTGTGTGTGTGTGTGTGTGTTGCTTGGGGCCTCGACCCCTATGCAACTGGCTGCTGTAGAGAGAGCCGGAGGCTGGGCATTACTGCATGGTGTCTGACTGAGCTCCTTCTTCTTCTTTCTGCAGCAGATTCTCACCGTCTTCTGTTTCTTTCTGTTTGGCAGCACACAGCCAATATGGGACGGACGACAGGGTTAAGCTGCCCAACTTGACAGACGAGGAGGTGAACTGGCAGGGACTGGAGGATCTGTATAGCATGAACGAAAGCCTTTATGAATGTAGGCCTGACTACAGCCCCGGCCCAGACAACTGGGTCAACTTCCAGAAGGATATAGATAATATGTTTGCACTGCGACACGTTTTTAACAAATTCAACCGAACCCATGACGACTCCACCCTGCCAGAGCTGGGCTCCGGGGCCGGGGGTGGAGCCCTTGAAGAGGGCAGCGGGGAGGAGTTGGCCTCAGCCGGCGACGTCTGGCCGTTCCCGGCCGCAGAGGCTCGCCACACCACCCCCGCCCCCGGCAAAACGCCGTCAGCACCACCCACACCCGGGCAACTGGAACCTGTTGTCAACGACCTTCCCGAGAGGCCCGTGATGTCAGAGTCACCGGTGATGTCATCACCATCGGGGCCAAGAAGAGACGGGGTTATCTTCCAGAGCGACATGTGGGCACCGCAGCTGGAGGAGCTAGAAGGGGAGATGTTCAGCGGGAACGGAGTGACGGAGCTGGAGACTCGACACGACAACCTGCTGAGCACTCACAACAGCCTGCAGGCCCAGCTGGAGCCCGGCCCGGGCCTCGGAGAAGAGGAGGACATTTTCCAGGCCCAGGGCTACCTCCCTTACTCCCCGCAGACGTTGAGGCCCAAGGTGCAGGCCGGCACCACCCGGAGCCCCCCCACCACACAGACTAGTGTCGGGCTGGTAGTGCAGGTGCTGCCTCGGTCCACGCTGCCCCTCACCTTGGACTACGAGGGCAGCGGTTCTCTGCCTCAACCCTCCAATCAGACCCTCTGAGGCAGACGCTGGTTCAGCATTCAGACAGTTTATTGGGAGATGAGCTTGCCGAGAGCAATGGCAAAGTGATGCCACCTCAGTCAGTCCGAGTTGTATAATGAGTATTAAAGTTATTGTTTATTTTTTTACAGGTGCCTACTAGTAAACAGTGTTATGTTTTTTTTTTTTGTTTTTTTTTTCCAAATATATATTTAGAAAAAAGAAAAAGCCTTAATGCAGCTAAACTTAAGTGGATTAAAAGTGATTAATTCCACATGGATAACACCATTGATGTTTTTAATATGTTTTTATGAAAAACAAGTGTGAGTGGTGAAACCATTTCAACATCTGAATGAGTCGTTAGCATTAGTCCGCTTTAAGAGTCTACACATCATAAACCTGCCCAGTCACCGGACGCTTCATCAGTACACTCACTCTCTATTAATAAAAAGGTTCAAATGCACTTTTCAACTTCTCCACCTGATGACCCTGTTTGCGGATATGAAATCTGTGTCAAATTAGATTTTATGAAAATATTTTTTCCTACTAACTAGTTTTTTTTAAAACGACAAGAACTGGATTGTCACGTTTCACAAATAACTCTTTTAAAAAAATATATTTTTAACATTGCCGAATGACTATTCTTCGTATTTGTTTGACCTCTGTCATGTCTCAGCATTAATAGTATCAGAAAGTTTAGACAATCATGGGACAGTTAACAGTAAAGTACTGACAGCTCGAGCTTATTAACTGATTAGTTGCACCAGTTATGTTTGTCACTGATCACAGAATTTTATTTTCAGTAAAATTATTACAAATCACAAGTAAATGCTTAGTCACCAAGGATTAGAACATGTTCGTTTTTAATGGAGATGTCACCAATGCCTCATGTGTATGATGTAAAGCGTTGCACATGGCCAATTCATTTTGAATGTAACTGTAGTCCCTAAAAACTGGTTGTATGACATCACTGTGTTCCAGCTTTATGACGGTATAGTCAGTCAAATACTCTGCAGACGTTGCATAAAGTATTCCCATGTTTAACCTCTATGCCTGTAGTTCATCTCTGCTGTTGGGATGGACCTTCTGGGTAGAATACGGTTCTGCAAAAAGCCCGACGCTGTCCTTTTCTTTCTTGGCAGCGTGTGTGTGTGCGTGTGTGTGTGTGTGTGTGTGTACAAAGTGTTAAAACAACTCTGGTTTCAGGAAAGCCACGAAGCTGTTAAATAAACCCTTTCAACCTTCCCCGTGGCGTTACGTTTTTTGTCGCACCACATTTACACGACGCTCTGCAATAATTCATCCAGCCAAGTCCATTTTTATCTTTTTTTTTAATGACAAATATCAAGTATTCAAGGCATTTGTAAACCAAGAGTTCACAAACATCAATCAGACCTCTCGGCTCCTGAAGGAACAAGAGCGATCAGAGCTCCACTTTCAGAATACAGCTTCTGTTCTTTCGGGGAAATTCACTTTCGGTTTCAAATACTGACGAGAGGAGAATGTGTTAAAGCACATCTGTGTCAGTAGCAGTCCAGGCGTTTGAACAGCAGGACACGGAGCACCAAGTAGTAGGTGTACAGTACAGTAGTGTCCAATAATGATCCGTGTGCCATTGCTGGATGATTCTCTACCCCCCCCCCCCCCCCTGTACATCACTGATCTAGCAGAGGAGTCTAGATAAAAGCTTCAATCTAAATGTTAAGCATTTTTACTCAAACATGTTCATTTAGTATTTTATCAGAACGGGAAGTGAATATAATAAATACTTATTTGTAAGATGACTCGGGTCACATTTGTCTTTCTAGTCACACACGCAGGAGACCCGATCTATAACCCCACATTGGTATTCCTCTCTTTGAAGCGCACTAGAGGAATGGTAGAGAATCATGACAGATAAACCCCCCCCCCCACATGATGAACTCAACCCTTCCCGTGTGAATAATACTGTTCAGGCACAACGAGACAAATCCTCTGTTTTGTAGCTGTGAGTTATTTCTAACCCTTTTTTTTTCCATTTTAAACTACAATGTCATGGGTAAATTCATAAATATGCTGCTAGCTATGTGTGAGCTCAATAATACGCTTCATTTGATTTCTCAATATTTACACAATGATCACTTATGAATATGTAATTTGAGGTACTAAGTCACGATAATACTAAAATGAGTTACTGCCGTTACCGCGTGATAATCTTTAACTGGCAGAATACCACGAATCTTGGCCCAAAATGTTAACTTTTAAAATGTATTCACTGCAGCAGATTCTCCCTCCCGTTGCAAACTTTTAATAACTAAAAATGAAATCGAACTAATCACAATAATTTATACAATAACTTTATTCGATTTTTTTTTTTTTAAACGTACTAATGTATCTAATATTGAACAAAGCCAACAGAAAGGGCCATATTACCACCACTTCCTTGTCTCTAAACACTTCCTGTCCTATCCAAAGGGAGGTAGATCCTTAAGACACTAAATTAAAAGACAAGTAGACGACTGGAGTAAAACGAGGCTTTGGTTAAACCGAATGTTGGCGACTTCACCAAATAGACCAAACGTAGTCACATAACCTGCAGACGGTGCATCTTTGTGAATCTGGTGTGCTACATTTCAGTGCAGCGTTAGTTTAATAGTTAACCTTTTAAGCCAAGACTTTCATAGACAAACCGCAACATTCACTGGCCTTCACACAATCACCTGTTTGTCCACTAGAGGGCCCCAAACACCCAGCAACTGAATACTCAACATCCAATTACTAGAAAAGGGAGTTCATTGTTTTACATGCTCGCCGCACTACTTTCTTAAAAGCCTACGAGATAACTACTATGTACATCTGATGACCATTAGCATGGAGAAGCCATTACAATGTGATGCATCCTTTCCTTTGTTGTCGCAATAGATAAGATACAAATAATTTAACTTTGAAGAAGTTGTGTTTTAAGTCGAGTCAGATTTGTTGAGGTTTTGCCACATTCTTTAAAATCTCCATCGCATTTCCAGTTTCAAGTACAATCACATCTTTTGGACATACAGTAGCGTCAGCACGTGGTCAGAGATGAGTTGCCTTTCTTATTCCTTTTTGACATTTAGGCTAATTATTACACGTCATAGTAGTGAAGTAGTGTGGTGTGGACTGAAATATAGATTTCATAGAAGTCATTAAAGAGTAGAGTCGGCTTTAAGCTACATGGTTACTTTGCCAAGGCGAGGAGCTTCGTCCGACGGGTTAGACTCGAGTTCAGTGACAGCTGTTCCCAAACACAGAAGCTGAGGAGGGCAACAAAGCAGAATAGCGTGTACCCTGGTAGCTAGCTTTGTGTACTGGACTGGCCGAGACAGCCTGAGAGGCACTGTTACAGAAAAAAGGAAGAAAAAAAAACACACTTCTTCAATTCTTATGATCCAAACGACACCAGAAAAGAGAAAAGGCTCAAATACAAGAGAGGTTGCTGATATGTTCACAGCTCAGACTGGAAGGGGAAATGGAATTATGAACAATAACATGTAGCAATTGAGCGGGGAATAAGAAAGAGGTACAGATGTAGGACAGAGGGAGCTGTACAGTACTCAGGAGGGAGGAGCTGTACAGTACTGAGGAGGGAGGGGCTATACAGTACTGAGGAGGGAGGAGCTGTACAGGACTGAGGAGGGAGGAGCTGTACAGTACTGAGGAGGGAGGAGCTATACAGTACTGAGGAGGGAGGGGCTGTACAGTACTGAGGAGGGAGGAGCTGTACAGTACTGAGGAGGGAGGAGCTGTACAGTACTGAGGAGGGAGGGGCTGTACAGTACTGAGGAGGGAGGAGCTATACAGTACTGAGGAGGGAGGGGCTGTACAGTACTGAGGAGGGAGGAGCTATACAGTACTGAGGAGGGAGGAGCTGTACAGTACTGAGGAGGGAGGGGCTGTACAGTACTGAGGAGGGAGGAGCTATACAGTACTGAGGAGGGAGGGGCTGTACAGTACTGAGGAGGGAGGAGCTGTACAGGACTGAGGAGGGAGGAGCTGTACAGGACTGAGGAGGGAGGAGCTGTACAGGACTGAGGAGGGAGGGGCTGTACAGTACTGAGGAGGGAGGAGCTGTACAGTACTGAGGAGGGAGGAGCTGTACAGTACTGAGGAGGGAGGAGCTGTAGAGTACTGAGGAGGGAGGAGCTGTACAGTACTGAGGAGGGAGGAGCTGTACAGTACTGAGGAGGGAGGAGCTGTACAGGACTGAGGAGGGAGGGGCTGTACAGTACTGAGGAGGGAGGAGCTGTACAGGACTGAGGAGGGAGGGGCTGTACATAGGATCTTGCATAGTACAGGTGTGTCAGTTGTGCTTTAGAGGATGTGTTGATGATGACTCATCTGTACAGAGATTTTAATGCCCTGCCCTTAAACAGTAGCACCATATGATGTCTTCACATCATCCGAAACCTTTGAGCGGAGGTCTGACCTTCTGTGTGGACGCTGTGTGTGGCTGCGGCTGATGATATGCTCAGAAAGACAGAACATTTGTCAGTCTCCTGTAAAAGCAACAATGAGCAGCCCTTTAAATATGGTGGCTGCAACCTGCCGTCTCTGCCCGTATGTCCCCGCGGCAGCTGTGGAGCCCCCGCCTGGCGTCTGATTGGTGGGAAGCAGACACTGTGTGGTGAAGAAACACAAACAGGAAGGCACGTGTCACAATGGACCCCCGGAGGGATGCTTGGAGCGCTCTCTCAGACATGGGCGGAGCCTCTGTGGTGATGTGGCAACAGGATGGGCGGGGTTATTGCTTTGAGGGCGTTGCCGGGGCAGCTGAGGCTGCTGTGGCCACGGTTGAGCAGCAGGGCGGTGGGCGGGTCCGGCCGAGGCGGGATGAACACGGGGCAGGAGCGGGTGCGAGCGTGGCTTTTGTGACCTCCGGCGTGGCAGATGAGCTCGCTGACTGTGCCCAGAGGAGGCAGGTGCTGGCGCCAGCGATCCGCTCGATCCTCCTTATGCTTGATCGAGTACCAGGTGAGAAAGATGAAGATGAAGCCCACGAACTTAAGGCTGGCCGCCAGGCCAAAGTAGACAAAGCGGAACGAGGTGACGTCGTACTCCCAGCAGGAGCCGTGCACTCCGCAGTCCTGCTGCCACAGCATGCAGGTGGTGTCGATCACAGCGCCAAAGTAGATGGGCGTGGGGATGTAGGCTGAGGGAGCAGAGAGTTAAAAACTTAAAATCTGGTAAACAAAACAGTTGCTGTGTTCCAATTCCAGATTACATAATAATGTAAGTAATGTATTTCTTGTGCTGATGATGTACACGACTGCACAGCAATACTATGCATAAAGCAAAAGCCCAGTCAACCCAGCTGCCTTCCATCAACTCATCACTCAACAGTACATCTACCTCGGTTCTTCATCCACTCTTCGCCAGATCGTCGTTACATTACGTGGTACTTTGTTCGTTCTCGGCCGCTCTGTTTGAAAGTATTTCAGAGTTTTTTCCCCCCAAGTGTCTTTGCATTGACCCTGTCTTCCTGTTCCTGCAGTTTGGTTCATCCTCCCGGTTCCCCAGTCTGCCTGCCCTGCCTCGTCCTGCCTGAATTCCACCCTCGCCCCTCCTTGGATTTCCTCGCTGTTTTCCCCTTGTGATTTCCCAGTAAATAAACCATTACACGCTCGTACTCCCTGTTCTGTGCCTGCGTTTGGGTCGGCCACCACACCCCGTGACAAGAGCTTTGCTTATCGGAGTGATATTTTGAAATATAGTATTTAGAATCATACGGTTGTAAAATAATGAACTGTCGAAAAAAGTAAAAAAGTAGCATGTTGAAAAAAGTCATACAGTCAGTATTTTATAAAAAGTAATAAAAAGTCACAGTATAGTACGTCTTGAAAAGTCATCAAAAAATGATGGTATAATGTGTCATAAAGTCATCAGAAAGTCATAATATTATGATGCGTCGGAAAAAGTCATAGTGTCCTACAATGTCATAAAAATGCAAAAATGTAAAATTAAAAAAAGGCATTGTATGGTATCTCATAAAAAGTCATACAAATTCATAATTCAGTCATAATACAATATGTGAAGATAAGTGGTATAGTATAGTATTTCATAAAAAAATATAGTATAGTATGCCATAAACAAAAGTCATTATATAGTACATCGTTAAAAGTTTTTTTAAAGTGTCATAGTTCAGTATGTGATAAAAAAGTTATGATATAGTATGTCATGAAAACGTCAAGGTGTAGTAATCTAGGATTTCATAAAAAAGTCAAAGTATAGTAGGTCGCAACAAATGTCATAAAAGATAATAGTATTTTGTAAAAAAAAGTAATAGAGTCATAGTATAAGTATGTCATAAAATATCATTAAAAAGTCATAGTATGGTATGTAACAAAAAGTCAAAAAGATATCGAATAGTATGTCGAAAAAAGCATATTGTAAAAAATGACATAAAAGTCATACAAAGGTTTTAATATAGTATGTCATAAAATTATTACGCAAGAATATATAGTATATATAGTAATGAAGAAGTCAAAAGAAACAGACACAACACAGTGTCATAAAAAAAAAAATCATAAAAAATGAAAATCTTTCAGTGGTTGAAGAGAAGTGATGTGACAGCTTGATGTCCACACAGCCACACCAAGGCATGTAAGGAACTTACCAAGAGTTCGGAGCAAGACAAACTGCATCCCAAGAGCAAAAGGCCTCTCCTGTTCTTTGACAGACCTGAGACAGGAGACACAGCATGCAAATGATAAAGATTCACTGCATTCAAATAAAGAAACAAACGTTCCATGTATTATTATTGTAAAACAGACAGAAAGAGACTTTAACATAAACAGACTAACAACCAGCTGTAACAGCACTATGAGAGCCAGTCCCTTACCTGAGAGTGACGATGATGGCGGAGGGCTGGGCACAAGCGGTGATAAGAGTGACAATGAAGAGGAAGATGAGGAAAGGGATGAGGGTGTTGCAGGTGCGGTCGCACTTCCCCGAAACGGCATAGCCGTTCTCGTTCAGGTAGGTCTTGACGATGACCAGTTGGAGCTGGTTGGCCTGGCCGCCGGAGGATGGAGTGATGACCTGCCTGCTCTGCACACAGCCGCAGTCTGTGTAGTTCCTAATCTGTGGTGAGAAACAATACAAGTATATCCCGCTGCCAACTCGGATGGGGTAGCTCTCTTTGTAAGAGGACGCTAATTCCAAACATTACTGATATTGTTGCTACATTGACACACACACACACACACACACACACACACACACAGGCTGAATGGGTGGCACCAGGGATGTGGTGCAATCGAGACATTCCTTTTCCTCATGCTGCTATGACTTCCTATCTGACATTGTTGTGGAGTCTGACACTTCCTGTACTTTCAGAGCTATGGGCGTGCAGAATGAACAGAGAGCAGGTCTTTGTGTATTCATTGTGATTAGTGTGTCGGTTCTCTGAAATCATTGTCATTACTCCTTTTGTATTCCACTTGATGTATAAATGGCTACATAGCAATTATTTCTGAAACAAGAAAGCAATGAAGCCGTGGGTGTAGCGAGTGTTATGCGTGTATGGGTTTACCCCGGTGCTATCATTGCCCACGGTGTTGCATCCAGCCAGACAGGGGTTGAAATAGGTAATGCCGTCAGAGCCGCAGACCGGAGCGTACTCGTGGATCCTGCAGCCACAGTTCACGTTGCAACTGCCCGTCAGGTTCCTGTGAGTCATCGTAAGAGTCGGACTGCAGGGAGGGACACAGAAACCATTTGTTAGGAACAACAGGGACCCATTATATCCACTTAATAGACCGTTTTATTCCGGGGGCTACATGCTTCTTTGTAACGTTTTTTCTGAGCGTTTCAAAAAATATGTTAAATGCACTGAGAAGGTTTAAATCACACTTTGGAGATACCCAATGCTTCCTGGTGCAAAGAGGATGATACTTCTTTCCCCCTCTCTTCTTCCCTGCAGGGCATCCTCTCTAGAAACGTTTGTTTCAGCAAGAAAAAAAAGACCCAAGCAGCCATTGGCTGGGGAGTGACACCTCCAGTGTGGGAACAGAAGCTGGACTTTGACTTTGTCTAAACTGGGAGCAGTGAAGCGAGTCCTGGGTTTTCTCTGGGAGGCTTCGCTCTGAGCCCTGCGGAACAGCCGGGGACGGGCCCCCGACAACACAACAGCCTGGGAGCGACGCTGTAGCCGTGCACTTACATACACAAAACCAAACACTGACAATACATGTTGTTATTATGCGTTTAAGATACCAAACAGGAAAAAACAGAAATCCGTGGAACATCATTTTTCACAAGACCATAAAGTGAAACTCAGCCTCATTTTTATATTGGTTGTCACACGGGAAGTACATTTGAGCCCGTCCTGACATAACAGTGTTACATTCCACACACTGTGTGTGAGGGAGAGAGACTGTGTGAGTGTGTGTGTGTGTGTGTGTTTGCGTGCAAGTAAAAAAAGGCATTAGCCCTGCCTGAGTCACAGGCTCACTGCACTGATTGCACATGTCCTTTCCCCCCCCCCCAGACTAAACCCCGGCTCTCACTGACCTCTCCAGATGTTGTGGCATCCGAACAGAGCGTTCAAGAGAGCGAGTGGCTTAATGTGGTTTAGTGCTGCAGACGCTGAACAGGCAGAGTGAAGGTTTATCAAGATACTTTGTAACAGAGGACACAAACTTGTGTTCGGCTGATTCATGAGCATTGGACAGCTGACTCGCTACACAGCAGCTTTTCATTAAAGCACACAGGCCAGACTCATAATCATGCGACGCTATCGCAGATATTCAAGAACGTTACCTAACTTGATCTCTTGGCTCTGAAAAAGCCGAGGACCTTTGGACTTTGTCTTGTCCTTTTTTTGTTAAATAGCCTCCAGCCTGTCAGCGGGGGAAGAGTTATGTCTAGACTAGTGACACAAAGGGTGGGCTTGGCCTAAACATTCCTCATGTGGGTGCTACCGGCGACTAGTGACCAGCGCTGTTGGTAATGAGGAGCCGCTACTGGCTCACACGTCTTGTTGACCCCTCTTATAAACACTGTGCTTCAACAAAGACCACAGTTGTTAATGGGTCCGCCGTGGGGCTTCAAAGGGCCCGGTAACTATTTGGCAAATAATCACTATGATTAACTTAGTTATGTGAAAAGTAAATTCACAGAGGTTCAGCAGTTTCACCTCTTTGTGTTCAGTGTTTTTGTGAACTTCTGAGATGATGCAGTTGGCCGACAAAGGCAACCAGGTCCATTATCAAAAGTATTTTTATATATCTAATACTTTGGCAGAATACGGTATGATAAATTAGAATTTTTCTACAGTAGATGTGTTATATTTGTATGTCTTTTGCATCATAGTGCCCCTCTGCTTCTGTAAGAGTGCGTTTAATAATCTGTGTTGTCCCGACAGACGTCTGTCTGCAGGGGCTGACACATCGGATTGACTGTTGTGTTAACTGTGCAGCCTGGCTGCTGATGTGGTGTTGAGCAGCGGCCTCAGAAATAGAGGTGGCAGAGTGATTCAACGGAGCCACGAGAGCAGATGTCAGTGTTGCTAATTAATCATTTGTACTCCCAACACATGATGATGGGAGCGCCGACAGCACACCTTTCTCCAGTATGCCTGTATTTCTATAGATAGATATAAATTCATAAGCAGACTTTTTATTTAAATAAGCTGTATAAGCATATACATTGGTCCTTACCCAGTGGTGTACGGTATGTTGATGCCTCCTAAATTGATGCTGTCGCAGCCCACGATGAAGAGCGTGGAAAAGCAGAGCAGAGACACCCCGCTGCAGATCATGGCCAGCTTGGCCGACTCTCTGGCGCCGAGCTTCAGCTTCTTGATGATGTAGCCCCCCAGCACGATGCCCACCCCGGCACTGGGTACGATGATCAAACCTGCGAGAGGTCGGGGGAAAAGAAGAGAGGGTGAGATGGAGGGGGAAAAAAGAACTTCAGAAGTGTTTCAGCATTAACGGCATAATAATAGAGCAGCTAATTGGTGCCAAGAACATTTTGTTTAACACTGACTTAATTGCTGTAATGCACAGCTGACTGAGTGAGAAGCATCTGATGCATGGAGGAGCACCAACATGATGTGAACTCGTCATGGTTTTATATTAACGATTATATGGTGTCTTGTTGGACATGGGAGCTTGAAAAAGAAACATCAACCTCAGCGTGACTCCCCCCCCCCCCCCGTTAATCCAAGGATAAATAACTTCAAACAAAAATGAAAACAAAAGGGGATCACAAGAGGATTTTCCCCATCAATGTGACCAAGCGACGCTGTGGGCTACCAGTGAGTCATTTCAGACCGCGGCAGCACAGAGCACGCGCTCTCGGTCCACTAGAGCCGGTCTAATTGACAGCGTGAAGAAAAGGCAAAGCTGGCTGCTGGCAAGTTGGACCGGGTGTAAAGTGTCACATTGTGCAGGAGTTAAAGGCCCCGGTGGAAGGTTTGCACATGGCAGCCCTCGAGCACCGGCCACAGGCACTCGCGCCCGCTTAACGAGCAAGATGGGGGTCAGTCGGCGGGGGTGGAGGGTCGTCAGAGATAGAAAATGTGTCTCTTTGAGGACGACGGACAGCTGTGGCATAACATTATCCTGTTAAATGCATGTTTATGTGCTAAAACCTTGTGCTTCCTGCAGGATTAAACATGTACACAGCCAAACCAGATATCATATCAGTGACATAAGGCGCGCACACACACTATTCTGTAGGATTAACTGCTACACAAATGCTCTACGCATATTTTATCTGGATTGACATTCATTTGATGAATGTGTGAACGTCGGTGCTAATCTATTATGAAGATCCTACATCACAGAAGTTAAGTTGTGAATCTCATGACAAACCTTTGCACCGCTTTGTCAGCTCGTACAGCAGAGATAGAAGAAAAGAAGTCAGAGCGTAGAAAGAGCATAATGGGGGGAAACTGCATCCGAGTGAGGCGTGTGTGATGTGTTACAGCGCTATTTCTGTAGCGCCGTCTAATGAGCATGTAGCAGTGATACGGACTCACCGAGGTGGTCATTTGTGAGAGTTCCATTCATCATATTTTGACATCTTTTGTTTCTACATTGCACTCTTTATGGTTCACTTCCCACAGATCGCTTGGCATATAGTAAGACAAAGCTATTATACATTTCTCTTTTTCTGGCAACTAATGAAAGAAAGTCCAATATTCACTTTTGGGGTTTGTTTTCTCTCCCTGCACAGCACTACTTTGTGTAACAGTTGCCTGCTCCTTCTGAAAATGATCTTGATGAGGATGGAGAGTCTGAACCAAAACAGCCTTTAATCAAACCAATGAGCTGAGAGTCTCTCTAAAACTCTACAGAGCGGAGAGGAACTACAGAGCTGCGGGACGATTCTGTTTGATCTCTGCGTGACGTTCTCATGCTAACATGGCTTTGCCGTTTATAAATTCTCTCATATTATATATTATTATCTACCATCTCTGCATAGTTTTCAATGAATACAAACACTAAGAAGCAATGAACATAACAGTGCAAATACTTCAAGATTAAGTGCAAGGTTATGTTGATGTTTTGTGAGTCCAGTTATTTGGTTATTTGTTGCATTTGAAGCAGGATGCTTTACATCCAATCACAGCAGTTTTAACAAATAACTCTCACAATGAACAGGAAATGTAATGATATTCCCGTAGTTGACCCGTCTTGAAATAAAATCCCAAGACCGGTCTTGAGACCCCTTTCTGAAGGTCTCGGTCTTGTCTCAGGCGTTTTCCAACACTACTGGTCTTGTATTCTTAATAAAAACAATCCCCAACAATCATCAGGGGAATGTCAGTTGGTAAGTCCATCTGTCTGTCTGAGGAAGCACTGTGCTCCCATCAACAGGAGCGCCCTCTCCTCCTCCTCCTCCTCCTCACCAACCATCACATCCCAGCAGCTTGCATCGTTCATGTAGCCATGGCAACCGCTTGCCCTTACCCCTTGTATCCTGGCAACAGGCAAATGAGATGAGACAATGGCATTGTGCGTGTGTTTGTATGTGCATCCAGAGGTGACCATATGTTAGCTAGAATACATGGACACACACACACACACACACACACACACGCACACGCACGCACACACACACACACACAGACTTAATTGAATTTTCAATCACTTCTAATAATCCTGTTTTAGTACGACTGGCTTGGATCTGTAGATGCTATATATGTGGTGCACAATTTACAGGCGGTGCAGACGGTAGTGTGTGTGTGTGTGTGTGTGTGTGTGTGTGTGTGTGCGTGAGGCCACAGTATGGTGAAGGTGTCTCCCGCAGTCTACAGAGTTACAGCGTGTTACAGTCAATCGATGTAATGGAAGCTCATCACTTAATGAAAGTCAGCAATGACTCACAGCCCTGCCCTCGATCATTCAGTGCACGTGGAGAGGTGAGAACAGATGTGAGCTTGAACTGGTACCGACTACACGACGAGATGATGTGTGACCGTGTTCAGGATCAGGACGCATCGATTGATCAGAATAAACACAAAGAAAGCAACACAAAACGCATAACACGGCAATTTTCACTTACCGGTGTATATGCTGGCGCTGGAGGCGGGGATACCAAACTGGGACTCGATAAACTTGGGGATGAAGGTGATGAAGGCGGTGACGATGGCACACTCTGCCGTGTAGGACAGGCTGACGAACAGGAAGGTCGTGTTGCTGAGGATCCTCAGGGCTGCCTTGGGGAGTTCTGGGGGAGGGAGACAAGACAAGACAGAGCACTTTATTACAGTGGTTCTGCAATTAACACACAATCAGCCTCTTAGTGTGGCTCTCACGCCAACACCAGCTGAGCTCGACGGAATCATCAGAAGAAGGATCATTACCGGAAAGCTGTAAATAAGAAGAAGCTGGTGTCATAATGAGTAAATACAACACCGTCTTTAAAGGTCTCTGAAAAACACATAAATAAACCAACCATGTCTCATTACATCTGGTATCAAGAATCCTTGTTTCACGCCAGACTGCAGGAACAAACAAGACATAAACACACACATAGCCTGAAACCCTATGAAGCTTGAAAGAAAGCCATCGAGCTACCAGCAGGTTTTGATGTATAATAAAAGTATGTGGATCATGTGCATTTCTGCCGGGAGCCCAAAACAATCCACTCTCTGCAAATCCAGCCCGAACGCCGTCATCCTTGGTTCATCATAACAAGGGCAAGCATGCCCTTTTACGACTGCCCCGAGGGGCAGTGTCCATACGATTTGGCTGACATGATGCAGAACACCCTCTCATCCTGAAAGTCAAAAGTCATGTGGTCACACCGTAAGTACATTTCTGTTACCAGGCAGAACGGGGGGTTTTTACAGCTTTCCTCTATGGATCCATTGATCACTAAAGTTTAAACATCTAATGTCACTTTCTGCTATGCAGAATAAAACAAACCGGAGCTAAAGGGGATTCAGTTACTTACTCAGCTCTAAATGACCGATTGGATTGAAAATGACACACCATCAATGTCCATTTTGCCATTCTCCTGCCCAATTTACAACCATCAAATCATGGTCCTCTCAACTGTAAAGTCCCATTCCCAACACATCCCGTTGAATATGGAAACATCCCAACTTTGAGAGAGAGAAAACTACGTCTGTCAGATCACTTTAGGACCACTATGAGGGTTGTCTTGATTTGTTCAGTGTCTAGTCTCTTTGCCAGAGAACACAGTCCTCCTTCATCTCCAGACTGAGGGCAAAAGATTTCAGGAGCAGGTTTGACAGAATGGGGATCTCCGCAGTCCACAGGGACCTCGGATCCAAGCTGCTGCTTCTCTACATTAAAAAGAGAAAAGCGGGTGTAGTTTGGGCACCTGGTTCGGATGTTCTGAGGACGAGGGACGACATCTCCAAACTGACCTTGATCTGGAGCACACTGCTGTAGAAGGCGGATGTCTGCTTTGTTATTTTGTTCGTC
This sequence comes from Leptoclinus maculatus, assembly GCA_032191485.1. Taxonomy (NCBI): domain Eukaryota; kingdom Metazoa; phylum Chordata; class Actinopteri; order Perciformes; family Stichaeidae; genus Leptoclinus; species Leptoclinus maculatus. Next base: position 8,437,828 of record JAVDOI010000013.1, read on the forward strand.
TTACATCCAAAAAAAGAATCAGATTGAACTATCGGGTTATTCATTCAAATTAAGGCCACGAATATAAAGATTCATATCTTCAGCTCACAAAAAGAGACGATTTTCTCTTCGCTTCTTTCCTGCAGTTGATATCCAAAAAGGCCAGGAGAGGTCCCTTCATCTAAAATTATTATCAGGAACTTAAAGAAGCGAGGTCGCTTATGAGCACGCAAAGTTTGTCTATTTAAATTAATCTTAACTTTGGGGGCTGATCGGTTTAACTTTAATGATCTACGGAATGATAAATGGCAGAGGAGAGAGAATGTATCAGAGAACTAGAAACAGTCAGCAGGACGTTGTTATGAAGCTGGCACGCTGCATTTATTTGGGGATAGCCGTCTCAGCACTAACTCAACTAACCTTGTTGTAGTAGGCAATGTTAGCATCTGTCGCTGTTATCTCGGATCAAAAAAAAAAGGGATGAATAGAATGGCGACGCTAATCATTTCATTCCTGAGGAGCTGGGCTGTAATCTTGTCTGGAGGGGGGACAGATGGCGAGGTCCTGTTGACGTCTACAGCAGCTGCTCTCTCAATCAGACCGACCACCGGCTTCGCAATAGTTGCCACGCTCGCTCCGTTCTTGTGGGAATGTATTTGAGGACTTGGTCAAACCGTCTCATCCATCAGCTTTGTGCTGCACCTTTCTCTTTGCGAGGAGACGGGTGGTAATAGCATTTTATTTGCGATCGCTGTAAATGCACTGTAGCTTAAACAAGTGATGTTTCAACCCATGAAGCTAGTTTCAGCAGTGGCTCACGATGAAATAAAACAAATCCACAACCAACCAGTTTAAACCAATAATATCATGACATCCATCCAGCCAATCAATCAATCGGAAACTTTGAGAGAGAAGGGAGGAGTGCGTGGACCAAACAATCCGTTGTAGCTCCGTATCAGGCTACATTCTAAGCCCACCCATTTGAGCGGTCCAATCAAATGCATTTGATTGTGTGTGTGACCCCTCTTGTAACTGTGCACCGCTCAAATATGCATCTCACTGGGGAATACGTCACAGTACCGAAGCTAAAGACGCTGTAACCTCCATTTCACTGGGATTTTAACAACAATGGTGGGCACAGTCTAAAAAGACTTTAACTTTGACAGATTTCATGAATACGACAACTAATCTAATCTGTAATCTGAGCATTTAATCCAAATTTGGATGGAAAATAAATCATGGATTAGACAAACTATACATTTATATAAAAGTCTGCAAACATTAAATGATTAGTCAATCAACAGAGAATTTGAGGATGTCACCTTAGCTTGGACATACTTGACAAGCAATTAGTCGATCAATCGATTCATTCCTTTAGTCAGTTTCTTAACATCCATCAGGAAGTTTAAACATTGAGAATTAAATAGTGAGAGTTGAGTCACACCTTATTTGAAAGTATTCGTTGAAACTACTTTTGTAAAATATCTCTTTGCTTCATCTGTCGGGTATCTGCCACTGAAATATAACGGTGATATAACATTTGTGGCTCATCTATTCTAGCAGAAACAAAGAAATGTTAAGAATTGCTTGCAAACAGCAGTTGCCCAAGGTCTGCAACATTCCATAGTCAAAAGTGCGTCCCTGACGTGCATTACTGAAAATATTCAGTGTTGGCATTTTTCAGTGTTTGCTGATGATCTGAAGTGGAGAAAAAAAAAAAAAGATCCTCGATGAAAACAGCTTCTTCACACATTTCACTGAAAGTGCTGAATTTGTGCGATGGACAAAACACAAACCTCAATAGAAGGACACGCACAGCACTATAATACATTACAGATCCAAACATTGAAGTGCCTGGGTCGGCAAAACTGGCCATAGCTTGCACAACAGCCCCAAACATCCTGCTGGGACGAGTGAAACAGCAGGAGAGAGCCGCTGGTCTGAAAAAAGCTTTAATGCATTCATGGTTGCATTTCGTGTTATCTGCTCTCCCAGACTAATCCTGCTCCGGGGGAAAGCACATAAGCATGATTCTGTGAGTATACACCCATTTAAATAAATATTAAAATTCATTCTTTAGCTGTTTTGCGTATAATAAAGGGTGTGAGAGCAAACATGCACTCTACAGTTTTGCTCTGCTGCTTAGATGCTCTACTCCTGTGTGGGGAAACGTGACTGAGTTCCCCTGAGAGCTCATTTAAGAGAGAGAGAGAGTGTGTGTGTGTGTGTGTGTGTGTGTGTGTGTGTGTGTGTGAGCGAGCTGTCTAGCTGAAAAATAATCAGACAGGAGGAAGCTGGGAAACACTGGAGCAGAATAGAGCTTAACCAGGGGGCTCTTCCAGGGAAAGCCAGGAGATCCCTGGTATATCTGACTCAGAGAAGAAGAAAAAATGCTCTTAAACCATTTCAAATTCTCCTAATTATATGTTTTTTTTTTATTCTAACTGAAGAATTCCTGATTGTTTGAAGCCGACTGTCCTACATTTGAACAGCAAGTCCCCAACTGACAGGAATTATTTATGACTTTAAGCCGTGTTTGCTATTAATCTACTAAAGTAAATAGAACCACATGTCCACCAAAACTGCCCGTGTTTAAAGTGGATTCCTGCTTCCAGCCTCCTCCGTCACAGATCAATAACATCTTTAAAAAGGAGATCTCAACGGAGCTTCCGCTGTTAGATATAATGACTAATCATATAATTAGTCATATAATGACTAATCCTGGCCATTGACGGGATCACGGGCCATTCGTACGTCAATAACTCACAGCTCCTTTATGTCGGGTACCCACGACACCTCCAGAGGTGGAAAGTGAAGGCTGATATCATCCGTTTCTCACCTTTGATGTCCTTTCCAAAGCCCATGGAGGAGGAGACATTCTTGTCTTTGCTACTGGACTTTTCCTTCATCACATCGTCGTCGCTGGACACGTCGCCGGGCGAGCCCATCTTTTTCTTCTTCCTCTTTTTGTGGCGCGGGGGAAGCTTTTTGGGGAAGGCAAACATGGGAAAGATGACCAGAAGCATGGCTACGGAACACAAGAGAAAGCCGCTCCACCTGACGGGAAGAAACGACAGGTGGGTTGTGAAGACACTTTGAGAACACATCCTTGCACGAGAAACGCACCTAAGGGATCGGGCAATCATACAGGTGTACACGTCTATTTACCAGTTGCCAACGAAGCGGGGGTCACTCTGATCAATGTTCACGACCGTTTTGGGGTCGACGTAGAAGCCGATGAGGACGCCTCCCAGCAGGTAGCCAGCTGCAGGTCCCAGAGCTCCCATCACGTACATGATGGCTGGAAGAGACACAGAGAGAAGCAATCAGAAACTTTCTAGAACATCAAACACCCTTTAAACTAGAGCTACTATAACTCATTTGTACATTTTGATGAGCATGACTCCTAAATTTACTCCCATTATTAACACAAGACGACAACACTTTGTTTCAGAGCAAGTTTGTTCAACTTCCTTCATTACTACTCTTAATGACCTCACTGTTAACGGTTTAAATCAGACCCGTGGGTGCTGCTCATTACCCCCGATGCATCGTCCACCACGTTCAGAACGCCTGCACCGGGATCAGTGGGAACTCTCCACCGGCCCCGAGGTCATTTCTCACAGCTTTTGAAGCGTCTGTAGCAACCGACCTCAACGCTCCGGAGGTCTCGCGCTGACAGGAGGGCCCGCCGGCAGCTCTCCCACGCCAGCAAAACCTCCGAGAGCGAGTGGGGTGAAACATTAGCCCTCGGGGGCTCTCGGGCCCCTCACTGGAGGTGAACAAATCACACAATCACTTTGCCGCAGGAAGGGAAAAACTCATTAAAGTTAGATAACCTCAGTTGGACAAGTGGAAAAACCTCCTGTGGACATCCAGCAGAGACGAGAGCCAAAGACCATTTACTAGCTGTAATCAGGGGGCAAACTCTCTATAACTACACCTGGAACACTGCTGCTAGCCGTCAGGGTGTGAGAGTGTGTGTGGTGTGTGTGTGAGGGGTGGAATCAGCTTTTTACGATGGTTGCGTGTGTGTGTGTGTGCGCATATGCATTAAATGTGTTCCTGTGAATGACTCATTCACAAGTAGACTAAGCAGTTATTTTTCAATTTTCACTGGCGAGATGTCTACAAACCACCATATCTGCCAGATTACATAACAAATGCACACACACACACACACACACACACACACACACACACACACTTCTCCATCAACAAAGTTGAATTAAACCTCAGAAGCCATTTCAGCCGCCCTGCCAACATTTGCATATAGCATACCTACATCACAGGAGGGTTGCATCTTTTACTGCCCTCATATTTTCATCCCAACACTTTGAGTGCTTTTGGAAATCCATTCCTCCCTGGATGTGGCCAAACAGAGCACATGTCAACTCATGTTCCAACAACGTCCCAAAGCTCACATCAGTATCCACAGTTAATTAAATCATGGCTTCTTTAAACGGAACTATTGGGGAGTGAACGAGAGGAACATATTGCTGTAAGAACAGAAGGCCCTCCAACAAATCACACACACACACACACACACACACACACACACACACACACACACACACACACACACACACACACACACACACACACACACACACACACACACACACACACACACACACACACACACACACACACACACACACACACACACACACACACACACACACACACACACACACACACACACACACACACACACACACACACACACACACACACACACACACACACACACACACACACACACACGTATGTCTATGCGAGTGTATACATTTAAAAATACATTTGGCAGTTTCATAGCTATAAATCTAGCAGGCATGACTCCCTTCTGTAAGCAGGTGTCCCTCCCCTCTTTCACTTCTCTGTCCCTCGCATATCCTATTTCATCTTTGTAACTCCTTTCACTGCACCATTTCTCATATCCTGCTGGCTGAGAGAGCCAATTCCCCGTGGCAGTGAAACCGCTACACAATGAAACCGGAGAAATGACCCACCGAAGACAATAAACAATTAATTACAGCCGGCAAGGACGGCAAGAGGTCATATCTCATTATTTCCATCTTGAAAATACCTCACAATACCTGAGCTGGTGAATCACGCTCTTGTGGTAAACAGCTAAATCATTTTGAAAAATCTATAAAGCACAGTCCATGATAGAAAGGCCGTCTGGCTATAAAGCTGACTATGTACAAAGATGAGGGTGAGACTGGTACGCATGGATTCGATTCTTGAATATAACTAAACATCTGCCACATAAAGAAAAGCCCAAAAATGAATCATTCTCGTTACATCACCTTGCAGACTGCCGACCCTTCCTGTGCCCCAAAATACAACACACCATCATTTAAACACACCCTGGCTTCAACCAGATACCCCAGATACACCCAGCCGTTCACTCGTTAGGCAAAGGTTGAGCGCCAAGCGTGGTCCTTTGGTTGCCCTTTAATCTCCATCATGCCCCATATTTCATCCCCCTTTGGGTGATTGTGTAAGCGCCTGTCTCGCCACTCCATCCATCACGTTAACAGCGTTCATGTCCTATTGGAGGACGAAGGGGGGGGTCGTAAACCGAGCCTGGATCCGTCGCCCTACCCTGCCCGCTTGCCACCGAGCCGTGATATTCAGGGATTGGAGGGCGGCGGCCGGGCTGAAGGGCGGCCAGGGCAGAGTTATCAGATTGAGGAATATGCTAGCACAGCAGCAGCGCTCCATCACACACACACACACACACACACACACACACTGCGGTCGCAGACATCAGTCGAGCACAGGGGGTGAACGCCAATGTGACACGCATGACGGGTTCACCTCAATTTACGCAACACACCTTTACCAGCAGCACGTGAGGGACGATGCATTACAGGCTTCATATGGCTTTCTACACGTGTGGAGGTAAATGCATTAGTGGCTCTCCGTTGCCGTTATTGGCTTTCCACTCTTACGTTATACACAAAGTCAGCATCTATCTAAACCATCTACGTGACCATTCAGCCCGACTTTCAATATGTTTTGGTCATTTTGTGCTGACTTTGCGTTATGCATGAGACATGCATGAAAAGACACCAATTGAGGATGAAAGTCACAGAGCATGAAAATGTGACAGGCAGAGTCCAATATAAGCAACGAGATATTGTTTATTGCACAGGGAAAAAAAGAAAGAAGCATCAATTACAACTCAGTGACTTTACCGTGAAGCAAGGTCACTCCCTCCCTGCATATTAAATACACACACGCGAATGCTTAAAACGTGCATGCACATGGACATGTGACAGGGGCATCATGGGTAAGAACGGAGGAGGGATAAGGTTAGAGTTTTATAGTGCATCGTTGACCTCAATTTAGAGTTTCCGGTCCATTATTTGTGAGGGATGGACACGGCGGAGATTTACTCTCAACAATATTTCAGAAGCAGAAAGGCAATATAGTGGGATATAGAAGGAAATAAAAACTGATAAATGGAAAGAAAATTGGCCAGGAGAGCAAGCGGAGACAAAAAAAAAAAAAAGAACAGATGAGGCGGGATGAAAACGGAGAGTGATGGAACATAAAGAAACAGAAGGAGGGAAGGGAGTCTGTGGCGACTGATCCGGCTGTGTAACAGAGTGTAAAGCTTGCTCAGCAACAATCCCTCTCATATCTAACCTTCGGGGACCAGCGCTGCTCTGTTGTCTCCACTCTGCCTCCTCCCGACTCTCCGTCTGTATTCATGAGCTGCACTGACTCATTCAGAGCTCGTAAAGGAATGAATGAGGGTGAGTCGGGAGAGAGAAGAAGAATGGCAGCAGAGAGGCGTGGAGATGAGGCATGACTACAGGGAGGTAGAGTGCCCAGGTGGCTGCTGGTGCTTTCGAATTGGTGTAAATATGGTCACTGCAGATCCATTGTATCTTAATGCGTTTCTGTTATCAATCCTTATAGTGAAATGCTCTTCTCAATTTTCCACAGCCTGAGGTCAGATTGATTGCCCAATACAGTCCAAAACTCAAAAGATATTCAACTTACAACTATGTAAAACTAAGCAGCATTGAAGAAGATTGACATTTTGGCGTACTGTTTAATTGATTACTCCTTTCAGGTTTACGGTAAGTCTTAAGTCTTGCAACGCAGCAACTTCCCTTTCCTGGAACAACTTCTGCAAGAACTGCAAGGCACTCTGGGATACACGGCACCCAGCGGCTTCAGCAGTTGCCGTGGCTGTGAATGGAATTTCAGGCATAACAATAAAATGACGTCCGTAACGCCCCCCTCCCTCTCCTGACCTTCTGTTCTCCTCACCCATCACCCTTGAGACGCAGCCGGAGCGGAGCAGAGGATGAAGGAAGAGAACGCAGAGCAACCGGACCTGATGAGGAAGCACATTGCACCTAATGAAGCGGCTCCCTGGTGGCCAAACTCATTAGCACAGATTAATGATTTGATTTCATCGCGCAGACAAAGTAGAAAGGACGGGACGTTCACTGCCTTGTCGGAACACTGCAGGGTTGAAAGGTTGAGGCGAGGCACTTTTATCACATCTGTAACTCCACACAAACTGGATTTGAGCACAACGTGCGCGTGTGTGTGTGTGTTTATGTTTACATGCAGGCCATGTGCAGTAAGTCTCATTTGTCTTCACATTTTCTTACCATTTTGCAATAAAGGCTGCAGAGCTTTGAGCTAAGGCTCAAAGCTCTGCAGCCTCTCTGTAGACAATCAATTATGTAGCGGTCCACCGGGCTATTAGCCTCCAAAGCTCAGTCAGGATGGCAGGCAGCAACACAACTACCGTGGATTTGTATTCAGTGGGTAACGCCAGCGAACCAATCCCTAAAAAGATTCAATCAAAACGGTCTTCTCTGCATTATTCAAGAGCCGTGTCATGTTGATTTATGCCACATTGTGCCTCACACGTTACCTATTCGCTCCGACGTGGGATAATCGATTTCCACATCTGCCGGGTGACAGAAACAAATCTAAATGAGCTATTCCGCTTTACTTAATAACATCCTCTTTATGCGACACGTCAGCGCACACACAAATCCTCACACGCTGCAGCGACTCTTTGAAAAAGTGACGCTGCAGGTGACGGCCGTGTGATAGATGATCTGTGCGGCTGTGAAAAAGGACCAAAAGAGAGGACCAGAGCTCTATGTATCCCTGTGTTACGGGGATCAATTCAGTCATGTGACCTTACCCCCTGAAAGACAAGAGGAGGAAAAAAGACAATGAAACGGGGGGTGGGGGGGATGACAGCATTGTCATGGCAACTTGCTGACACAGCAGTGTCTTCTTACAAGTCCTAACCTTACAATTTTACCCAGAGGGCATGTGGCCTCACACATATATACGGATGCACACAGTGGGACAAGTAGCATTAATATGCCTTTGTTATCTCGATGACACCCATACACCACCTTCGTGCAGCAATGTGTAGCAAGAAGCACATTTTCTCTGAATTGATTTTCTGTGGCAAGCTAGTGCGTTGATGCTCTCGTGTTGCATCATTTGCACCGCAACGCATTTCAAGAATAAAACATGAACCGCTGATGAGTGGTTTTTTTTTATTAGTTAGAAAGGAAGGATCAATGAGCTCCAAAAAAATCCGGGAAGAACATAGACAGCCAAACCAGTCTGAAGAGTGTGGAGGTGTGTAGCAGTTATTCTGTAGCAGCCGGGTGTCATTTGCATGTTTTAATGAAGGTAAACATGGCAGACAGCCGTGCATAATGGCACTGTGCTCTGGCAGGATGCAGTTGCAGATTTATCAATATATATGTCATGTTGCCTTCAAATATTTTGCGCGGATTTAAGGAACTTAAGAAGATTTTCATACAGTATAAAGCAGCTGCATATACGACATACTGTACACATCACTCATATTAATTCAGAGATAAATGGAGACTGATTTACCGACGTTCATGCTTTCACCACATTAAAATGATCGCTCAGAGCGGAGATTGCATGATTGGGCTCCTGCAATAAGCATCAGGCCAATAATTGTCTATATGGGTACTTGTACAAGTGCTTCGCTCCTATAGAATACGAACCGTCAGGGAGGGAATCAAGAGGAAGTCAAGAGAGGATGTGAGAGGGTGTGAACAGAAGAATAGGCCGGGGGAAGTTAATAGCGGTGGAGAGGTGGTGGAAATGAATGAGAATGAAGTGTGATTGAAAAAAAGACAGCGTTACAGTTTCCATCAACATAAACCCAACTATACTCACCAATTCAAAGACATGGGCAGAAAAGCGCACACAAAGTCAAATACACACCGGCACATATTTAGGCACAGACTGATGGAAGCCAGACACAAACCTGTGTAGCCACACACAGCCCCAATAAGGTGTTAACAAGTCAAGAAGCAGTTTTCTGCCATGAAGCGTTAAGCCTCTGTGGTATTAACACGCTGATTTAGCTTTGAAGTGGCACAGCAGCGTCAGGCAGGCATACCAATATGTGATTGCGTGTGTGTGCATATTGCCAGGAAACTGTTTGAACTTGAACAAATATCTATCAAATATTTGTTGTAAATGTGGACTATATATTTGCACCCTTTTCACTCTTTGATTACCAGACAGCTTGAACGTAGAGACGCATGATTTAAGGGTTTCATTGTCTGCGATACTATTCATTAAAATGACCTCAATGGCCAAACAGATGGGAATATAATCTACTCATGCGTTCATAATCTGATGATATTCATGTAACATTTTATAGTACAGTACTACTAGTCAATGAAAGTCCTGAACAGTGATGGCAGAACAGTGGGCGGTAAAAGGATGAGATAAGAATGAAATGTGGGCAGGATGTGGTGAATGTTTTAATGGATCAAGTACAGTAAAGAACGTTGATCCCGGTATGCAGGCGGTACAGACAGAACCATACGAACAGCAACATCAAAGCTGACTTTGGAAATCGGCGTTCAGGCCACCCATCAGGCTTTTGAACCGCTGTTCCTCCGGGCGTTACTGTTATAAGCCCCTTCAGCAAAAGACATGACTTATCACAAGGGGCACAAAGGACTTAATCAGCATCTTGAGTCTGCTTTTCACATCCCACCCCCCCCCCTTCTCGCGTTATTCGTCGATACCCCAAACTATGACCCGGTGACCTCGTCTCTCATCCAGATGTGGTGAGGTGCATGACTGAAGTTATAGGGGGTGAGACGCACAATTAAATAACTCTATTGTACGCGCTCCACTGGAGAGATGTGACTTTTGTCGCGCCGTTTGAAAGAAAACTCAGCGTTTCACTGCAGGATAGAAATGCCCAAAGCTTTGTCACAGTACAAAGAAACTCCAAAACTGTAATAACATTTGCATGCCAGCGGCTATATTTTCCTTGCAGGGGTTCCCCAAGCTCACTTCCCTAAATCAAATATTTAGAAATTGAGAGAAAAAGAGAATTTTCTTTATCTCTGGCTGCTCCACTGCTGCAGGAGGGAGGCGAGTCAACGCTTCGTGCGTTTCCTCGCCATTGATATTATTAACCGTTTTAACCAGATGTGATTCAGCCAGTCAGCGAAGACAAGGCGGCTGTAGCAGTGAGCCTCATCAGTTGCCTCTTAAGCTTCTAGCATGCAAGGGTCTCCTGAGGGACCCCTGGTACGACGTCCGTGTGCGTCACGAGCGTCACGGATCCCGACTCTGATGCAAAATGACCGTTTTCTGCTGATTCTGATGCTGGCGTCAGGCTTCTGGACCTGCACTGACAGCAGAAGAAACACAAAGCTGCTGCCGCTGCGAACTCCTGCCCGGTGTACACTTAAGGGACCGAGGGCTGCGGTTGGATGAGAAGAAATCTAAATGGCAAACGGGCAAAAAAATCTGGGATGGTGGTGATGGAAGGAGAACACGCATCATGGTCACTCCTCAGCGGCTCACTCTTCTGTGCTGCATTAAACTTCTCCGATATGTAAATACTATTTGCACATCATGGACATGATTTATGAACATACTACAATATATTGAGAATTGCATTCGGCGCCACTCTAGTTTTTATACAAGTTCTAATTTCAATTAACTCGGGAACGGGATGGGACAGGATTCATTCTTCCGGGAGTGGAACAAGACATGATTTTATGATTTATTTTTACAAGCGATTGGGCCGGCAGTGGGAAGGGAAGAGAGAGAAACATCCACTCTGGTGTCACAGTCGAATGTTCGTCTCCTCGCTTGTACTAGAATAAAGGTTTGCTGGAGTACACACTAAAAGCAACCGTCTCTGACTATGTATTATTCTCAGTACTGTAAGAGCTGACGAAGCCTGTAGAACACAGCACTGTACTAGTGAAGACGGTTGATGCGATGTGATTTTTACTGTCATGTTCAATTCTGTTGACACCAGCTGCTGGAAAGGTATTTTTGTGAATGCCGTGCACAAAAGGAATCCTACGTTGTTGTCAGTCAAGAGGAGAAAAGTTCTCACCATCTATGCCAGCGTTATTTATCAGACAGCTGGAAATGTATCTCACTCTCTCTTCCTCACAATCCCCCCTTGTGACGAGCCAACACAACCAACACAGCTCTCTTTAACTGGCTTACTGGTGGAATGCCGTCCAAAGACTGGGCCTAATTTCTTTGCGCCTCCGCCCTTTTATACGACTTCATTTTTTAAATATCTCTCACACACTGCCACATTGAGTAAATCCTATTGCTACTTAATTGTCTAATCCATCATCTTTGGTGGATTTTCCTCATAATACATCTTTCTTTGTGATTCTTACTCCCGTGCCGTTTACAGAATTTGAGCAAACACACAATTTCTATTCTATTCTTGATGAAGTGCTTCTAATGGAAGGGCAGTTCCAAGAATTTTCACAATAAAAGCTCTTATTTAGACAAGTTCGGGTCAGTATCTTGCAAATGTACAGATCATGATGCACAGGTAGGCCAACAGACAGGGACAGAGGGTCTACTGTTGAGCTTTATTTTTCCCCCCGTTTCTAGACACGCTGTGAAATCAACAAATTGCTGGTCTAGGTTCGGATTAGTCATAAGATGTGTGAGATTAAGGGCACAATGAAGGTTCATAAAAGGCATTTCCAAGTGAAAATTGACCACACTGTAGCTTCACAGCCTTATCAAACAGAGTCATTGTGGAGAGGAACGCTGGGCATTTACCTCCATTGGTTGACAGAAACGCATGTCGTTATTATGCCTAAACTTGCTTCATTATCAACTTCTGATCAAAACTGTTCCAGCCAATCCGAAGGGATCCTTACACTACCTCTCGCCAAAACACACACACACACACACACTGGTGGAGTGCCGTCACCACTTTGTGTGTCCGTGCATACATAATGTTCCAGCATTCGAGAGGGTGGCAGATAATCTTTCAGCTGATGAGGGGCCGTGAAAGGGACATCTGGGCCGGGGGGGTGCAACCACATTATACTTAGGCACCGAGTATGTGTATGTGTGTGTGTGTGTGTGAATCCATTTGAGTAGGGAGTACGGGGGCTTAGGTGTTATGCCAAAAGCTTGCACCTGCAGCTTTTCAGCCTCTCTCATTCAGACATGGCACAGCAATCTGGTTCATAGTGCTAACCCTCATCTTTGGCCAGAGCCAGGAATGTGGCCGATTCATCAGTTTTACCCTCTTCTGTCCAATTCCAGCACCAGCTACACCTCAAGAGGAAATCAAACAAGAATGATGGTTCCATTCTAAAACATTCAGCTCATGCCTTTACAACTGCTTTTTATGCCTGCATGCGTGTCCCGTGTGAGCTCCATTCCTTTGGCAACAGTGAGAAAACTGTTTCCACTGGTATCTTGAAAGGATTAACAGGCTAAACGATGATTAATAGCCGAGTTTATGTGATCTTAACCATTAATCTGGAATACTTTGATGACTATTGGTGTGAATATAATTACTGTGGCGGAACACGCAGCAGATGGGAGTGACTACATTCATGCTGCTTCCATTCATACCGCCTGTTGTAAACACGGGTCAGAAGAGACCTGTTCTGCAGCAGAGGTGCCTCCCGCACACTGTGGCACAAGTGTATGAAGCCGGTCTCGCCGTTGACGGATCACACTTCTCTGCAGTCTCTTCGCACGGGCACAGACGTTTGAATACCGCTGCATGCTTGTGCAGGAAAACCGACACAAAACACTTGCTGCTGCAAACACTTGTGCTCAATCTCAACAACCCACTAAGCCGCAAACCTCACCCACCCCCAACTGCAGGTGCACACACACACACACACACACACACACACACACACACACACACACACACGCAGCTCTAAAACAGCTGCTCTCTCACCATTCGCATCCCTCAACGGTCTTCCAACAACTAGGCCCCCCAAAAATGTAAAACACACAGCTACAGGAACAAAAGCCTGATAGAAAATTAGCATTAAACTAGCGGGCTTTTATTTAAAATGACCATAGTACCTGTTTAAGGCTATTAAAAGAACGCTACAGTGTAAAATTAAAACATCCCGCAATAATAAACAAACTCGGATCCGCTAACATAAGTGGACGACTCTTGTCAAAACACTGTCTGTCCAATGAGCAGTTACACGTTAGCCTATTAGCCCGAGTTATATAATGCACAACAGGCTTAACGCTACATTTAGAGGCATAACAGAGCTTGGCAGAGCCGCCACAACAGACAGAAGAATGTGCACGGTGAAATCCGCCTGTCAGGCTACTTTTTTCAGATTTGTATTTGTATTTGAGTGTGTGTGTGTGTGTGTGTGTGTGTGTGTGTGTGTGTGTGTGTGTGTGTGCAGCCTAGACACTAGAAAAACAGCTGAAGGTCAGAAGGGGACAACAAAAAGAGTCCAAGCAAAAAGGACAACCGGTGAAAAGAAAACGTCATTTTATAAAATAAATGCTCTAGTTGTCTCACCAATGTCGCTCTAGTTAGCAAATCTGCTTGGATGTCCATGTCGAGGACAGTATTTGTTGATATTATCCTAAAATTTGTGAACAATAGTACGTTTTTTTCTGCTTAACATGTTCTTACACTTATGTAAATGTAATTAATACCAGCGGCCCCTCCTCCATCAGGCTCCATCTTTGCAGCAAAGGGGTCAAGGAGAACAATAAGCCAGTCCACTGCTCTGAGGGCATAACACGAGGACGGAGGGGGGATTTTTTTTCATTTCTGTAGGAAAACAAACACCCGACAGGCTGAATCAACTCGGAGGGCGGGCTGAGCCGAGCAGATAAGATGAGGCACGGAGGGGAATGTAATTGAGCTCGACGTGGACGTACAGGCCGTGTGTGTTCACTATATGCGACCACTTGATTCCAGAGAGAGTTGATGCAGGTCAGGTATGTCGATTCTAGGAATCTAGTGCTTAATAGCAACCGTATCCTCTGTTCTGATAGCCATCATAGGACATACTGCACCCCTGGCGACAGATACACATCTGTAATTAGTGACAACAACTCATTTCCTGACTGGACACAACAGGCAAAAAAGGATGGGCATGTTTCTCTAGTTCAATCAGAGAAGATACACAGAGAGGCTGCAGGTTTTTTCAGTGATTTCAGCCAGTAAGAGACAAAAACGACAAAGGACATCTTAAGTGGAGTGGCCTCCTTTGTTACAGGCCATAAAACACGTAGAAACGGATGCGATACCTCAGGGGACATAAAGAAGTATTAACGCTATCCATCTAGACGGGAAATGTAAAGTGAGAAATAAAAATAGAAGGCTTTTTGCAAGTAAGATGGTGGTACTGTAATTTGTCCACATTGACCGACATGGTTCAGGTAATTATGTAATCCCCCCCTGACACTCGATAATTAGGATTCATGGCTTCGTGGGTAGGGGGAGGAAGTCAGCCTGAGCTTTTTGCTCTTACTGTAGAACATCTGGCCAAACACATAACCCACTCAGCCACAACATTAATCAGTCTGAAAATCGGAATCATGTTTTATTTTCCAAGCAGATTTCTAATGTGTTAAACGGCCCAAAAAACACACGAGAAATAAACAATCCCCTGCAGTGTTTCTATGCAGTCACAACTGAACCGCCTCAAAAGCTATTTGGGGACATTATTTAATCTCAAGTCTTAACCCCAGCCAACAACAGCCAGGGATCAAGGCAGATTTGGTAGAACAACATGGACCAGAGAGCCAGCGGGGGAACAAAGAAAAATAATTCCATTTCTTTCCCGCATAGCTTAAAACAAAAGGTTTCTCAGAATTCCTGCCATCACGAAAAAAAACCTCTTGCGGCGTTTCCCCAGGAACCTTCCCACACTTTCAAAACAACACTGAAAAAATGTCCAGCAGTCATCGGCCAATGAGGCGCTGACCGTACTACGGCTGTTACTACGGTTAGGACCCCCGCCTCTGGAAACAATCGCACTCCCACACTAGACTGAGCGCTCTCTGCCTTATTCCACCCCTCCTACTCTGACTGCGGACTTATTAAAAGACAAATTGTCTGGAGGGAGTGCAGGTTGGTGGAGAGAGGAAAAAAACAAAAAGGATTTTGAAGCACAGACGGGAGTCATCGGTGGCACAGGATCCGCCTCAGAGGGGTCAGTGGTTCACAGGAGAGTCATGATAGTAGTAGTAGTAGTGGTGGTCAGAGCTGGCAGCCCTGCAGTCTGCAGCTAAAGAGGTCGCCTGCTGCTGAGTAACAGCACTGAGTGAAGGGACACGGCGGTATTTAAAGCTTCCTTGAGGATAAGCCAAGTGGACAGTGATGAAACAGCCTTCTTTTAATATGTGTGCCAGTCTCTGACGGGGTCAAACGTGTACCCTAACAGATCCCGAAATGTGATCCGTCAGCAGCCTGGTGGGGCGGAGAGAGCGGCGGGGAGAAGGCAGCGTCTCCAGGGACGCGTGTGTGTTTGCGTCTGTGTGTGTGTGTGTGTGTGTGCAAGATCTGCATTTTGGCTGCTAGGCAGAACAGGACAAACAGTTTAACGGAATTGACTGAGTGAGCACAGAAAGGGAAGCGCCAGGGCTGTGACTGGTAATACTTAATACGTAAAATAAAAAACACAGTGAGGTACGACTGAGAATTAAATGTTCATTCCTGTTGTTTTCTCTCTAATCTTGTGGGGACACACACACACACACACACACACACACACACACTTTAGGAGAGAGACTGAGAGCAACTGTTCTTTCTAAATTTGTCAGAGGGAGAGAGCAGAGAACACAACCCTTGTGCTTATGCGAGCATGTGTGTGTGTGTGTGTGTGTGTGTGTATCAGAGGGCGCAGACAAGACCAGTCTTCAAGCCGTCCCCCGTGGGTGTTAAAGCTCCTTCTCTTCCTAAATTGGGCCCCACCTCTTCTCCTCCTCTTTAGTAAAATAAACAGTCCCACTATGTGAGGCCGCCCTACGTCAGACGTCTCGGTGTTTCCGCGAGCATCTAACAGAACATTAATAATGCACACAAGCACCAATAACCAATAACACTCACGAGTTGTGTTAGTTTCCGAGTCATCGGCACTACAGACGAGTTAATGCAGAGGCAGTGGGACTTTTGTAGGCCGGGAGGAATCGATTAACATGATCCTGCATGTAGAGAGGGGCAGCGGCATGTGTATTGTGTATGCAAAGAGGCTGCAAAGTCAAGACAATAAACAGGTTATTGAAGAAAAACTGTGCATAAACAAAGGGTTATAACAACAGTATAAATTCCAGTTGTATTTTTGCAGCAAACTGAGTTCATACACCTCGTCTGGAAGGCGGCGTGGACATGCAGACAGCAATCTAATTAGAGCCGACCTCTCCATTCACCCCACATCAATAACAGCTTCTCAGTATCATTAGCCTGTAAATCACAGAGGTTCCCCCCCCACACTCATAGCTGGAGGTCACAGCCACTGTCCGAAGCTTGTAATGGATCAACAATTCAATGAGGAGAATGTAGGTTATTGATCATTTAGATCTGTGGGTCAGAGTGTTAGAGTGTTAGAGATTGGAGGCAACAATAAACAGCGGAGAATGCAAATCGAGAACGAAAGCCGGGTGTTGTTTCAAAATAAAGTTTGTTTCCCCGTTTACTACAGAATTGTTACTCAACCGAAGGACAGAAGCCTCAACGAGTCACCTTCGTACAAGATGGAGCGGCTCCTCGGGGACAAACGTTCACCATAGTAACGCCGAGAATGGTATGCTGTAAATCTGTCGGAGCAGAAAGAGAGAAAAGAGGCAGAAATGTGCACACGGTGGCTACTTCCACACTCAAGCTGCCAGGTTCTGTCCTTATACTCTCTGGAGGAGTGCTATAAAACCACTAAAAGAGAGATATACGAAGCCAAATTAACTACACCCTCATTTCACCGTTCGCTAACAAAGTGGAGAAGAAGAAGAAGAAGAGGTAAAGTTCAGACGCTGTGCCCGTTACATTACCATAGAGATGTGGGGCCAGAGCTGGGAAATGGGGTGACGGGTCAGAGGGAATGCCCTACTGTGCGTATGCATGCATACACACAGTATGCATGCATACACACAGATAACATCCTGACACACACACACACACACTCTCTCTCTCTCTTTCTCTTCCTCCAAGGGCACCAGAAGTACCCTCAGTGTAAATCGCATTGTCCTAGAAAAGCAAGCAGCTCCTCCCCTCTGAGCCGGAGTAAATTGAGAAGGGGTTTGCATTAATGGGTGTGTGGGGGGGAAACCATCCAACGGTAATTCCGGGTGGGGGGGGGGAAGTCTCCTCGAGATATGGGTAGCCTATATCCACTCAAAATTAGAATTGGAAAATGTAAAAAAATGGCTTGGAGGGTTTTAAGGGTGAACGGGTTTAGAAGAGCTACATTTGACCCTCTTGTAGGGAGAACGGGGGATGGGTACCTGAGGTGAAATAAAGAACTATGATGTCAAAAGGGTGGATTTGATTTAAACTACCATGACAAGACATCACCACCTGGACTTTTATGCACCAAATACCAGAACACGCCTTTAGAGAATGTCAAACATAAAAATGTACTGACAACACCTGGATAATAAAACTGAAGCCCAGCTAGGTTATTGTGACTATGTGACATAACATCTGGGACATTTTTTCCCCCCAATTATCCGCAACCACAGACATGTCAGAACATGTTCTGTTTTCCCAAAACAGCTTATCCCTCCGGGACTCCTCCGACAAAAGCCATATCCAGGTCAGTGCATCTGTACTCGGGGATGTCTTGACCGCGATGAGGAGCCTTAGGGGGGTCCCGATGCATCTGCTCTGCAGTGCCGAGGTGAGGGCACAGCAAGCCCGAGTTTGGGGTTGTTTTCTCCTCGTTTTCCTGCCTGGTTCAATAAACTATGCTGCATTGGCTCCCTGTGACGCAGGGTCCCGATCAATACTGGGTCTCGGGGGCAGCGGAGCGGGGCAGCGAAAGGACTCAACAGAGAATATGCTTCACAGGCTGGGTAACGTTGTGATCAAAGGCTGGTGGCTAATGCCGCGCAACCGTGTCAGTGTTGTTTTCCGTCCTACATGGGTGCATGCATTGCTCCTCACACAAGACCAAAACAAGAAGAAATACAACTCGCATACTGAGAATTTATCGCTGAACGGATCAATTGAAAAAGGCAAACATTCAGCGGCCATTTTTTTCGCTACTTTCTGGAATTTAATCCAGAATATAAACCAGTAGATTAACCGATGATGGATATAATCATTAGCTACAGCCGTACACACAGGTCAGTGGGACAGTGACCATCTGTGGAAAGACACCAGATCGAGGGGCGCCCCATGGCCCCGATGACCCAACTACAGCGCTCAGGCAGACAGCAGGATTACTTCTGCAGTCATGAACTCCTCTGTGAGCTATGTACAGTATGTGGTATGCGTGTACCAATCACTCGGGGGCAAAAACCATTACCGCCAGCAAAGCCCCGGCATACCAGATGAATCACATGAATACCTGTCAAGACGTGCACAAAATGATTTGCTAAAGGAATACAACCGGACAATCTGCTCAAATTTAAATACAACAGGAACTAAATCTTTTCTGGCTAAACATCAAAGCATGTTGCGTTACTGCTGCGAGCCTTCTGTGCACACACACACACACACACACACACACACAGCAGTGTTATGGAGACACACACTCAAGACAGTACAGGACAATTAATCATAAGCAACCCAGTTCTGCTTCTCGTCCCACACTCCTCTCAAGTGCTTCCGGCCCATCCATGGTTGACTTTGCAGATTCTGTATTTACCTCGATGTGGTGCAAAGTCTG
This sequence comes from Leptoclinus maculatus, assembly GCA_032191485.1. NCBI lineage: Eukaryota > Metazoa > Chordata > Actinopteri > Perciformes > Stichaeidae > Leptoclinus > Leptoclinus maculatus. The sequence goes on from JAVDOI010000013.1 coordinate 8,456,982, forward strand.
GAGGTACACATACATACAAGACCAAACCAGCTAAAAGCCGTCTTCTTCATCTATCAAAATGCAAACATCAAATAAAATGAATGACAGGACGTCTTACCCAAGTAGAGAGATGCATTTTCTTTCTTCACGTTGTCATCCAGGTAGGTGGGCCCCAGGGTGTAGATCGGCGTGGACCCCATGCCCACAAGTATCTGGGCGCATATGAACAGAGTCACATACAGGTTGTGCTCGTTGCCCTCCTGGTCGCGGGGGCACGACGCCACGTCGAGCTCGCGCCCGCTGCCGTTGCCGGCCTGACAGAGGCCTTCGCGGCCCATCGAGGAGTTCACCTCCTGGATCTGGTAGGGCGGCGAGATGAAGTGGGGGAGGGAAAACAACGCCGCCCCTATGGCGATGATCACACCACCCACGGCCAACCAGCGGGGCCTCTGGCCCCTGCCCCCGAAGTAGGAGATGAAGACCACCACCAGCAGGCTGCCGATGTCGAAGCAGCTGACCAGCAGGCCGGACTCGGAGCTGCGCAGGCTGTAGCGCTTCTCAATGGTGGTGATGACACTGCTCAGGTAGCCCGAAACCATCAGGGACTGAATGAAGGTCAGGTAGCACATGCAGAACAGGAAGCAGCGGGAGTCCCTCAGGATGACCCGCGTATACTTCCTGGCTGGGATGCAGATAAGGCGGGTGAGAGAGAAACCAAGTTTTTTACCGCCAGCGGCCCTGCGGCCCTCCACGGGTAGAGAGCTACTGAGTCCCACCAAGCTGGAGGCCGAGGGGGAGAAGTCCGTCCTGGAGGAGGGAGTCTCCGCCTGACTGGAGTCTGGGGTTTTGGACCGGAGCTCGCTGCCCTCCTCCACGGCCACACAGGCGGCCTCTCGATCCGGCGGACAGGGTCCGTTCAGGATGGGCAAGCTTTTGGACTTGAAGCAGGTCTCCGGGTCCATCGTATACTGGTCCTGGAGCTCACGGATCTCCAGAGACTCGGACAGATCGCTCCCCGTTTCGTCATTGTCCGATGAAGTCATGGTGCGGCCGGAGATGCAGCTTCTGTTGGCCCCTGGCTGCGCTGAAGAATCAGTCAATAACTACTGCCACATGAGGACACAGTGGAGCTGCTGCTGGAGAAAAGACCTGCCAGCGGGTCGGACCGAGCCCCTCTAGTTATGTGCATGTTTTATTCCACATAGCTTACAAGCCAATAGGGATATCTTGTCTGAATACAGAGGAACATCAGCTTCCTTATCGTAACACTTTAGAATATTGTCTAAGGAGTGAATTGTTTTAAATGAATATCTTATACGGTTAAAAAATTATCATATACAGATAACAAAAAGGTGCTGTCTTTACAGTGTTCCCCCAAATTAGGATTCCATGTGGATGTTGTGTTGGTTTTATGGCTCTTTGTTAGATTCATTGGGGGTGTTTTGTAGCCCTAGTCCCATAGATGTGCAGCATCCTATAAAAAAAAAAAAAAAAAAGGATAAAAACATGAAAATTAAATATTAACATGTTTCAAAAATGTGTGCTACTTGCAAAGTAGACATTAATACATATATACATAGAAGCAGAGAAAATATAACCGCTTTCACTTCTGGCTTTGTGGTAATATGTCCACCCTGGATTAAACTGGTCACTTCATAACGCTACATCGCTATCGTTAGACACATGGAAATATCACAATAAAAACAAAGAAAATGTACCTAACGGACGAACAAACGCATATGTGTATAGGTGTGATACTGTCGCAGCGGGGAACCTTAAATAACAACGAGCGTTCCTTTGTCAAAACGAGAAATATATCTAGAGAACAAAAGACCACGCTGTCCACAAACGTCTCACTCATGACTTTGAAAAGAAATTTAAAAAAACCCGATTCAGCACGAGACATTTCTGAAATGAAGCGACGATAAGTCTCGGCCTCGACTAAAAACGGCGACAAATATTATTTGACGTAAGTTGAGTGAAAGGCTGGAGGCTCAGAGGGCTGTAATACTCACACAGGACAGAGGGAGGTAGCCTGTTGTTCTCACGGAGCGGCCACTCAGTGAATGAGGTCTGTTTGATGCGGATGGCTGCTGCTGGTGGGCAAATGCTGCCTTCGTGGGCTGTTGGAAATTGTATAATTCTGAGATCGAAGCACAAATATCGCGGAGGGGGAAACGCTGAAAGAAGTTTGATCACTTACGCTCATTAGTACATACATACATACATATACAAGGTGATATAGATGAAGATTACACAAAGTAATTTCTTAATACATTCATTAATTATTGATATTATTGATATACTCTTTTTACGTCTATAACACAAAGTAGCTTTGTGATACTTGGGCTCTAAAATTCAAAACAAAATAATCACCATCACACATGTCTAGGTATTCTTTGCTCGTATTTTTTTTTTTTTACCAAACACACAAAGATATGACAACTCTTATTTACAACCTTCCAGATTCACTGAAACCCAACGAGGAGAATGTAACTTGAATGCAGCAAACGTGCGTATGAATTATTTGTGTCCTCAGACACATTGGGACTTGTAGTTTCTAACGTGAAACAAACGTGCGCTCAACTCGCTATCTAACACACGTTACAATGTATAACTGTGATGAGAAACAGCGACTCTCTGAGACATGACATGTTTGGAAATGCTAGTGCATTCATATTTTCATTCGTTAATTTCGATTACTGTATGACATCGTATACCAGCATGCTTTTCGGCCCATATGGTGTCTTGCTAAGAGCATATGGAGGCACGGGACCCTTGCTGACCCAGCAGTGATTGGTAGAAAGGATTCTGATGGCCATTGCAACAATACATTTGGTACATTTATAAGGTAAACAATTATAATATTGTAATATATAAATACAGGTAATTGATTCTGTATCTGTCTACATAAACATAAACATTTGACACTATATTTTATTTTTGAAAGGTAAAATGCCACTGAATGGAGATTAATTGTAAAACGTCGGTGCTGACAGAGAATTAACTTGCACCTTTTTTGTAGAGAGGGAGTTGACTCCCAGTGCCTGTCAACGGGATGGATGACTTACCCCAAGGTCATTAATTCATTTCCTGGACTATAGTAGGCGGGTGATCAATCCCGCTCCTCCTCCTCCACTCCTCATTCTGATGCTCTTTGGTTCCTTCTTGGAGGAATAGTGTTTGAACGAAACCTGAATGTCAAATCTCTGCTTCACTACCCAAAATGGGTACGTGTGAAAGCAAATGTCTAATATTTTTGTGATGCCTCATATCATCAAAAACACTTTGTTTTAAACTAAAGTGACACGCAAGCTTAGTTTTTATTCCCCAAAGTGTGAAGACTAATGCAGTCCACCATCTCGTGCCTGAAAGAGAAAGACCGTCTTTCATAGGGATCAGTGAGAAGCATCATGGTCCTTATAGAGGCCTCTGTGGCCTCTGTTCAGGGGGTTTTAATGTCCCTCTCTGGCTATCAGCATGCAGAAGGCTAATCAATACCTCAAACCACCATGAATACAAAACAGCACAAAGGGAAGAGAGGATTTATTCCACAAATAGTGGCACTGTATCATTATGGCCAAGCACCTCTGCAAGTATATTGGGAACTCTCTTATAGAGGCAAAAGTTGTTTGCATTTAATCAATGTCAATGTAATATATGTTTGTGAAACTAGTGTGTAACTTGCTTGTGTACTTCTATATCATTCTGCTAATTCACAGTATGAAGGAAGGGTTCTTTCTTTATTTTTCTTTCTTTCAAATAGCAGCTCTGCAAATCACAAGGATCCAAATAATTTGGTCTTATTGTTAAGAGCATGTTATCACAGCCAAAATCATCAAACTCAGATATTGCCAGCAGCATTTATATTAGAGAAAGTCAGGATGAATAAACATAGATACATGAAGAGAATTTCTTGTTTTATTTCTAAAAATAAATATTTCATTATTTCTCCCACAATCCCTTAAGCCGGGGTTCAGACTTGAGTTTGGGTGTCACGAAAATATTTTTGAAAGTAAAAAGGAATATGCAACACACTGTTTATATTCTTTGTCCACAGCGGAATTTGTTTGCCAGCCAAATGCCATTGAGTTAGAGAAGATAGGGAAGTTAAAAGGGGCATTTAGTTCTCCCAGAGTGTGACAACAGGAGTGGCTCTCTAAAGGTTAACATGTTCATGCTTCTCATAAAATTGTTCTAATGTAGAGTACAGTACAGCTACAGAAGAATCAGCTGCAGAAGAACAAAACGTGTCTGTTTTTGGTGCAGAAAAACAAACACAAAACTTCTCGTGTGACGGAGTGAGCCAGCACAATAGAGACTGAACAAGCATGCCTGCATTTTTTAAAAGGGGGGGTCGTTACAAAGCTTTCCTTCATATCTAAATGTTTCCCACAGTCATCGCCAACCGCTATTGCTGCATTGCATTTCTCATAATACCCAGCAATAAAACATACAGCCTCTTATTAGAGCAACTGTAAACATCTGTTTATCGCTCATAGGGGGTCAGAAATCAAATCTATTTAAAATATCAATATTGATGGGCATAATTCAGACCAGCGTTGTGCAGAAATTGATCGCTCCCCATTGAGCTGGCTCCTCAGATGGTGATAAATGTTTTATAGAGAGAAAATTCAATCAGACCGAGAACCCTCAAAACAACTGTCATGGATCCATTTACAGTGTGATGGAGCAATGCACTGATTTCAAAACGGCTTCCACAAAGGAGAGAAATACAACACCACCCTCTAGTGCACGATGTAGTTCAATGAGGCCAGGATCTCCCGAGAGGCTGTGTTTCTGAACAAGACCAGTAGATGGTGCCCAGTCCTCAAGACTGTACGCATCAAACAGAGGGACGGGTTGCATCATTATGCAGGTTGGGTATTTCTCTGGTTACACCAATATTGCATACAAGGCTTTGATTTGAATTAGTAAAAGATCTGTCTTAGAAACTAAAATCGAATTATCTCGCCAGGTTACTGGTGGAAATGAGTTGGAACGATGTGTTTACCAGGTGCACAGTCCAGCCAAAGTTTGTATCAAGTTGCATCAATTTTGACCGACCTTTTGAATCTGTGCCTCACAAGTTACCAAATGTACATATAATCATTATGATACATAGCTGTGTTACCACTTTAAATTAATTGAAAGAAGAAGAAAAAAAATAGAGCAAATTCTTTTCTTTAATTTCATAAAAATTGTTAAACTGGCAATATACATATTACTTTTTATTCTTTATGCTATTTACCGCCAATGACATTCAGCATTCCTTTGATTTGGGCATTTAATTTGTCTTTGTCTTCCTTTTCCACATATACATATCACATTGGCTCTTTACAGTGTTTACAATGCTTGTTACAAAGATGTTGTGCTTGTGAGAGATCTTCCTGTCAGTCACTGAGTGATTACATCATCCCCATCATCATACTCGCCATCATCTGCAGCCCGCTCCGACACTTCCCATGGCCTTGGGCCGGTCTCCCCCTGCTCCATCCCACACTCTTCCTGTTAACCATCCCAACTTTATTGACATTACAGGAATCACTAATGAAACACAGTCTGTTTCTCAGCTCACCGTGTCTGCCTGTGGAGCTATTAAAGGGCCTCACACACAAACCTATGCAGACACGTGTGCTCATAAATATACTGTACGTTCCCATCCCCCCAACAGTTTACGCATACACACACACACAGCAGTCTTTTCCTGTATGTATAGCCTTGGTTATCATATCCACCGAGTAACATACGGGAAAACGCAACGATGACAGACATTGAAGTGTTTGCATCTGTAACTGGAAGTCAGGGGTGCTTCTAGTTCCAGGACTCCAGGATACCTGCCTCATAAGGAAGCATAATTAAACCTGAATACTCATTGGGCTCTTCATCTCAGGGCCTCGTGGTTGTTTTTTTGCATCATGAGAAGAAAGGTGAAGGAAACAATCCATCCGTCTCTGACTGTTGCACGGCTTCATCAGCTAATGGCTTTACAACAGCACTCAAAGATATAGGAGGACTCTATGCTTGAACTATAACCCTCTGTGGTACTGTTTTACCACATTCTGTTTACTGGAAAGGCATCCTTTTAAATTAGCAGTCCTCTTTGTGCTGCATTCTAAGGTCAACATTCTTGTGATGTGGGACAGACTCCCTGGTCTGCTGTCGGGACTACTCCCCAAATTAGGTTACCCATTCAGAGGGGCTTGCAACTGGAAACTTTGCAACCCAGAGAGCGGCTGATGCATATGAATAAGGCAAGCCGATCAGGACAGAAGGGTGGTGTAGTAATTGTGTTAAAAAAAAGTGCAAGGGCCCCAAAATAAAGACCCCCAGTATAAGCCTGCGGAGCCCCCCTCACTGTGCAGAGCAATCCCAGCAGATTGGGCCCCATGCTTATGCAAAAGTCCTCACCCCCATCCCCTCCAGACCCATCACCCTCAACCCTACCATCACCTCCAAAAGCCTGATTGGTAGGCCAGGTCACCCAATGAGTGGACATGCACACAGGTCCCTCCATGACAAAGACTGGCTGAATGTCCCTTTCCTAATAAATCACCAGGACATTAACAAATATGTTCATTGGTAACAAGAGCACAAGAGCTCCATTGCCTGTAGAGATGTTTAACAGTGATAACACAAAGATGACTTGAGGATTCCCCCCCTGCTGACGGGAGCATTGGAAAACATTTGACTGATTATGGATTACTGCAATGCAATTTTTTCATACCAAGAAAAGCTGAAATAGGCAATAAAAGTCTTGAATGTTAGAATACAGCATACTTCTTCTTCTTGTGGGGAATTTACTGGTTTAATTTCAGTCTCTGGTATAAAATTGAATATTTGCAGTCAGTTACACACATCTGCCATCTCACTTTAATCCAATACATATAACTAAACTAAATGTGAATTAATGAATGCAAAACCAGATGTTATATTTCACAGAACTCTTCCTATTGTATATTACATTATTATTACAGTTTGATATCAATTTTGCACTGGCAGCTCATCTCACAGTAATCAATAATCAAAGCTATTTCTTTTTAATCAAATCACCATCTCAACACTTCCTCATCAGCATTGATGATGAATGAGAAAAAGACATGTGTCGGTCATTTATTTTAATTTCATTCAAAACAGAAGTGCACATGCAAATAAATAAGCTCAACTCATGTTGTTTAATAGACAGCAACTGATGGGCCGCTTCTAGTATTAGTTGAAAAAAAGGCAGTTTAGCTGCATACTCAGCACGACTGTCCTTCGAGAAGAGACCCTAAGTTTACAGTAAACAGAGGAGCTGTTTCAAGCCCTCTTCAATTCCTCTAACACATATGGAAATGGGCCATACCTTTAAGGCTTTGTCCTCCTCCAAGAGCATCCACACAGCCCTCACAATGTTAAAGGAGTGACTGCCAAACTATTTCATATTCATGGCCCACAATTGCCTCCATATGAATGGGAATAATTGCCCTTTAGAGGCTTAACTGAAGTATGTATGCAATTGTCAGGCCCTTGGGCTAAGGTGATCAGCCACCTAAGCAGAGGGTGTGCTCTATCATCTGTTGGAGGGAAGGAACGTCTGACCGCTGGAGTACGTTACATAGGTCCCAATATTATGTACAGTATGTGTGTGTGTGTGTGTGTGTGTGTGTGTGTGTGTGTGTGTGTGTGTGTGTGTGTGTGTGTGTGTCAAGCATCGCTGTATCTGTGCAGATTCAGTTTTTTATCTACTGAAAAAAAATGCTAAACTTGTTTTTGTTCAGAAAAAGGAAGGACGAGTGAAATAATTCAACTTCCCGTATTCACTGATAATTAACCAGCAACACATTATACCACAACAAACACCTTTTGGATGCAGAAAGGAAAGTAACTCATCCGTCTGCAGAAACTAATGCAGCTTTGTCATTGCATATTTTTCTTCCCAAAAGAAAACATGTTTACATTGCTGAATTAAATAGTTCTGATACAACAACATCAGATAACTGAAATGTTCTTTTTTGGGACAGCTGTTGATAATGAAAACATGTATGTCACCCAGCTGTGGTGCACCTCTTCTCCTCTGTGTAGGGTGGGCCCTACTTGGATGAACCTAAAGGGAAATCCCCTTCCTATTGTTGTCATACCACCCTGACACACATCGGCCCCTCTGAAGCCAACGGTACTTGAGCGTGTGCCTTCTTAACCCCTAATGAGGATCCTTCTTTCCAGCTCATCCCACTAATTACCTTCTAGCCATACTGTAAATGGGCCACTCCTGATAATCAGCCTATAAGCCGGGAGGAAGGCTGGATGGAAGCGCAGACAGAGGGAGACATGGATGGATAGGGGATGAAAGGAATTAGGGTATTTCAATGAAACTGATTAGCTGGGACCAAAAGCCCCAGTTTGACAACTTGTTAAGTTTTGATGACATCATCCCTGATGCATACGGTGGATCAATGCCCAACTGAGCAGCTGGATCATTTGTTTTTCTCGAGTGTGTTTCTGCTTACAGAGTTGGGGAAAGTATGCTGTGTTAGCTCTGCAATAACAACTTTTGCATGTCTGATTTTGTACTGAAAATTCTTCATTCATTTTTACAGTCGTTCAGAGTGTGTCGCAATGGAGTTTACTGAATCATAACTTTAGTCTGTTGATATTCTATATTTCCTCATGGTCAACTAACTTTGTGCCGTAAATACTCAGTTGTGAAACAAACCGCTCCAAGAGGCTGTCTCTCTTTCAACCCCCCTCTAGTCCCCAATAACAATACTATTTACTCCGCTTGCTAAAAACTACAATGCCCAAGAAAGTATTTAGACACAGGAAAAGCTGAAATAATATATATTTGTAGTCCATTTTTAAAGATTTACTTCTTCAGTAGGAATAAATGGGCTCGGGCCACAGGGTGGGGATGTCTTAGAATACTGAGAGACAGACCATCACATTGTTGCTTTTGGCCTTTCCGTGGATTATTTTATGCAATAACAAAAATCATGGAATACCACCAGTTGTATCCTTTAACTTGTCTGGTAAAAATGAGATGATTTTCTAGTTTAAATAGACACATAATCTGCAGGTCTGTCACACACACACACACACACACACACACACACACACACACACACACACACACACACACCTCCTCTTACAGTAGTTAGGTTCTTGGGACACAGCTGCTAATAGAGCAATGCCTTCTGCCCCCGATCCACCCACACACACACACACACACACACACACACACACACACACGCACACACACACACACACACACACACACACACACACACACACACACACACACACACACACACACACACACACACACAATGCAGCAGTGTTTGCACTGTAATTACTGCAACACTGTCTTTGTCTGGACCATAATCCGAGGAATCCATTGTTGGTCATACGTGCCTCGTCCTTCATTATTACCAATACTTGCCCTCCTCCTTTTCACTGAAAACACCCCCAAACCTCCTCCTAAAGGCCGTCTCTCTTTCACCCCCCCCACTCCGCCCCGCACACAAGAGAAGTGTGCTGCACCACAAAGGCACTAAAAAGAGGCACAATTAGCCCTGTGACAGTAAGCCCCGGTGTGGGCCAGGAAGCATGCCGCTCAATGGAGACAAACTTTTATACGACACTTTAATGCAAACACTGGAGTGTGTTGCCTCGTGCCTCGGAGCAAAGAGCGGGGGCCGCTCCCATCGCGGGCCCTTTGTGACCGAGAAACAAGTGAAACAATTCATTTCATTTATTAGTTACCCATTAATTGGGGAGGCACAGTGTTGCCAGTGAGGCAATGAGGGAGATGGTGTTACAGAAGAAGGTGGATGGGAAAAAGAAATCATCAGTGGGACGTGCCTTTAATTGAATCCCATGCTAGTCAGTCAGAGATTGCTCTGTCAATGATTATATGGGGATCAATACAGTAAGGACAATTGCTATCTGAGATGGGGTGTGTTTTTTTAATATTGTAAACCGCTTTGAGAAAAACCTTGAAAGCAAATAGAGCTCTACCTATGCAGTGTAGTAGAGTAAGACATCTAGTATCCCTCTTACAAAACAACTTACACAACCTTACACCACAGATTTACACACACACACACACACACACACACACACACACACACACACACACACACACACACACACACACACACACACACCTTGTTTGGGCTGCTGAGCTGTGTCGGAGCACTTCAACAGGTCTCCACTGCTGCTCCGTATCTACACTGCAGGACCCACATTAATGATCGGCAGACTTAAATAAACCCTCTGTGTGGTTGTTCTCTATCGATCAGGTGATCTGGCTATCAGATAAGCTAACAGATCTATGAAGGACTCGTGCTGTAATTGAGTTGCTCTGTGGGAGTGTGTTCAAACACACGTGTTAACAGGCACATTGCATGGTGTGCTCCTGGAGGATTATCAGCACACTTCAGGCACATCGTGTTGCTTTTGTGTGTGTGTGTGTGTGCGTGTGTGTTTTATACTGGCGACCCAAATGGGAGCTGTGCTCCCTGTGCTAATTATGAGTTGTAAAGCGCGTTGTGATTGCGGTTGTTGGTTTGAGTCCCAGAGGGGGATCAGTATTCAGTCTGTCCACTGCGCTGTGTGATTAGAGAGACCGGGGAGAGGAGGAGGGTTTAACGTTTAGGTTATGATGTGGAGAATCCCCTCATATGTATTTCTTTTTTTGTCATTTTGTTGTTTTTGACTGGAGTACATGCATCTTGAAATTCATCAAAAAGTCCCAAAGATATTGAGGACAACAACATCGTCTTCTTAAGCACAGGTTAATGGACATGCCCATTCCTTGAGAACACAAATTATGGATCAGGCAGCTATAACATTACAAAACAATGGTGGGAAGTTGATCAATGTAATGGCTTGAAAATAGCCAGGAGATATATTCAATGTAAAAAATAAAAACTGAAAAAAATACATACTGACATCTGAGACGTCTGGAAACAACTATTTGCTCTTAAATATGTAGACTTCAGAGGGTATCCTAATTAAGTTAAAAAAAAGTAGCCATAGTGCCATCAACTGTTATTGTGTGTGTGTGTGTGTGTGTGTGTGTGTGTGTGTGTGTGTGCATGCATTCATGCCACTTCCATGCTTCTGTGACCACCCGTGACACTAATTTTACCTGTCAGCTCCCTCACCACAGCAGCCATACCGGCGACATACACTGACTAACTCACACACACACACACACACACACACACACACACACACACACACACACACACACACACACACCACAATCACCTGTCCGTTCAGAGCTCTGCGTCCAGCAGGAGAAGGGTTACAGGACAACAACAGTCACAATTAATAGACACTCAGTCTGGGAGCTGCCTTCATTAGATGTGTATTTTTTTTTGCCGCAGGAGTTGAAGGGACAGTCTAATGGTCAGGTTTAAGGCTAATAGGGCACAGGGGGATAGGAGCACCTGAGTGAGGCCCGCTGCTCACATATTACAGACACACACTGACATGTTAACACACGGGTTGATGCAGGGATGACACACAAAAGAGAATAAAGAGGCAGAGTGACTGTTCTAGTAAAGCACTTGATAAGGTAAAGGGGAAAGTAAATTAACTTTCTCTTGAAAAGGCTCAGTCCACATATTTTCTCACTTTTCTTTCGAGCGATCGAGCTATGCAGAGAGTTTTGCGTTTTATCTGTGGAGGCTTTTTGATCGCTTCGGTAGAAAGTGGTGCCAATTAATTCATAGTTTTTAGAAAGGGATGCTACTGTTGTGTTTTTTAAATGCTCGTGCCGCAAAAGGATATTCACTCATTGCGATGGTGGAAAAAGTCTCAGTGACGGAGACCTGGAAACCTAAATGTGAAACTACCATATGCCTTGGAAGTAACATGGAGAAATCAAAAACCTTCACCAGAGATTTTTCTGCTAAATCCTGCCAGTGATAACCAAAATCTACACTTTTCCAATTGTATTCTCAGTTTAAAGAGCGATTTAAGAGGCTCACTAACTCTATGAGTATTGTTTTCAGACAGACTTGAATAAAAAAGGGGAACATGTCCTTTAAAACAGCTTCTAGAACAGGATGCCTATCGCAACTGTCTGACCCTGACCTCATAGAGCAGCTCCAGTTTGCATAACTCTCACACAGTTACCTCTGTGGTAACAGCGAGGAACCACATCTCAGCCTCTAAATCAGGGCCTGCAGCCCATTCTGGCTTTCCCCAGCCTCTCTCCTCCTCCTCCTCCTCCTCCTCTGCTCCAGACAGGACTGATGGCTTTTGTTTGCAGAGGAGCATCATCGCTCACAGCTGCTGCTGTAAATCTGGCCAGCTTCATCAGTCAGCCAAGAAAGCCAAATGAGCTCAACCCTTTTGGCCTCACCTCTCTGTTGCAGTGGTGAAATATCGAGGATGACGATGATGATGATGGTGATTATTGGTGATTTCCTCAGCTGTGTGTGTGTCATTAAGGGGAGGAGCGGATTGTTGTTCTTTGTCTTGTTTATGTGAGGAGGGGCTACTCAGGGCGGGATGAATTGTCTGTCCTCAGGTCACTGTTTGGATCACCTGGCTGATTGTATTTCAGCTGTTGATTAACTGAGGCCGGATTAATGCGAGAGCTGTTTATGGAAGAAAAGATAGAGCGATTGATCGAACTGTGTCGCTGCTCTGCCACTGTCTTAATAAATCTGCGCTTTATAAATGGAGCACTGAGGTTCTCTATCTCTTTCCAAGGCGAAGCCTATAGACCCCTGCTCTTCTCCTCTCTCCTCATCCCCATGTTCCCTCTTCCTTTAATTACTGTGTTCATGCTTGACGGGCACTGATGACTTGATTAAGCCTGCCGTGTGCAGTTCCAGTCTCTACCCTGCTGATGAATGAGTCTAAAGCTTATTAACTTACTTGTTGTGATCAATAAGGCGCTGGGCTCGAACGCTGCAAGGACAGAGAGGAAACTGCTGTGCTGCCGCTCCTCCACGCCGGCAGCAGGGATGAAATCAACACATGTGATTAGCGTGTGTAACCAATCCTGCTGCTCTGTGGAGAGAGAGGAGCACAGGTGGATCGATTTTCCAGAGTACTTTCAGTCGCAGAGGCGTTAGAGTCAGTCTTTCCGTGAGTTTTATGATAAAGATCGCTGCCTTTGCAAACATGTTCAATTCTTGAGGTTGAAATGTATTAAATCAGCACATAGGGTAACAAAAAGAGCCCGACATGGAGGGAATTTGAATGGAAAGTCAAAATGCCCCAGATATTTGTCAAAATGTCTCAAAAAAAGATACAAGTTTTGGGTGTTAATCTGACTCTGAGCAGCACTTCTTAACTTATCATGGTCAAGAATTTGTCATACAAAGATTATTTTAGATTGTCTTTTCTATGTTTGTGTTGAGTTGTGTCAATTAAAAAAGTAAAATCGGCTCCACCTGCTACAAAATAAACTGCCAACTTGTTTTGGAGCTCTTTTACCGTTTGTATCACCCACAGAGGACACCGCTCATACATTAGCTCCCACTACTCATTTTCACACAGGAGGCCTTCTGACAGCATCCAGGAGGCAGCAGGATGAAGAAGGGTTACATCTAAACCCTATTCCCCCGAGGAGGCCTTTTCAGCACCACCAGGGCCTTTAGAAATGAGAGGCTCATCATTGAAGCTAATTTGACCTCCAATGGAATCAGTCGGCGTGCATGTAGCCCATACAGCGCTGAACAGATATTGTTTGAAGGTGACATCTTAACTGATAATCCTTTGAACAGGAGATTATGGCTGAGGAAAGTGCCATGTGTCTGTCTGCACCACGGAGCCACAGAAAACTAAAAAAAACACGCTTTCCCCTCTTCACATTCTGATATTGATCATTTTTTTTGTGCTGTAGATTCAATCTTTTATGGTAAGAGGTTCCAGTATTGATGTATTGTGGTCAGTGATACACACACAAGAGAGCTGAAAGGTGTTTGATTCATTTTTCGTGTCGAGAAAACAGATGCTTCCTGTTGCAGAGAAGATGCAGCTCATACGATACCCCCCCCATACGCCCTTGTGTCTGAGAACTATCTCTGGTTTTGTCGGGGTCCTTAATGAACAGGACTTTGTAATGTAAGCCTTTAACTGTCAGCAGACCTGGCTAGGCTAAACAAGACTCGGTGCAGGATGGCCCGTATTGACCTTTGCTTCCCCTCTGCTGGCTGTTGTGTTTGGAGCGTGTGCGAGAGTGTGAGCAGCAAAGTCTTCTGGGAAGAGCCCTTTAAAGATGATGCGCACCATTAATGTGACTGTAGGTCGGCTCCATTTCAGAGGCATTGATCTGCTGCTGGAGCTTACAGAGTGGCGTGGCCAGTCAGAGAGGTTAGAGAGAAAGGTCCGGGGGTTGGATCTAAAAGTGATGTAATGATGGGGTGCTAATGCAGCAATACTGTGGGTGCTAAAGGTCTCACTAGGTTTAGTTGAAACAGAGTTCTCCGCGCATGCTTCCAGCAGCATTCAGCTAAAATCCGGTGCCTCTCAGCTCAAGGACAGAGAACTTCCAAGGGAATAGAAAAGGCAGGAATTTCTTGATTGAGTATTTGCCTTTAATTGTGCAAACGAACAAAGACGTCCACATTACCGTGTCTTCATCAGAGTCAAAGAGAACAAAGACACAAATGCAAACACATATTTACCCAACCGACAACAGGTGAGCAATTCCCATTGGATAATTGGTTCAACAGGATTTCAAATCTATTGGATAGTGGATCCACAAATGGGAGTCGCCACAGCCCACTGATGAAGGTTTGAAATGTTAGTGTCCTCAAGTCCTTTCTTTTCTCTTGCAGTCTCACTGTGTTTAGTTTTGTGTTTACGAAAATTAAAGATCATCACAATTTTAGTTTGTGTTTTTTGGAGTTACAATATATGGATTAGGTCATAGCGTGATTGCATGTCCTTTTTACTTCTAGTTTATTTAACAGGGACAGTACATATAAACATTCTTCTACATTTGAAGAATAAGGCAGGATATGTCAAATGTATTTAACAATAACATCTCTGCTGTTGTTGTTGAAATCACTGTTTCCCTTGTGCATTAGAAACTTTGTTGTTTGCATATATTTGAGGAATCCCTACATTCCAACTTGTGTGCCTGAATAAATGCTTTGATATATTGTTGGTTAAGATTTGTATGGAACGGCAAAGAAGGTTGACATGTGGATCAATCTATTTGACAAAGTCCATTAAAAAAAGCTAGGGACACGTTTTATACTCAGAGTGTGGACACTTAGCAGACTCCACTAAATCCTGAAGTGAAGAAAATACTTGCAGAGCTCTGCAGTTTTCCTCTGATAATTGTACATTATCAGAAATATGGGCTGACTCTTACCGTATCTTGGGTCTGAGCGATCCACTGTGACTTCTATTACCTCAGTCAATAAGGACATCGTCAATAAAGTAGTCTGGGATGTGTAGTTTGTATTAAGTGAGGGTTTATGTCTTTCTCAAGTATTGAATATTTAGTTAAAATAAAACAAACGGGCATTGGAGTTGCATTATTGCATTATTGAAATGGTAAATGTCACAGAGTAACTGATATTGCTTCAATAATGATTGACTAGGAAAAAGCAGCAATGCTTGCCACCTCTAATTAATTGGCCTGGTGTTACCAGATGAATCAATGACCATCAGAAGATTGTCTGTGGCCCGAGATGAATCTCATGTGTTGGGAGATTGTTAAAAAAGCATAAACAGATCAATGGAGCTCCACTTTATAGGCTTGGATATGGCTTAGATATCCATTCTGCTTGATGTTGGACTGTGTGTGTGTGGGGCAGACGGACCGCTTGGTAACCAGAGCCGTAATACAAGCCCATTTAGCATATGGCTTTTTTACCACGGAGAGGTAAACACAGTGGGGAGGCCAGGAGAATAGTAAAACACACTGCTTGGGTTAGATCTCCCTGTGGAGCCACACAGGGTGGACACACACAGAGGACACAGTGTCCAGTCCCAATGACAAGCTGAGGTCACTCTGCTCAGCAATACTTTATGTGTGCTTTAGGTTTTTAGGTTTTTTTTCTACTGACTTCAGTCTTGTGTCAAGCTTGTTAAAAAAGTAAAAGATGCACCTGGTCTTACTTTTTCCACTCTCTATCTTAAAGGTTCTCATCCACAGTCCTTTTCCCCCCTATACCCTGCAACCCTTTATGTCCCCCCCACCCTGTGGGTCACGGTGCATCTATACGTGTCCCAACATGTTGATATCAACTGTCAAACCTTAAACCCTAATGGGGCTTTTTTTAAAGTGACAATCTTAACAGATCAATGCACCCCTTAGGAGTCACATTACAAAGACCGTCAACGACCACACGTGAAGGAGAGGGGGGGGGAGAAAAAAAAAGGAAGGGGAACAACATGACACTGGAAGCACACGGGACAAAGTCAGCCGAGACATGTGCATACCGACCTCATACCTGCAGCTTGATTTATTGGATGTCTCGGGGTAATTGTGCTGCAGAAATGCTTTGTCCGCTCAGGAGACTTGCCAGGGGGGAGGCCCCTCCAACAGACTGCTGAAAAGGGCGTAAATGACCAGAGGTGGCGGGGTGTTAAGAAGTTAGATGCCGGGAAAGCAGCACTAAGGTGGTGCTAAGCTAGAGAGAGGCCACAACGGTCTGTTAGGGTACATTAGGTGGAGGAGAGGGTCTTAAGGCTTCATGAATGTTTCAGCAGGACGGGGGGGGGGGGGGCATTTGTCTTCCAGCTCAACTGTCAAAAAGCCATCATGACTCCGAGTTGGGGGGGGAGGGGAGCTGCGGCTCAGACGCCAAGACACTCTATTTCCCTGTGGCGGAGCACGCATACACCATCGCAGACACGGACAGACAATGCACCGAGGAACACTCCCGCGCAGCATGAAAAAACAACAGAAGTAACATATACTCTTAGCTGTGGTAGTGCACTCAGTGCCCGCCTCATCCTTCACAGTTTTCCATCTCCATCACTGTCAACACACATGCTGGTGAATCACCGCCTCTTGTCTCCTGGACGAGCAGGTTTAAGACCTTTCAGCTTTACGCTCACTAGTGTTTGGCACCATCGCAAAGCATCAGGTGCTTAAACACTCATTCCTGCCCCCGAGGTAGCTGCTAAACATCCGCACCTCGGGGGCCTTTCCAGCCTCTTCTCCCCTTTGACCTATTCAGACCTTTGGGAGCTGCCTGGGGTCACGGTCAATTGTCCCGTGAACAATAGGAGTGTAGCTGTGATAGCGGCAGAGACTAAATAACTCAGTTGGTAAACTGTTTTATTAAAGGCAGTGGAAGGAAGGAGTCGACCCTGAAGGAGGAGGATATTGACCCTGACATCAACGTGTTAGCATCAGAAATGTCAGTACCAAGCTCCACATGAGTTGCAGGCCTGTATCCTGGCATACATGACATGCACACGTGTTTCAACATCTATGCCATGGCATGGATACATTTTGATTTTAGCCACTGTTTAACACAGAGAAAAGACTGTTTACCCTCTTAGCTGCACCATCATTGCCCTAATTTAGAGCCAGTCCCACCAACTTTTAAGAAATCTGAAGACATTTGGATTCACACTTCTGTATGACAGTATGTTATGATCCTGGCTCAAAGGAGGCAATATAAAGGAGTCATCCTTTGCTGCCTCACACTAACTTCTTTTAGCCACGGCTTCCCAAATCAGACTGTAGGTAGATAGAGCGGCAGCACGGCAGTGATTAGAGGGTGTGAAGTGGGCCAGAGGAGGTGATGAGAAGAGGAGGGAGCTAACTAGCTGATAAAGCAGTTGTCCTCCCTTGTCTCTACGCTGTTAGCTTTGTTAAATGTGACTGACAGCTATTGATGGACATGTCGCTGACCTGCCCCCCCTCTCTGTCCAACACTTCATGATCATGTGTGTGTGTGTACCAAAAAAATATATGGCCTACATATAAATATAAGTGTAGATGTTTGTGCATTGCCGTCACGTGTTTGTGCCTATAAGGGCTTGGGTTGCAGGGTTAGAGTGCACTGTTGTGGCTCACTCCTGAACTCTCACGATGGTCCACGGGGGAAATCAATCATCAGCTGTCCTGTGTGGCTGGTGACTGCGCATTCTCTCCAGGAAGAAGAGATGGAGGGAATGAGGGAGGTGAGGAAAAGACAAGAGTGCTTATTAGCTAATCCACTTCACGAGTGTGGAAATGTGCCGCTTCCTTCACTCTCTCTCGTGCTCTGTTTGTTCATTACCACAGTTGCAAACATAAGATACATATCATATGGAATACTTAGTCTTCAAAACACAACACATATACATCTTCCTCCCCCTCTCTGACAGTAACAGAGCGAAAGCAAACAGACCTCTATTTGACTGCGCAGAGTCGATGTCCGCCATACGTGAGTGTTGCCCTCTGAGTGTTGGTCTAAATGGACAGCTTAGTTAGGATTAGTTGGGCTAACAGCAAACATCTTTAGAGGCAGGGAGGTCACCTCATCTGTGCATGGATGTGCATATGGCCGGAGTACAGTGTCCATATGTTGTAAATCCTTCCCTCAGGGACAACACATGGTGTCCCTCTTTTAATGGTAGAAAGTACACATTTAACACTGAAATCCCCCTCTGATCTCTGAAAACTACGTCTTATGAAATGTCAATTGCACCTCAAACTGGAAGCTGCAAGACTGTGACAAATGGATTATAAATATCTCAATTGAAAGACTCCTTGGGATACATCAGTGGATTTATGCAAGCCGGTGTTTGTGTCTTGTCGTATATATAGCAGCATGTGGTCCAACTGTCCTAAAGTACGAGTTTAGAAGACATCCCGGGGCCTTTCAACACCTCTACCCCACCGAGAGAAACACTCGCCTGAGAATAGACCACGGCACAACAGGGGCAGACAAAAACCACGAGGAAACTGTCACATGGGAATTACATGGCCACAGTCCATCGGAGCATAGCATATGCTAAATGTGCCTGTGTTTTTTGTAAGCCAGCACCAAGCTGCAATTTCTGGAAATGTATTCAAAATTGGAAACATGCAAACACAAAGACAGAGGGGAGCGAGAAACGTGGGGTCATTCCGACACAGCAGTGTGTGTGTGTGAGAGAGGGAGGCAGGTAGGGAGTATACTGTGACAGTCGCTATACTCTTCTTGCTACCAAACTGGTGGCTTCATCACTCACAGGAATAACAGTTGGGTACATGCCTTGCGCATAAAGACACACAAATAGCACACCGAGAACTATTGTAAAGCGCATCACATGGGGAGAAGAACCCTATAACACTTTCTAACATCCCGAATGACAATGCCAGATGTCAACCTACAAGCAGATTTACTCCTCTCAGCACTGTTGCATATGAATCGGCTGAAAAGAAGAGCCCGGGGGTTAAATAGTTCAAACAGGAGCAAGGACATGATAGATAGATGGATGGATAGATGATAGATAGATAGATAGATCCCATGAGACTCAGGTATACAGTAGATTCAATGATGGTTACTTTGGAGTGAATGTGTGTGTGTGTGTGTGTGTGTGTGTGTGTGTGTGTGTGTGTGTGTGTGTGTGTGTGTGTGTGTGTGTGTGTGTGTGTGTGTGTTAGGGGGCAGTAGGACAAAATATGTTGCCCCATGGGACCACAGTGGAACCTCACACCAGCCCCCACAGAGAAGGATAAGGCCATCTGCCCTCTTCACTCATCAATCCCACCTAGAAGACACACACACACACACACACACACACACACACACACAGACACACACACACACACACACACTGAGTGCTGGGCAGCAATATGGAGAGGCTTTGCAGACAGTGTTTGATCTGCCTTTCATCCAGGCAGCAGCATGCAGGCCGCTGAGCCTCTCTGTGTGTCTCCTGCGGTACTGTCCACTGTCCCAGTGGAAATCACTGCCGTATAACAACAGCTCCAACCTGAGGCATGAATGGCAGGACACAAGCTGATCAGTCTCATCTCTTGACTGAGGGAACAGGAAGGGGGTGGGGGTGTGGGGTGGGGGGCGCTGGGACACAGCCCAGTGGATCCATTCAAACTTAAGTTACTTAACACAAATGTTTCTTTAAAGTCACACAGATAGCACGCCATTGTGACGTGACCGGATTCAAACTAGAATACAGCTAAACCTAAAGGAAGAGGATCGCCAGCGTAGAGCGAAACAATAACATGAAAATCTGCTTTCAAAACAACTGCATTGATTGTCGCATAAAACAAAATATAAGCGGAAGAAATCAATGCAAGGCCAGTTTATTTGTATAGCACCTTTATAAGTGCTTGAGTTGGGTGAACAATTCATTAGAACATTATCTTTAAACACAATAAGCAAAAAAACAATTAAAACAATATATATGAGAAATTAAAAAAAGATAGTAAAGTAGTTATACGCTTCTCCAAATTGAATAATGGAAATTAAAGCACAGTTCGTGCAAGAGGTACCACAACAAAGAAATGGTAGAACATGTCTAACTATACTGTATATATCTAACTATAATATATTTGACATATTATCTTTGGTATCATCACCTTTGGGCTCAGGAAGCTCCATCAAAACCTGAATTAATAAACTGAATGGCATTGAAGTGTTAAGCAGTAAAAACTGCTTTTTTTGGTGGTTTCCAATGAAAAAAACACCAAAAAATGAGAGAGACAAGAAGATGAATTGCAAGAAAGAAACCCCGGGTGTGGATCCGATCTCAGGACATGAGTAGCTAAACCTGAATGCCCAAAGTCCTCGTGTTTTTGAAGGATATACGCTGATATATTGGAGCGCGTCAAGTGTCACATTTACTGTAAGATCGAACCTTTTACACTAAAAAGTAGAAAGTTTCATCTTCATCTGGTTTGAGGCACATATGGACAGAGAGCTGGTGTGGTTATCGGTTATGAGTCCACTCAGCTGAGAGTCTGAGGCCCGTCTGAAACCAGGAGCTAGTCTCAACATCAGCCAGACTACAGCAAACACACACACACACACACACACACACACACACACACAAACACACACTACACTGACAGCTATTAGGCAATCAATAGAAGCTAATACATCAGAATATTTGACCACTCAGCTCCACTAGCTTATCAGACTGAAAGGAAGAGAAGAGAAGAGAAGAGAAGAGAAGAGAAGAGAAGAGAAGAGAAGAGAAGAGAAGAGAAGAGAAGAGAAGAGAAGAGAAGAGAAGAGAAGAGAAGAGAAGAGAAGAGATCTACAATCATACTGTATGAGGAAATACCTTTTACGAGCATGAAGCCCGGGCGGTAAGCCTATCCCTGCACCAATAATCTCTTCTTTATATCAATAGACATTATTAATTGATCACAACACATTCAGTTGTGGGATGACATCATGCATTGTTCAGGAGAGAGACTTATGGCCGTTTGCTTCAACCTCCGAGGGAATTAAAGTCAGCAAACCTAAGCCATAAAAATCCAGAGCTCCTATCATTAATATCACATTAATATAGAGATGAATCTGATGGATAGCCCTCCAGAGGCCCTGTTAACTTGCCAGGGGGTTAAGTGTGAAATCAATCCGTATAAACGACCTGGATAAAAGAATCCTCCCGCGCTGGAGCAGTCCTAAGAGTCCTAAATCAGCCAATCAGAGAGGTGCTAGTAAAACCAGTCTTTTAGCACGGCTCGCTAACAATCTCAGTATTTCAGCTCTGGCAGCTCATTCTCCCTTTTTCTCCTTCTGTCTCTCTGTTTTGTCTTTGTTTCTTCATCCTTCTCCTCCACCCCTCTGCTCCTGGAAGGCCACAAAGGGGAGTATCCTCTCTTTTCACAGCAGGCCCCTCGTGGAGGCTCGGGGGTTGTATACATGGGAGGCGCAGGGTGATCTACACTTGTTCAAGCATCCATATTTCGGCCATTTGCAGGGAGAAGGAGGCTGTTAAACATTCAGTGAGGAGGTGACCCCTGACCCTGAAAGGCTGCTGTCCATCCGTTACAGAAAATAAACAGAGAGGCTGGCCAGAGTGGGACCGACTCCTCTCCCTGCAGACGGCCCAGGAGGAAGTACAGGAAAAAAAGAGTGTAATCTTCAGGCCCCTATTACTGTGATCTGATGGCAAAACAGGAAGATTTCACAACAGTGTGATCTTTTAAGCGTTGTCATTGTGGAATCACCTATATCTTTCTTGTGCTTTTTGCTTTATTTCTCTCCTGCCAATGCTTCAATATCCGTTGTAGGTCTCACTTAGCACTGTCACAGCATTGTTGTGTCTGACTGCATGCCCTCAGTGTGAAGTATGGCGACCCAGAGGTTAAAGGTGACATGACAGAGCACCGAGACAAAGGCTGGACACGGTTTCGTTAGTCAGACTCCATGCTGCTGCCACCACCAGGTCCAATTGGATCTTTCCTCAAATGAACCACAACACACACACACTCACAGTTACATCTGCAGAAGACCTATCTATCTATCTATCTATCTATCTATATATCTATCTATCTCTATCTATCTATCTATCTATCTGAGGAGAACACATGTGGGACAGTTGGTGACAGTGTGAGGGCAGATGTCAGTCATGCCGAGTTCCTTTGTGTGAGGAGCAATAGACCACCTTACTGCCGCACTCTATTGTCATTCATTTGGTCCGGTGGGGTTTGTTCATTTTTACTGTGAGCGTGTAGACTCTATAGAAACGCACCAGACAGTGGATGCATACGGAGAGACACACATGCAATGACTGGACTGACGCAATAGGTGATAAATGCACAGGGTCCACAACAAAAAAACACACACACACACACACACACACACACACACACACACACACATGCAGATGCAATCGTCTGCAAAATGTTAACCAGGACCACCATCTACGGAGCTTTATCTGAATTATTTACTAAGACTGATGGACAGCACTTTTGGAGAGATGACACAACAAAACGATGAAAAGAAATCACAACTGATGTAACCTGTAATTGATTTCATTAAACTGTTGGAGGGAAATACATCTCCTGTTTCCTCTTTCAGTTAAGAAACTTGTTGTCTTCCACATTTAGCAAAAATCTCATTTTGTATTTAACAAATAGTTTTGTTCTCAAGTGAGATTTCAATGAAGGACCTGCTCAATTCAGACATTAACCAAAACCCACACTCTCGTTTCCATGCGCTTATTTTTATTTGTTGATCATGAAAAAGCGGACGCTCATAGGGGACAAACGAAGACACTTTTGATTGCGTTTGCAGCCTTACAATACAGTAAAAAATTGTTTCATACTTTATAAATTAAGAGAGGGAATAACATTTATTTTGTACACAGGTAGGCTCAAATCTACAATGATAAAAATAGCTTTGCTTTTCAAGCGTTTGTCGATGCAAGAAAACCCAACATAATAATAATAATAATATAATAACATTAATAATAATAATAATAATAATAACTACTATAATATTATTATTATTATTATTATTACAGAATCACAATGTGTCCACAAACAATTACAGAATGAAAGCTTTAAACCACAAAACAACAGATAACATATTTTAACATATTATAAATAGATTAGACACATTTTTGGCTACAATTTAAATTATTTAAATAGGGCTCCTGTAGAACATTTTTCTTTCTTAAGCAGCATTTACATAAAGAAAAACGACGAGATCCTACCTATCTCTTGTGGTATTACTGTATAGATGCAGTCTTTTGTGATACTTGTATCATCAACACTCCTCTATGATAGTACACACAATCAGAATGGTTTTCTTTGTCCGGATTTACTCAGTACAGTCTGGCTCAGTTCCAGGGCCGGTACTCTGGATTTAAAACTGTTAACCCCGTGTAGGGAAAGTTTTGTCCGGCGTTCTTCTGAATGTTTGGATTGTCCTTCGCTGGCTGCACGGAGCCCTTCTGTAATCCACTTCCTGGAGAAGGAGGAAGAATTGTGCTGTCCAAGATCTGCCTGTCTGCAGAGTGAGAAAATAGCTCAATAAAACAACCACGTTTCAAGGAGGACGCTATGCAAAATGTTCCCTTTGTAGCCTAATATATATGCATCCGTATTTGATAATAAAGACAAAAATATACTTGTAAAATATAGGCGAAGAAAACTCTTAATATTCGATTGTTTAAATCAGCTGTGTTCTTTTTTTAATGCGTTTCTAAAATCACATTAGATAACCAACGAATTATATCCAGATAATAAAAGGTAAAAAAAAGAGACTGCCTGATATTTATTGCGATGGCAAAAACAATTCCTTACTTTTATGATTTTTCATGTGATATTTAAACTCCTGCTCGTCTTGGAAAGTAGCTCCGCACAGGGCGCAGGGAAGGGGCTTGTCCTTGGCGTGGGTCCGCCTCACGTGGCTGTCATGGGCGGCGTGAGAAGCGAAGGCCTTCCCGCAGTGCTTGCACTTGAAGGGCCGCTCTCCGGAGTGCTGGCGGATGTGTGTTCGCAGAATGCTGGAAGCAGTGAAGGCCTGCACGAGAGGAAAGCGAAATAAAACAGATCAAGCTCTGGTATTTTATCCATAGTTTGCACCACTTGTGTTTCTATTTCAATAAAGGCTGTTTAAGCTCATTACGCTCATTTGGTTTAAAGTGTCATCTCTGGCAATTGTATTTTATTGTTGAATTAATTTATGTATAATTATTGATAAAAAAAAATGAATCAGACATTTTTATTTCCAACGAATCCTAGCTCTTATGAAAGCTGTTATCCTCTAGTCTCGTGGCATATTGCTTAAATTGTCCAGATAAGGAGAAAGGGGATTAGGTTAAACAAAACCTAGTGTATCCGAGTGCATAAAAAAGGGGAGGATATCGAGAAGAAAGGACAACAAAAAACAAAAAAACTTCTGTTCATTCCAGGGCCGTAAATTAAAAGTATAATCTCAGCAGACAAAAGGGTGGGTGTACATCTGGCGATAATTAGCATGTAAGTGTCTCCGTGGAGCGTGCCCGTCGAGAGCAACAATGATGAGGGGCTCGCGCCAAACGCACCATGAAACGAGGAAGCACTAAATGGATCCAAACTGCGGGCTGTAGGTTTTAAAAGATGCGTAGAAGAAGAGGATTGAAGGCCCGCAGGTCGTGTACTTATAGAAGATAAATACTTCCATTAGTTGTTGTTTTTTTACAATGTGTCAAAATTAAATTCAAATTCTATTTTGTATTATGAAGTTTCAGTTTAAAATGATGGTGGTAAAATCTATTATGAAATGAAAACAAAGGGGCCTCTTACCTTATTGCAGTAAACACACTTGTATGGCCGTTCTCCAGAGTGCACACGCATGTGTTTGTTGAGACTGGACGACTGAGAGAAACTCTTTCCGCACACTGAGCACTGCGGATCAGACACAACAAACACAACATAAAACATCAGTATGAGTTAAAGTTATTGAGTCATATAAATTAGTCATATCTTTCTATTTGGAAGGTAAATTGACTTAAACTCATAGATCTTTTTTTTCTGGAAGACTAAATCTATCTTTATTGTGTTCTTTAAAAAATAGTGTTTTGCAAAATAATTGGGGGTTTCAATAGTTTTTTTAATAACTTATTTTATTGATGTATAGTTTTGATTATTTAGGCTAAAAGATTACCACCAACTAAAGGTCTTAAAATGATTTGCCTTTTTAAGAGGCCCAATAAAAAACCGGACCCATCCGTTTCTAAGTGACGCTGTGGGGAGCTGTTCTTTCAGCACCACATAAACTTTTGCGCACACCTGTCGGCTTTACTGCGCGACGCAATGACGTAATGGTCTGCAATCCGGGGATGGAATAGATACCCAGAACTAACTGCAACACACACGCACACGCAGTGTTTCAGTACCTTATGAGGCCTGTGTTTTTCGTGAACGTGTAAGATGTGGATCCTTAATCTGTCCCTCTTCTCGAAAGATCTGGTGCAGAGGTGACAGGGGAACTTCCTGTCGCCCTGGTCCACGCAGCGCGTGTACTTCAGATGTTTATCTCTGTAGTACTTGTACGCAAACACCTTGCCGCATCTGTCACACTTGAAACCCTCATCGCTATCTGAGGAAATAAATTATAGAAAGAATATGTTTAGTGGTAAAACTATAGAGGAGTGGATCAGAGAGTCAAACCAACAGAAGGTTAGGATTCTGACCTTCTGGTTGGGGGAGCGCGCCGTTGTCCTCTCTGGGGTCCTTCAGGGTGAGAGGGATGCCGAGGAACTGCATGTAGCAGTCTCCGTACCACACCAGCAGCTCCTGACCCGGCCGGATCTCTTTGCAGGCCTCATAGAAGATCTGACCCTGGACCTGTACAGCAATCAGGTTCTGCTCCTCTGGGAAACGAGCACACTTCACCGAAGACATCCAGTTTCCTGAGCCTGCCCTGCCATCAACAAAGTGACTCAACCGGCCGTTTTCAAACACCTGAAGGAGAGAGAAAGGGTGTTTTACATTAGATAGGAGTTAAAAACGATCTGATTAATTTCCTAATTGGCTAGACCGGATTTGGAACAGGACTTTTTGGAGCAATTGTAACGCATTACCTCCCACATCAGAGTGTTGTCGTCGTATGTTTTAATCTCGCTGGTATTGACCAGTTTCCCTTGGAAAGGTCCGAAGCGCGTCCCTTGAGGGATGCTGCTTTTGTCTGTGAAGACTCCACAGTGTGACACGTTTCCCCACGCTGCCTGGACGACGGTTAACCCTGCAACACAGCGTCCAAAACAGAGTCAAATCTCAGCCGCGCATTTTGTCAATTCAGATACACACAATTCAAGTTGATTTATGAAATGAAAGTTGGCGAGTCTTACCGTCTGGAAGGTCAAGTGTTTCTTTGTCCAGTGGACGAATGTGAGAGTCAGAAACTGAAAGAGAAAACAAACACAAATGAGCGAATGGGTGATAAAAAAAACAATGGGTTAATTAATCCAATTTCTGGAGGAACTAGAGAAGTTGATAACTAACTGAATAGTATTGTTTGTTAAAAGTGATAAGCATTATTAGTCCGTATAGTCAGCAGACAGATGTTTTGGGTCATTTCTAGCCAAACCAAGGCCAAAGTATCCCGTTTCATCGTCTCATATGAAACTAAATGAACATCCAACAAGTTAAAGCAGAAGTCTCACCTGACTTTTCGGGCAGGGCCAGTCCTGATATGGCGTGACCCACGGTGCGCTCCTGGCTGCCGGAGTAACCGTAGAGCACCATGAACAAGTCCTCCTCGCTAAAGTTGTAAGACGCGCGCGCTTTTTCTGGCGACTGGAGGCGAAACAACCCGTTTTTAGGCGGCGAGGTGGCGGAAGAGGAGGCGCAGGACGACCTCTCGCTGGACGGGCTGCTGAAGTCCGAGGAAAGCGGACCGGCGGCGTGCTCGGTCACCACAGCGGCCAGCTCCTCCGGTTTGGAGTACAGCGGGTGTCCGGGCAACATCTGGCTCAGGTAAGGGATGCCGGAGGCGCTCAACATGTGCCCGTGCAGGACCGAGGCGTGGTGGTGGTGGAACGGTGGCGCTCCGCCGCGCAGGTTGAGCGGCAGGTTCGCCTGTGCGTCCGACACCAGACGACCGAGCGACTTGAGCGGGTGGAGGAGGCTGTGAGTCCGCGGGAAGAAGTCCATGTAGTGGTGGTGGTGGTGGTGGGGGCCGGGGAGAGGGGCCGGGTAGAAGCCTCGAGCGGGACTGCCCTTCAGCATGCCGGCTTGGAAGCAGGTCTTGTCCTTCAGCACTACGGGGATGCTGGACAGGGACACCGACATGACAGCACCGAGGGGGGAGGGCGACGGTTCAAATGGAGATGTGAATCCTTCAGTGGGTGAGAGAAGAAAGAAGAGGGGGTGGGAGAGGAAGCGAGGGAGAGTTATAAAAGTTTAATGCAAGAAATCTAAAAGAGGAAACATCAGGAGAGGTTGACCACCTTAATTGATTTTTTTTAAATTTGAGTAAGCCTTTAATTTACTAATCCAACAAATGATAGCTAAAATACTGATCTCAATGTGGTAATGTTGATTAATGTTGATTCACAATTTTATTGAATCTACAACTTCTAAAACGCATCCAGAATTTCAGTTTTACAATTAAACCCGAAGAAATAAATATGGACACCGACAGACAAAACATTTTTTAACAAATCTATTGCATAATAATTAAAAAGCAGTCCACGGTGAAATTGGACAGCCGATTTTGCACTATTTCCAGCTGAGGGGACGCGCACCAGAGACACAAGTCAGATGTTCATCAGCGGCGTTAAACGACCGGCGAAAATACGGTGTTTTCATTTTTAGGAACCGTTTACCAATCAGCCAGTAAATAGAGAGACAAATCAGGGTCATGACACTAATTAAAGAACAGTCAGCCAGAGCAGAGGTCAACATTAATGAAGCATTTTATAGACCTTACAATTACTGTCAGTGCGGAAAAAAGAGATATCAGTAGGGGAAATGTGAAACATATTTGCTAAAGGAAATTATTATAATCAAGAAAAATAAAACAAAAATGTTGAATTAAACAGAAAAGAAATGAAACACAATGAAAACACAAATTTGATTATGTTAATCCTGTAGTATTTTTTAAAGAACATACCTATCACATACAATAATAAGTCACAAATAACCCAGTCAGTACCACATACCGTAATTTTCTATATAAAGGTGCAGCAATTTAGTGTAAATTGGAAAAAAGAAGCTTACCGTGTTAAATAAATTACAGAGATTTCACAGCGAAGTTGTCTCTGTCATGTCCAGTATTATAGGTGTATCAAATCAAGCAGAAAATCTCCAAATTGTGTAGATATGAGCGCAGCAGGTCTAAGCTTCAGCGTGCGTAATGTGCTGCAGGGACCTTTCTCTCGGTCTTTCTGGTGGTCGGTGGTCATCTGAGGGCACCTATACTGTACACAGTCAGGTCTGCTGAAGATGCTTCCCTGCACCTTCTTCCTATTGGCCAGGAATCAGCCCGACCTCATGCATCTCAATGTCCCAAAGGAATACATTTTCTCAGGGACAACCCACCGCGTTAACTTCAGCGCACCAGTCTGCTTTCTCTGCTACAATGAGGCCGATGGAGAGAGGTTCCCAAACATTTCCATATGAGGACCCCCACCCCAACACACACACGATCCGATTGTATCCGAGGGCCCCCCTGTGGAGTCTAGATGTGTGTTGTTATGACTTGGATGTGGTGAATTAGGAAGAGAGAGAAGAATGGTCGTTTATCGGCGCTCTCCCGGCTCAAAACTTCATTAACAAAACTGTGACAATTCTCTATCAATACTTCTTTGATTACGTTTAGACCGCACAAATATGATCTCGTGCTTGTCATCGAGCTTAATGGTAATTCTATTGTATCATTATGACTCATTTTAATGTTCTTTTCTTGCTGAATTTTGTATTTGTATGAAAGGATCACTTAGGGACGAGTATTGCAAGCTAAAGCTCAGGCTATAGGCAAAATGCTGGTTTGTCATTGGTTTATATGCTTGTCCCTAACATCTAAGAAATTAACGTATTCATGTATTTATATCGCTAATTTAGGCGATATAATTACAATAAAAGCTGACATGAAGCCAAAACAAAGAACTTTCTAGCTTAATATGTATTGAGGTTATATCTAAAGCATCACCTAAATATATATATATACAGTTTAATTGTATGTATTTTAATATTTATTGTACTTTACTTTGTTAGCTGTTTTAGTCTATAAAGCTTAACACTACTTGTGCATTTTGTTTGATTTTGTAAAATACAATGAATGGAGGCCTTAGATCTTTTTTTTTTTTCCTTTTTCTTTTAATCACATGAAATAAGAGTCACTCGGTTAAATACTGCAATAACAGAATTCTTTATTTACAAGGCAAATAGCATCAGCGAAGCCATATTAGTTCACAACTTGCATAACTGTGGTTTTTAACTTCTCTTGTATATCTAATTTTGCATAAAACGCTCACACACACTAGGGGTACAAAGGTGGATGCAGGTATACAGTGTGATTCCTGTGAACAATGCAGAAAAAAAAATATCGGGGGGGGGGGGGGGGGGGGGGGTGGAACACAACAGTAAGCTTTCCTCAGAAAGTCCATATAGTATATTACATATTGCTTCAATATCCCTATGCATCATCTTTTCCATACAAACAGTGAGGGAGGGGGGGGGGGGGGGGGGGGGGATGAGAGTCTTCAACCCAACACAGAACAGAGAGCAATAATGAGGAACAGTTCAACTGTGACCGAGTCTCCAGCAACTGCGAAGAGCTGAGCGATGATGCACCCATTCAATATTGTACACAAGTCATTATACAAATTTATACAGACAGCGGTGTAATGTACAAGAACGAGAACGGACGAAATCTAAGGCATTATGCTAGGGTTTTTAGCATTTCAAGGTTGCATCTTAGCTCTAAGAAATTGGCAGACAATACAAAAGGGCATTTAAAGTTCTTCAAAACCATAAGTTAAAAGAGAGAGAGAGAGAGAAAAAATAATGTTTTTTCGTTTAGTGGGTCAAAAGCCTGGATATTTGTAAGGGGCAAAATCATTTATTTGCTCCCGTCCTCATTATAAATGCTTAAAAAATGCATTGCTACCACATGGCTTTAAATCTTCTCAAAATCTTGACAATCTTTGGAAATTTGCAGAGGGCTGTGAATCATTCTTTAAAATGGCTCAAAAAGGCTTGTTCTGCACAACTGTATGATACAATCAAAACAGCATTTATCAAAAAAAAAAGAAGAAGAAGAAGAAGAAGAAGAGTGATCTCCTGTAGGCCCACAGCAAAGACAACTGCAGGACATCTGCAATGATGACAACCACAACATGAATGCAGACTTTTGTCCCAAAATTGACTTGCTACAGCTTCAAATTTCATTTGCGCAAGAAGCAAAACAGAAGCGACAACCGGCGACTTCCTTTCTAAACGCTGAGACGAGCATGGTACAACACCACGTTGTCAACATTGTTGAGATAAAACACCATCAGTCACATCCTTAGGCCTTCAATGACAATACATTCAGAATGATTCTCTTCCTGTCT
Organism: Leptoclinus maculatus; assembly: GCA_032191485.1. Taxonomy (NCBI): domain Eukaryota; kingdom Metazoa; phylum Chordata; class Actinopteri; order Perciformes; family Stichaeidae; genus Leptoclinus; species Leptoclinus maculatus. The sequence goes on from JAVDOI010000013.1 coordinate 8,487,876, forward strand.
TTACGCCGCAACATCGACATTTAGGACCCTGTTAAGTGACATCATCATTCAATTTCTTGTTTTCCGTGGGCCTCGAAGCACGCTAACCAACAGGTCGTCTCCCTACGAAAATAAAAGCTGGTAGAATTCAGAAATCCAATTGAAAGGTGAGGATTATTTGGCTTGCTCCAAGTCTGTCCTGGGTTTAAAATAGTTATAAAAATGTTTTTTTTTGTTGTTGTTGTTGTTGTTGTTGAGGAAAATGTACTTTTGAGGTTAGAGAAGATGACTTGCTTTAAATCTTGCGACGGTTCAAACCGAAAAACCCTGACTGGGGCACAAGAATAGCATGTCATTACTGAACACTTTTATAGTTGAAGTAAGTGCCTGAGGTCATAAAATATGGCTAAACGTCCGTCAGAGCAGGGCTCATGAACCGAGCAGTCTTAACTCTGACCTCTGCGATAGAGGAGTGGCTGGAGGTAGAGAGGGCGTGTGTCAACAAGGGGATCACAAACTGCCTTCCCCTCTCCAGGCCTCAGCCCAATGCTGCATAATCTATTAGGAACGCTGCGTGTGGATGTAGACTTTCTTGGTACAAACTGCAATAAAAAACTGTGTTTAATACTGCATCCAAACGCGGAGCAAAAATGTGTCCTTTTTCTATTCAGGAAACTGTACAAAAATTACAAAAACAAAAAGACAAAAAAAAAAACACAACAAAAAAAAAAAAACCCCAAGAGATTCTCAAGTCATCGTTATTGCTTGTTTACATCACACCAGAACAGTTTGCACCTAGCAGCTTGTATGAAGCACTTTTCACTCCAGACAACATAGAAAGCACACTTCTGTTATTTTTACTTTACTTATTGTATGGCTGTGTTGAATTTGTATACGTTTTTTTTTTTTCTTCTTTTTTTTTCTCGTGGTGTTCTATGCTAAAGGCAGAGAAGCAAGCGATAATCTGTACACTGTATACACAGCACACCCCCTTACAACCCCTCCCCTAACTCCCCCCCCCCCCCCTCACCCGTCTGCATCGTACCAGAACATCAGATTGTAAAGGCTCCCAATCCACCCCCCCCCCCCCCCCCCAAAAAAACAAAAACCCTTCTCTGCTTCAAGAGGCAGTTGTGACCAGACGGGGGAACCAAACCCTAAGGAATAAAATAAATAGGAAAGACAATGTTTTACTTATTGGTATGTACAATCTCTGAAATTCATTTTTAAACCATATATGATTTTTGAGATCTTCTTCTGAAACTAAAGGACCAAAGTATAATCCATTATTCGTGTTAATAGAAGAATCTTCTCAGAAAGAATACAACCTTTACTGTTAAAATGATAAAAAAAAGTGCCTCTTTCACACTTTTAAAATCTTTTTTTCTTGTTGCTACTAGGATAAAGAATCATCTACAATAATTAAAATGAATCTATACAGAAAAATAAAACTTAATTTAATACACTATATAAACCTCTTGACTAAAATTAGTCTAATCATACAAATCGCCATTCCACTCAAACCATTCTTCTGCAGTGTTTTCAAGATCATTTTTTTTTTTTTTCCAACCGTATCTTCATTCTACATCTTAATCCTCACGACAAGAAAAAAAAACAACAACAAAAACTAAAATAATAATAAAATAAAAGAACAGCAAAAAGGCAAAACCGGCTAAGTTTTTGAGCTCCATCCGTGAATTTGAACATAACTTGGAGTCTTTGCTGCCATTTCGGAACTATGTGGAAATGTCACAAATGTGTGAGAAAGAGAGGACAAATAAAAGAAAAATCAGTGTACGTCATTTTTTTTTTGAGATGAGATTGTAAATGGCCGCTGTCCACTGAGAGGAATACATTCATCAGAACAAGGGATCTCCCAGCCACTGCTGCCCCCTTAGGTCGGTGTCCCCCAATCGGGAGGCCTACAGTAAGTCACACTACGGTGAATGCAGCTGGACAGGCAGACAGACTGGCTCATCACAAGGCTCTCCTCCAGGAGGGGGTTAGGCGTGTTGGACAGAGATCCGCCATCCTTCCCCCCCCAGCCGCTCACTTCCCTCTCCTGTGTCTGCTCGGGGGGGGGGGGGGGGGGGGAGGGGGGGACAGACGGCAAACGTGGGCTGGGGAGACGAGGTCGGGGCACCGCCCCCTGGCTGGGTCAAGGGGCAGTCGGTTGGTTACATGTTTGTACAATTTTTAAAGGGCCGACGCGCTCCTTGCTCCAGCTGATCAGTGAGGTTCAGGCTCAGAACTCCATGAGGGTCAACAGTATTTCTGCGGAGGAAACAACAACGTATTAGATCACAACTTGTAAAGCACTTCATGAACACACAACTCAACAAAACACTCGGACTCGCAGAACTTGAACTTGTCTGCAGTAAATCAGCCACATGTGCAAAAGACTATAAACAAATAGAAATCCTTCTTGGAACACACCATCAAGCCTCAAACAAGTCGGTAAATCACAAAAAGCCCGCACTAATGGCCAAACGGTAAATAATTGAAATAATCTAAGTGCCAATATATTTCTATAATCCTGGAAGGAGGATAAACCAAGTGACAGATATACTGGTATCTTACAACAGTGCGAAGTGCAGACAATCAAACAGCAGCACCGTGGTTAAATATTCATGGCCCTTTATTGGGCTTAAAAGCATTACGGACAACAACAGTGCATCTCACATACAAAGCTAACAATACCAGGGAGACAAAGGAAGAAGGATTAACTCGGTTGACATTAAACACTACTGCTGACAAAGTAAACATATTTGCACTTTTACCCGATTCTCATTGAGTGACTGAGTCACAGTTGTCTTTCAAATCAAAGTCTGACTTGAATATGTGCGTGTAGAGTGTTTGACGGATCTGTGCCGTAAGGAGTCACGCTTTCCACGTTAAGCAAACCGGCTGATGAGTCCAGACAGGCCAGCCTTTGAACATCATGCAGTAACTCCATATTCTATACAGTCTATAAAGGCTAAATGGTCTGGCTCTAAAGTGCCCGTTGCTAATTACATCATTGTCCTCTAAGTTCAAGTGAAGTATCAGAACTCCAGCTAGAGGAGTTACGTAAACTACTGAGTAAATTATTCACTAGCACGGCTGTTCAATAAGTGTGCCCAAACACTTAGGGCCTGACGATGAGACAAACACATAGGAAGCTGGGAGTGCGGAGAAAGAAAGACGGAACCTTTTAGTTTTACTTGGTCCCCCGATTACTGTGTACAACTTTAAGGGGTCCATGTTGTTGACCACTAAGGCTTAAACACTACAAGTGTGTCTTATATTCAATACAATTCCTCTAAATTTGGTCTGGCCATGCTAAAAGGACGCGCTACTGTGTAACCTGTAACTGTAGTTTTTGCACCTCCTAGTTCTAAAAGCGTCTTTCATGTTGTTTACCTGTTCTTGCCCCATGGAGGGCAAGCCGGGTGAGGGCCCCGAGGCCATGGATGTGACACTCATCTGTCCGGCCATCTGGCCCATGCTGCTGGTTGCCATGTTGCCGGCCATGGAGACATTGTTGAGGCTCAAGCCACTTCCGTTGTACATGTTGCTGTTACTCTGCTGGGTGAACTGCGGCGATGCCTGCTGCTGCTGCGAGAACATACTGGGGAGAGGGGAGGGGGAAGCAAAGAAGCTCACACATTTAACAATGGGAGCGGAAAAGGAGAAACATGATGACTCTTATCTGAGATATTGGTATCCTTGGGACCTAACGGTCTCATAAGGCTGTATTTCGGAGGACGTTCTCTGTGTCCTTACCTGTTGCCTCCTATGTTGCCTTGTGGCCAGCCGTTCATGTCAGGGGAGCCCTGGAAAGCAGCGCTTCCTTGGCTCTGCTGCATCATCGGGGACTGTGTGTGGGCCATGCGGGGAGAAAGCAGGGGGCTCTGCGGTGTGCCCGGACCTCCGAAGCCTCCGTCTGCCTGTTGGCTCATACCTGTGTGTGGACGCATCAAGATCGGTCAACCACACTGCACCTGCAGGGACTCAACTACTGACCAACGTACTGAGTGGAGTAAATGTTAGCATTCCACGTCATTTACAAAATCATGCCGTGGGCATCTAAGCAAACATGATGATTGGAGTGAATAAAAACCATTCCAGTCTGCATTCAGGATTATTGACAGGCAGCTAATATCGCCTACATGCACGTAAAGCGGTGAACAGGCAAGGAAGTAGGAAGAAAGGGAATAAGGAGATGACTTGGGAGGAATGGGAAAGAGAGAAGTAATGTCTAGTAGAAAGTTATCGCTCTGTACGAACCCACGGGCCACAATCAGATTAAGGTGTGAGGGACAAATCAAATACGTCATTATGCAAACACGTACTGTACTAGATTATCGGTTTATGTCCAGATTACTAGGTGCAATCTTAAAGAGTCCGGTTTCAGTGTGTATCCTCTGCTAAACTTTGATTATTGTGCTCTTGGTGCCCTCTGGTGGAGCAAGACTGTACAGACAGGACTCCATTTTGGACAAGTGCAAAGAACGACGAGAGTACATGATCACACTTCCTGACGGCTAATCCTACGTAAAAAAATTAAATAACCGAGGAGTAAAGAATGCAGAATGACTTGGATCATTCAATGGCAGCTGATCGGTGCACTCATCAGTGCATAATATTACAAATCAGATGATTGCAGCTACTAAAAAGCACGTGATGCTGTGCAATCAGAGTCACATCACAGACACAATGGCACACACACACACACACACACACACACACACACACACACACACACACAGGTTGTAGGGTGAAGTGTGTGGTAGGCTGGGGTGGGGGTGGGGTGGGGGTGGGGGAGCAGTACCTGAGTTGGGAAACTGAAAGGCACTGTGCTGCATTTGGGGGCTGAGTACGGCCCCGTACTGTCCGCCCATCATGTTTGTGTTTCCCATCATCATCTGTGAGGAGGAGGAGGTGGAGGAAGAGGAGGAGGTGCCATGCATGTGGAGCTGAGGGTTGGGGGGGAGAGAGGGCAGGCTGGGGGAGAGAGGGGAGGAGAAGGGGCTGGTAGGGGGAGGTGGCGAGGCCAGGCCTGTACTGGTACCGTAGCTGGGCGGGTAGGGGAACTGCTGAGGGTTGGCCTGGGGGATCCGGGGGTTACTCATGCCTCCGGCGGCCATGTTGGGAGGCAGGTTGAGACCCTGGGCCCTCATGGCCATGCTCCTCTGCTGCTGAACCTGCTGGGCCTGCTGCTGCTGCTGCTGCCTCTGTCGCAGGTGATTACTCAGCAGCTCCCGCTGACGCTGTGCCAACATCTGAGCGTTGATGGTCCCCTGGAGGTGGGAGGAGGAGGATGATAATAATAGAGAAACAGAAAAAAAAAGAAAAAGTGTCATAGATCTTCATTAAGCAAGTCCACAACCCACTAAACACTGAAGTTAAAGCCTTAAATTGACTTCAAGCCGTCAACAAACTACTAAACGCTACCTCGAGTCATAACTACATGTCAGTGCAGACAGAGCATGTGACGGCAGCGGTGACCTACCTGGTTTGGAGCACTGGCTCTAAGAGGTAGGTTCACATTTGACACACTACTCATCTGAGTCATCATTGGCTGACGGTTCTGGTGGGACAAGAGACGGAAGAAGAGGTTAAGACAAACACCAGTGCATTGAAATATCTTTAAAATACTTAATTCCTGCTAATTTCTAATCCGTACTGCTCACTTCTAGCTAGTAAATGATATATAAACCCCACACGTATGCTACAGGATATTCCAGTGAAAGACCAGCACATGGCAGGTAGACCTAAATGTCCCAACTAGTCCTTGTGTGCACAGAAGAGCTGCCAAAATGTCAACCTCAAGGATAATTACACAACTCCCGTCTGCGTGTCACACAGCTACTGACCAAACAGAGTGGTTACAACAGACAGACAAAAAAACAAAAAACAAAATCAATGGACAGGATCACTTCCAGTCTAGAGGCACATGTACCTGCTGTGACTGTAGCCGGTGCTGGAGCTGTAGTCGTAGTGCGTTGGGCTGGTTGGGGACGACCCCAGCGGGCCTGAGACCGGGCCGGGTCTGCATCCTCATCATGGGGTAACCTGGGCGGGGACCTATCTGGCCAGACATGGGGTGGAAGCCTGGCTCTTGCATGGGGGCACCAGGGTAGCCCCTTTGGGCCATGTGGGATGGCGGGGGAGCAAATTGCTGGGTGTACATGGGGGGCTTTTGGTCTATTATCATGGAGGGGTCCTGAGGGAACTGGTCCGGCTCCATCGTTTGATTCTGAAACAGGCCGCCACAGAAATAAATGACAAAAAATGTAGACCCATAAAAGATAATAATAATAAAAAGTTACTTAAAAACAATAAAAAATGAATGTGATCTCACCTGTTCTACCAGACCAGGGATCCCCAGAGCACGATCAATCTCCTCCAGGCCGTCAAAATCTTTTAGTGCAGTGTACAGCTGGGACATCAGGGCCCCCTCGTCTACTCCACTGCCTTCACCAGAGCCGTGTCCCGTACTGCACAGCAATTCATCCTGTTGGGCAGAGTGCACCGGCCTGGGCAGAGAGGAGACGGTACTTAATATAGCTAGAGGATTTTGTCCAGTACAAACTGATGAACCAACAATCTAATGACGAAAAAAATAGTCTGATAACAAGAGAAATGCTACTCTTGAGAAGTGAGGCCAGTGAGATGTTTAGACATTATTAAAAACATGCAATGGTAGTTTGCAAAGGAGCTTCTCACCTGGCCTGGTTAACGAAAGCCGTCTGGTCGATGGGCATCATGCTGTCTGGCCAGGGGGCTGTCTGGTTGGGTGGAGCCTGTTGGGTGAAATGGTGGCTGACCATACCAATATCCAGATCAGGTTGGGCTAAATAGGAGGAAGAAAACAGATTAGGGCAGGATAGTAGGCAGTAGACGGTCAATTCTACAACTTTGGTTATCATTAGGAAAACATCTGGCAACATAGATGATGGTCAATACTCTTAAACGCAGAATAACCAGCACACAGCGTCAGGTTAGGCATTAGGTTCATCTCTGGAGTGCTGTACTATGGTTAGCCACTGGGTGGCAACCTTTAACAATCAACAGCAATAATAGAATGTGGGTGAGTTGAGGTCTTTGTATTCTTAGGGAGACAGAGTAGATGAAGAAATGGGGGCTTTACCGTCATGGGTCAATGTAGAATCTACTCTATAATGTCGTTCTGTCATCTAGTTTCTGCTTTTTAAATTGTATGTAACATTTTTGGGGCACACTGGGCTCTCACCACCGGCCATCATCGGGGACTGGAGCATCGGTCGGGGCCCCGGCTGGCTGTTGGGCCTCATGGGGGCACCGTTCGGCCCCATCCTGCCTTGCATGGGACCTTGCTGCCCAGGGCCGGGCGCTCCTAGAGGAGGCGCAGAGGTTGAACCCGCCCAGCCCTCCTGCTGCTGCTGCTGCATGCCTGGCCGTGGACCCCCTGCAGCCATCAGTCCTAGAGGAGCAAACACCACAACGGAGACGAGAAACGATGAGAAAGGCCTCAGGACACCATGTCCCCATGATGCAATGGTGTAGCACAAGGTGAAAAGACGTCTACTAGGGGATGTTTGAGGACTGCTAATATGTGGGAGTGACAGAAACTCTGCCAGTGTGGGTGAATAAATATTTCCTGCCACAGGAAGTGAGTCACTGTGACATGATATGTCACAGGCGGAGAGCGACACAGAGGTAGAGGGTAAGAAAGGTCTTTCCTCAGGATTCTAAGAACAGCGGCGTTGACAAAATCATTCAAAAGGCGCACCACTGTGACCGACAAAAACATGACCCACCTGTGCTGACCATACCGGCCTGGTTGGCCATCATGCCGTGACTTCCCACCATGCCTTGCTGCTGTTGCTGCTGCATCAGAGTGTAGGGGCTGGTGGCCCTTATGGGGTACTGTAATGAGGGCTGCTGGGGGGACACGTTCATGTCCAGGGACACGCTCCTCACAGGCAGACCCCTGCCCGGCTGGCCTGGTCGGATTCCCGCAAAGTCTGAAGGCAAGGAATTGGGAAAAGTCAATAATAAAATAGTGCAAACTGCTTCATCTATTTAGAAGTATTTTGTGAGCACTGTGAAGTGTGTGTGTGTGTGTGTGTGTGTGAGACTCACTCGTTGGGCCCATGCCAGTCCCGATGCCCCGGTGTTGCTGCTGCTGCGCCGCCACGCCAGGATTGGTCTCGGACATCTGCAGGATGTCATTGATGATGTTCTGCTTGTCCATGGGACTGGGCAGCGAAACGGGCCGCGGCTCGCAGAAGAGCTGCGGCTGAGCATTCTGCAGGTCGTTCAGGATGTCGTCCAGCTCTGACGACTGGAGGGGAGCACGGAGAGAAAAAAGGGGGGCGGAGAGCGTGTGAAAACAAGAAACAGATGAACCACTTAGGGCCCACATTTAGAAACCAATTGCTGCTTCACCTGCAGACACAAACGACAACAAAAAAAGCATACACCCGTGTGCACACTTAGCGTGTAAACACTACAACACTTGCTTGAGGAGTCTTTCATCTCTGAGATGGGAACGGCAGACCTGGCCTTGTTTATAACAGAGCAGTAACCCCGGGATAAAACGGACCACTTTCCATCAAATCTAGGCCACACTTCACTTTGACTTATCTTATCAGATACTACTCCGCAGCTTAACGGCTGGTGTCCTCAAAAAGCACAACTGTGTCAGACCCCCCCCCCCCCCCCCTTTTTTTTTTTTAAAGTTCACAATTTTTAAGCACACATTTAAGAATGCCATATGAATCTGAACATTGTTTCGGTCCACGATGAGGCTACTGAAGCCGCTTTCTACTCAGTAACATGGGAGTTCAGTTGGTGCCAAGGTTTGAACTGCTCTCTGCCCCCCCCCCCCCCCCCCCCACCGCTCACTGTAAACAGCTGGACTGAGCCTGCCTAACACAGCCCAAGGCTGCATTTTTACACAGCTGGGCTTTGGACAATCTGGCCTCGTTTTTTTTTTGTTTAGTTTTTCACACAACTCTCTTAAACAAAGACAAGGCCACGCCGGGACCTGCTGTTTCACTTGCGGAACTGACGAAATTGCGACAACCAAGATAAATCTTTTGTTTCACAACGCTGGCACTGTCTCCTCTGTACATCTCTTTCCATCTGTGACACACAGGGGGTGGACAAAATAACAGGAACGCCTAAATAACGCAGTCCGATACAATCACCAATCGGGCACAATTTCACCCTAAGTGGAACATTAGTAACTTCACAAATGGCAACATGAGTGTATTGAATTAGATTTTACGTACAGAGAAAAGATGGCGGTCACAGCCGAACAGAAACATCAGCATAGGTGATCATATTGCTTCTTAAGAGAGGCCTGAGGGACTTTAGGTAAATAAGTTGCACTGGCTGGAACCGGCCACGAGAGTGCAGTACGCGAGGATTCACTGACGAGTCCTGATCGTGACATACTGTACAGCAGGAAAACAAGCACACCAGCCACTGTTCCAGTGTTGTACTCTACTGTTCCAGACAATGACTCGTATCTGTTAGGCATGTACATGATAATACAGATTACACGGCTGGCCACAAATGCCTGATAGAACGGATATCTTACGGGGGGCCAAGGACTTAAAACGGCATATGCTGTATTGTAAGATGTAGGCGAGCTGGAGAGAGTAGCACAGTGAGGGGTGGGGGGGGCAGTGGTGGGAGAGAGAAAAGCCCTAATGAGGTCAGGAATGATGTAATGCTCCTGTACGCTCTCAGCTTGCTCTTTTCCTCCTCCTCCTCTTCAATTCTCTCTCCTCCCACTTTCTGTTCTCTCGTCTCCTCCAGTAGCTTTTACCCTTAATGGGTCCCATTTCTATCAATCCCTGTTACTCTCTTCTTCTTCTTCTTCTCAATGCATGCATGGCCATGCATGTCCTTCTCTTCTGCATCTCTCAGGCTGCTATACTATATTTGGTTAAAACTGCAGGGATTCGTAAAGGCCAAGTGACCTCTCCGCAGATCATTATTTAAAGCTCCCGACATCAGAAAGGTACTCGCGGCGGGAGAGCAGCTGAGGACACACACTGTGAATTACAAGATGCTGTTTGTTTAAAACCCTGTGTTTTTCACTTCAGAGATTATCGCCTTATTTATCCCCACACCCGAGCACACAAACGAGCATTGTTAAGTACTCGAAAAAATGAGCGAGAGAAACTAACACTTTATTTAACACTTTAACAATTATCAGTAACTCTCATGTAACAGGCCCACTTCCATGTACTTTAACAAGGCCTCTTAGCCTTCAAGTATGTTTCTTTACACAAAGGGGACTCGCTCTGTACAGCTGCGAGCTTAAGAACAGCAGAGGCCGACTCTCTCACATCAGGGTGGCGATGTGGCTCTGCCAAAAGGTGTATTTCTTACAGTTACACTTCAATTGTAATGATGCGATACGACTTCCTGATCCCGACTTCACGCACAGCACGGGGCCCCCCCGATGTCAAAGTGGACCGAAGGGCAGTCGGGACATCGTGCCTCTCTGACCTGGCCCACGCCATTTCATAGCAAAGGGAACCGACAAATCAGGGTGGGTAAAGCAGAACTGCCACTGCCAAGTAAGGCAAAAGGAAAAGTCATTTCATTCCAGAATCAGAATTGAAAGAGCTGATATGGCGATTTTTAAATAGATTACTGCAATATATGAACTGAATACTTGTTCCTTCTTTGTTCCTGGTATTCATGAAGAGATGAATCGCATTACATAATTTGCAACTACTTATTTTTGTATTTCGGGGTTTTGAACGAGGAAAAAGTGAAATCGAAAAAGAGAAGTTAAACTGAGCAAATCAACGTATGTTGCAACACACTGCATGATTAGGTTTCATTGTGGGACTGGGAATAAGAATCAGATTTGTCATGGTCACATATTATATATAATACATATAATACATCCAGTATAGCATGCTCTCATTTGTTTCCCGATGACAGCGGCGGTTCTTCAGGTAATGATAATATTGAAATGCTCCCTTATCCTTTGGAAGACTTCTGGCTCACCAGCTTTTGAAAACTCTTGACATTGAATGCACTAAAGCACCTGTGAGCGAGCACTGAGCACCAAATGGAGATTATATGATTGGCATGCAGTTTGACATTATATCATCTCTTATAGAATAAAAAGTCTTCACAGCCAGAAGAAACGACTGAAGGACCGATTAAATCAGACGATCAGACTGCACCGCATGAGATTAAATCACTCATTTATTTTCTTTACCCACGTACTTATATTCAGGGTCAATGAGGAGCTGTAGCTACTGTGACCTACATCATCATACTTTATATGACCGAAATAGTGAGTTGAGCAATCACTTCGCATGGCAAAGCCATGCGCAACTCGCGTTACCACAGTGAACAGATTCTATAACACTACTGATGATTGGTTGCTAAATTACAATAAGGATACTACTGTTTAGCGTCAGTAGACACTATTTGCAATAACCACGGGAACACACACACACACACATGTAAAACACACAGATAATCCTGCGTCCCATAGGGCTGAACGACCATACCTATAGTTCCTCCAGCCATTAGCTGAGCCGCTACTACGGAGCTCTGCTCTGATTTCTCATTTAGCTCTGCTCCAGCCATCAATAATTCAGCCCTCAAACAATCATGAGGAGGAGAGAGGAGGGAGGGAGATGGAGAGGGAGGGAGAGGCAGCGAGAAAGCAGTGGGTGAGGTTAGTGGAGAGAAGGATGAGTGGACTTTCTAACTAGTACAGTCAGCTTTCACACATGGCCGAGCAGCAGTTCACCAGGAAGGAGCAGAAACCCACTCGCACACACACATGTAAACGGCTCTGATGAAGTCGCGGCTTCATTCACGTTTAGCAAAAATGCTCTCGTTCTGGGTTAACATGGACTGAGCCATCACCATCGCCATTTGAAGCTCTGAGCACTTTAATCACCGTCTTACTGCGAAACCCCCAGATTTCATCAATTTTCATTCGTACCATCGTCACAAGGCAGAAATTAACAAATGTAGCAGTAGCACACTGGCCCCTTCTAGAAAACAAAGCCTCAGCATCAAGACGTACATATTAAAACCTCGATTTCTATGTCCCTCTTTTGTTTCTGGTACATTGCTCGTTCTACAAACACACCACTCCCTCTCCCCTCTATCTCCATGGTAGCAGAGAGGACATGCAGGAGCATATGGCTCATCATTTTCACTCTGCCTGCCGAGGCTGGGCTCTCCTGGGGGTATCTACACCTCTCTCATCTCTCCTTCTTTGTTCAGTTCGGCAGCTCTTACCCATCCATCCAATCACCCTTTCCTCCTCTTCATACGTACCAAAGAGGACAAGCACATACTGTACATACAACAACTACCACGCATAGCGAAGCTGACAGTCTGTACCACTGCCCCTCTGTCTGCATGGGGGGGGGGGGGGGGGGGCACTGTTTCAATAGAAATGAGGCACAAACGAGGTCGGGAACAATAAGAAAGCAAACCCCCCTATAACACCAACACACTGGTCTTTGCACACTTCTCCAGAACAGCTTCATTTCTACAAGAAATTAGACTTATTGTTTAATGTTTTTGATATTCAAATGACATGAATATCACCTCGACGATGGACTGGTCTAAGAAGAGGAAGGTAACAAGAGGAATAGTGACGGCAGAGAACATGAAAGAGCGTTCATGTTCTCTTGTGTAATTCTATGTAATTCTGTGGTTTCGCAGTGTGTGATACAACTACATATTGCTCGACTTGTGTCTTGAACCTGTGTTTAGTAGAGCGCGTCACACACAGGTTTCCTGTATGAAAGGCTGAGTCTCACCAACACACTGGTTTTCTTTCCCGCATGAGAGACTCTGCGTTCCGCAACACATAACTTTTTTTTTTGTTGAGTTAAACCAGCACCACTCTCCCTTGCTCACTCCCCTTTTTACTCCTTTCCTCCTCTTCTCTCTTTCAGCGCCAGGCCTGACCCGAGCTCGCTGCCAAACCTGCGGATTCTGGCCAAACGCAACCGGGATCAAATGGCTGGAGAACCACAGGGACTCCTTCCAAATGTCACAGTTGTTTGAAGCTGGCGGACAGCTTCCCTCGGCTTGTGCTGCCAACGCATAGGCAGTAAAAAAAAAAAAAGGACCAGATGTGTTTATATATACGTGAATAAAAAAACATGCCTGGCGTCTGAAGCGTACATGACAAGACTGTACCTCTGAATGGGACAGTATGTATGTCACAAATGCTGTCTGTCTGACCGCTACACTGCCAGCCCGTTTGTGTGTTTAGCTGTAGCATCCTGTGTGGACACGGGACTCGGAGGAGTCAACATCTGCTACCTAACCCAGATTAATGCTCAGACAGAGAGGCGAGGCAAGTGGAGCAGCACAGGGCAGAAACACTTTTAGTTTTTCGCAATGGGCAAAAGAGAAGGAGGTTACGATCATTCAGCTTCAGGGGCAGCTCCAGTTCTTTCAGCATTATAAAAGATAAAAAATGAAGCAATAAACAAGTAAGACACATAAGGAGGAGTAAAAACTAACCTGTTCAGCGCGGTCGTATCCCGTGTCTTGTTTCTCCGTCTTGACAAGAGGGTGTTTGCCCCCTTCAACCTTCACCTCCCCGGGCTCTAGCTTCGGTACCTTGTCCTTCAGTCCAGTGTCGTCCTTATCCAGTAGGTAGCGTAGCAGGGCGTTGTCCTTCTTCTTAGGGCTCAGGGGCTCCTGCTTCAGAGCAATGTCTGCCCCAGAAGCTGTGCCACCAGCGCCCTGGGTTTGGTCTTGGCCCGGCTCTTTGCCTGTGGCCTCTGCAGTGAGCTTGGCCAGGTCTACTGGAGATGTACTGTTCTGCAGCAGTTGGTGGAGGATCTTATGTTTTTCCTTCAGGGATGTTGCATGAGTGTTCCCTCCAGTGAGGCCACCCCGGACCCCGGTGCCTGCCTGGTCCTTACCCTCACCTCCAGGGGACAGGGGCGTCTCCAGGGGCTCCGGCTTGGTGGTGAGCAGTTGCAGTAGCTTGGTGTGGCCCTTGTTGTCATGAAGACGATTGTGAGCGTCGTGGCCCTCGGGGGGCCCTTCCCTCTCCTCCTTGGGCTCGGCTAGGTTGCTCTCTGTCTGGCCCTGAGTGTGGCCCTGACCAACCTCTGTGTGAGGTCCAAATGAGTCTCCTGTAACACCACCAGTACCGCTGCCTCCTCCCAGTTTTGACATCAGATGAGTGTTCACCACCGACCCCGGTGTGACCCCAGCTGGGGAGCCTATCTTTCGGTCAGGAGACCCTAGTGTGTGTGCATGAGGGGCCCCATGCCCGTGTCCTACACCGTGGCACTCACTCAGGGCCTGCAGAGCTGACAGAGAACTACTAGTGTAGCTGTTAGCATGGGTGCTAGCCGTGCTACTACTACCCGCACTGCCAGGCCCTCCACCGCACATCCCCACCGGGGAGGGTGAGTGCAGGCCTCCTGCTACACGAGGGCTGCCTGCCCCCCCAGGGCTACCTCGGTGCCTGGGAGACAGCATAGAGTTCTGTTGAGGTGGATGGGGTCCACCTGCTGGACTGGGGCTAGCGCGAGAAGGGCTGTTCATCCTCCAGTTGGGGCCCTGCTGTGGCGGCTGCATGCCCCCAGTGTGGTTATGCGGCGGGGGGCAGCCAAAACGGTAGCCCTGCATATGACCCCCCATGGCTGCCGGTTCTCTGGGACCAGCGGGGCCTGGCGAGGAAAAAGGCGTGCTGTTGCTGCTGATGGTAGTGTCTTGGCCCTGGGGCCCTGAACCTGGCAAACTGCCCGGGGTTGGCGGAGTCATGGAGGGAGTGGAGGAATTCATGGGTTTGGGAGCCATCCCTGTGGCCTGACTGCCAGGACCCATGTCCTGGCCCATTCCACATACTGTCTGCTCTCTAGAGGGTAAAAACAGACACACAGGTAATACAGTTCATTAGTTCAACAGATTTCATGACCAAGAATGTTCTGTCGACATGACCAAGAATGTTCTGTCGACATTCTAAAATAGAGAAACTTGGCCCCTGAAAGGTCTTGGGGTTTATCCCGAGTAAGTTTTGCAAAAAAGGCCATTGCTGCTGAATTTTCTATTATTATTTTTCAGTTCTATATTTTGACCCTAATCTAATCTAACTATCTACATAATGTCTTTTTGAATGAACTTACCTTTGAGTCTGATTTAATTGTGAAACCCACACCCCTATCACATCCACACAGAATACATGAAACCATCAGGTCGTGCTCCAGGGCATCAACAGGCTAAAACACGTAAAGAGGTTCATGCTGCAGGTTTGTCTCTCTCTCTCTCTCTCTCTCTCTCTCTCTCTCTCTTCCTGACACAGGTGTAGGTAGCGAGACATACCTCTGAAGAATGTGCAGGGACATGTAGAGCTGGGGTTCGTTGGTGGCGGGCGAGCGCACCAGTTTACTCTTGGTGTGGGCCGACACGATGGTTCCATCAGAGAGGGAGAAACGGTAGATGGGGCTGAACGCCTGGCCGTGGCGGAGCACTGAGGACACATACGCACACTTATCAGTAGATGCACAAAACATTTCTTACTCGTATATCATGTGTCCACTTGTCGCTCCGTGATCCGTACGTGTGAACCGCGGATTAATTACACAGTTTAATGTTAACCATCAGTGTCAAATAAAGTTTTACTGCCGATCTTTATCGGAAATTTATGCTTTTTCTAGTCGCCGATCTCCGATAATGTCACATTGTAAACAACAAATCAGTGTTGAAATTGCCAGAGGGAGAGCTAGTTAACGATACGATCGGCACTAACGGCTTACGAACAAAGGTTACCTTCGGTTACATTATGATGCGTTCACAGGCTCTGTTCAGTGAAAATGAATATTGGGCGAAGGTAAATTATAACGTTATCATAATGTGCTCACATGTAATCTCGTGAAATGTAGCGTCGGCGAGAAATAAATCCAGTTGTTTGAAGGGGATGAGAGGGAATCATGACAAGATTTGTTTTAATCCATAAAAATACAATTGTTTATTTCCTAATCATTTGAATTGTGTGTTTCTCTGGGTTGCCTATTTTGTATTGTTTAGGTGCGGTTTTCAGTTTGCTTTTGTAACAGCAATCACATGATTAGCTTTGGTTAGAAGGGACTCGTGGTTCGCCCCGTGATCAAATCACCATTTAATACTAATGCAGTGGTCTGACAGCAGCATCATGAAGACCAAAAGAAGTAGCTTATCAAAAGCCATTCATCGAACGAGATGTTCTTTGCAGTGAGTGGGCATTACCTTCCTGCTGATGCCTCTTGGCAAAAGACATCTCTCCGTCGTTCTGTAGGTGGAACCTCTGGATGCAGCGCCTCACCAGATCCTCCCAGCCCGGCTTCATGGACGCCCGCAGCAGACTGGTATCCAGGGACGTTATCTTACCTAAACACAGAGGACCGGATTAGAGCGGCCTTAGTCAGACATGGAAATAATGATTTTTATACACTTATAAGTTGAGCTGATGGGGATTCAATGTCTCTCTCAAACATAAACATGTAGAGCAGCTGGTTGACCACAGTATGCTCTTCACTTGGCCACTTTGCTGCACAACAGCTCTGTGGTTTGATATCGATTGAAGAAATACTGAGGATTTACTCTATTTACATTTGAAGTACAACTTGTCTGTGCTGGAATCAACTGAAGACAAAGTCCTCAGGCTACAACAGATTAGATAGTATTTGTACACATGCTCGCCATTTAGACACAACAGGTAGAAGGAGTCATTCTAGTAGTCACAGTTCTGCTCAACTATCTTTAGAACGCAACGAACACAACCACGCTTACGTGTGTCAACACACATACTCATAACAGTTGTCCCTCACCGGTTTTCAATTTAAATGGAGGTAGCGATGCATTTAAAATGGGCTGACAAGCAGACTGCTGCTTAAATGACATCCATAGGGACTGACTAAACACTTGTTCTACAAACGTGCATAACGGTAGCCTTCTACAGCACAACACCATATCAGACAAGCACTGGGAGAGAAACATCTGGTTTGATCTTATTTTATCCAGAATTGAGCATCCTCAACAAACAGGCTAACAAACGTGGGCATGCATACAAGCCTACAATAGTCTGGGTGGGGAACTACAGTAAATTACTATATGTCAGCAAGTAACTATATGTGTGTGTGTGTGTGTGTGTGTGTGTGTATGCCACACATAAATGGTACAAAAAGCACATCAAAGACCAGGTGACACACAGACAGCCGTCTGCATCCATGCACTAGTGTTCAGACAGGTACTTTACCTCCCAGAGTGCAGACGGAGGTGGGAGGCCTGTTCAACTAAAGCCTTCTCCTAAGGGCCTTAACCACCAAGGATATAATAATCTTTAAATGCCTAAACTGTAGTGCGAGGGGATTTATGAGCTGATGAGGTTGTGCTGAGGATGTGCCAGTGTAAAAGGCACTATGTACTCTTTGTTTGTTTTTTTGCAACGCAGGGCAAAGCTTTATTCAAACAGCTGAAAATGCTCTACCAAATTGGTAATGGGGGGAATATGGGATCTAAAATTCACTATGTTAGTTCGTAGTGTACGGTGTGACTGGTTTTGAGTACCTTGCAGGTCTTGGCGTGTGGTGAAGCTCTCGTGCGTGGGATGCATGGGTCTTTCCTTCATTGGCACCCTGCGAGCCACACAGATCAGGCACGACTGAAAGTCTAAAAAGAGAGAGAGAGAGAGAGAGAGGAAGAGAGAAAAAGAGAACGGAGGGAAAGTGTGGAGGAAAGATGATGTCGAGGATGTAACAAAGATGACAGGCCAGAGACAGAGGGGATGAGGGGGGATGGGAAAGGGGAGGAGAGGGGAGGATGGGGGCGTAAATGATCGAAACAGAGACAGGGAAAGAAAATGAAAATCATGTTATTCCCAGGCAGCATAATTAATACAGTTATTAATGAGCATGGGGATCAGGGCTCCGCTCCTTTCATGAGGAGGAGCAGCTATCGCTGGCAAGGGAAATGATGAAGTGTGACCTTTGAAGGTGTGTGTGTATGTGTGTGTGTGTGTGCTTGCATGTGTATGTTCGTGCGCATGTGTCTCCGGCTGGTCTCACCTACAGTGCCATCTCACACTGATGACACCTCCCCTGGCCCAAAATTAAGGATTGCCATCGCTCAATCATGGCAGTTGCCTCTAACACACACGCCACCAAGTCCAGGACTGGGGTGACCCCAAAAGGTCTGCCATCTAACTTTCCTGTGCCAGTAATACCCCCCCACCCACCCACCACCCCATCCCACACATGTTTTCTGGCAAAGAAATGCATGCCAGGGCTGACACACACACATTCCTCATTTTGACTTGTAAACAGAACCTCTTGGGTGGTCCGGCCCTGAGATCTGTGAATCTCTCTCAATTCTCTTGCTTTCCCTCTCTTTCCTTCCTTCCTTCCTCTGTCTTCTGTCTATGGCTGGACAGATTCCTGCAACTGCAGCCACTGATCCCGCCTTGCTGCTCACACACACACACACACACACACACACACACACACACACACACACACACACACACACACACACACACACACACACACACACACACACACACACACACACACACACACACACACACGAACACTAGCACAACTCTGGCCCGGGTCCTTGTCAGTCTATTTGCCAAAGTATGGCTGGCAAGCAGCTGGTGCACAAAGGGAGCCAGAGATGGGGGGAAAGGCAGGTTTAGACTTGGAGTGAAACATTTGCATTTTCACTTATTGTTTTAATTCACCACTGAGTGATAGTTTGGCAGTGGGAAGTAGTGGCTGCTCATCAAAGCCACTGAGGATTTAGGTAGTTCAGATGTAAAATATTGGAATTGTTAGGAGGGCTTTACGTATCAATGCTTTATATGGCGCTGAACGTTTTTTGGATGAAGGGCATCCACTTGTGAAGGAAATGCACTCAAACTACAGGATCTCAAGTTCCAGTCTAAAGGCATGAAAACCATTGGAAAGCCCGGTGACCTCTCACTCACTGTAAGGAGCGCAGAGCCAACATACAATGTAAATCACTTCCCAGTGAAAGGCGAGCAGATGTTTTACGCTGGTGGCCACTGGAAACGCAGCTTCTCTGCTCACAGACGCTCCAAAACATGTCGTCAACATGAAGTCTTGATACTGGATGTTGAGAATTATTTGAAGGTTATCAAAAGACCGGTTTACTACTGGTGCAATAAAAGCTACACCCTTTCCTTGGAGTCAGTTGCCTAGGTTTGTGAGGGATGTGCATGAATTATAGATAGGCTTTAATGACAGCTGCCCGGCCTCTCGCCTCCCTTGTGTCACTTAACTTTTCATGGATGTAAGTCGAGTGGCACCAGAACTGCTCCTCGTCGGCTGCTGCTTATACAGCTTTTCACATACAATGCCAGCTTTAAGACAAAAATGCGGCTAATTCTCAATGAACTCAGCATGCTGTAAATGGCTGCAACTTGGATTCATTTTTATAACCTGTCCAATCAGCAGCAGCCACGTTTTTGAGGTTTCTTACACCCAGGGAAGCCTCAGTTTAGTCCTCGTCACGGTTTCTGAGCTACAACACGAGCAATCAATTTGAACTATTTAAGAATTCTGTTTCAGAGTCACCTTTCATGTTGTGTACGGTTAAGATGTTTAGGACTTTGTTTTCTGATTTAGTCGTCGATCTTGCTCTGCCAGTTTTATTTCCATTTTCTCAACGTCTTTTTGTTACTGAATAGTCTAATTTTGAAAGATAATTTTAGGCTTAATTCTCTCAAAAGCCGTCTTCCATTCCTCAGTCATAATTGTTCGCCTTTGGTCTCTGCTGACTTTTGCTTGTGTTTTAGAAATCGTTCCACCGATGACTTAAGAGCTTGCAATTTAATCTGTCCTGAAATACAAAAGTCTAAGATCCTAATCCGACTCCAAAGTTCCTTTTAAGCTATTTTCCGATCGACTATCCTATTGTAAATATGTGACTGGTACTATACATATCCCAGGAATCGAGGCCATTTCAACAGATCCCAAAACTATGCTTGTCCGAGGTTGTCTTGTAGGGTCACTAGCTTTGTGTCGAATGATCCTCCATCTATCTATCCACTCTCTCCCCCCCCCCCCCCCCACACCGTCTCCCACTCTCGTTCCATACCGTCTCCTTCCTCCTTGATGGACTTGGGCTCCGAAACGGCGAAACACTGCATGGTCTCATATTTCTGCTGCTGAGGCTCGTGCAGCTCGTCCTGGCTGTCGCCGTGGGGATTGACCAGCATCCGGCAGTTGAAAGTGTGACTGTTCCTCCTCGGACTCTCGCTGGACCACGGGACGCCATTCACTGCAGGGAGAGCAAGAAGGGGGCGGGGGGGGAGATTTACAATGTGGCCGACCTCTTGGACATATTATTTGATACATTTTTTTTTTTTTACTGCGGTCAAAAGTGAACAACAAAAACGGGGAGCGGCGACGAGCACTGCCAAGAGAGGCTACCAGGCTGCAAGTGACAAGACTGTAATGAGAGCAAGGCAGAGAGAATGAAGGCGGAGAAAGTGTAACAAAAAAAAAAAAAGGAAAGAGAGCAGTTGCTGGGTAGAGATCAGTCGTAATGAGCAGTTGGAACCCTGAGCTCTGTGCCATCCATCCACAGCCACAGCATCACAGCCAGGCCTCCATATGCATGTCCTCTAAAACATCATTGCCAATCTTTCTTCTTCTTTCCAACACTTACACAGGCGCGAGCAAACACGCATATGTACACACGTGTGCAAGCAGACGCGCACTTACGTACACACACACACACACACACACACGTGCGTAAAAAGATAAAGAGACATGTACAGTCGCGCACACAACTCATTTAACTCGAGCAAACTCCCATCACACTCCATCTGGTTTGTGATCTCATTCGGTGCATTGATAATCTCCCAGTATCTGGGACACAGCCCGCTGATCGTTTCCAGGGTACTCCGGTCTGTGCTGCTCTTCCACCCAGATGGCTGGGCACTCAGACCTCAATCCCGAGCACCGGGAGAGGAAGGCGAGAAGGGACTTAGAAAGAGCTCCTGATGGGGTGCCGCTGACATACATTGCAGTCACCTCTTACGTAGATTGTGGAGAAGGAACGGAGGTAGGTGTATGAAAGGAGAGCGAGAGAGAGAGAGAGAGGAGACGGGAAATGAACAGGGCAAAACTGGAGAGAGAGAGAGAGAGAGAAGAAAAAGGCGTACGGAAATAAATGGCCTGCTTTCATGAGATGAGCAATGCTAGGGCAAAGACAATGCTTTTCAGGGAGGCTAGGAGAGAGGAAAGCGAGAACATATAGATGGGAACTTGGTACGGGTGAGAATAATACGCAAAGTGAAGAGACGGGGATGGAAGGGCATGAGATGAGATATAGGAAAGGAGGGATGCTGCTGACAGGGGAGAGACGCCGAAAAAAGAAGTTAATTAGCTGAAAAAGGGGAGGGAGGAAAAGAGAGGAGCGAGAGCAAATGTCTGGGCTGAGCATCGGCAAAGGAGAAAATGAAGAACCTATAGGTTGTATGCGCAGTGCCAACCCTGTATATAAAGCTTACATAACACTTTTGTGTTATTCAGGCGTCCCACATCCTCTCCGTAGCAGTTTAGCAGTAAACATTTTAGCGTTTTAAATAAACTGACATCACGATAAAACAGCCACCGCCAACTGTCTGAACAGGAGGAAAAAAAAAAGAGAGGCGATGATGGTACGAGACAGAGGAAGCACACTATGTAAGAAACAAGAGACGAGGCCAGGGTGTGAACAAGAGGGTACCAGCACAGGTGGGAGTGATGCAACACAGAGGACATACGGCGTCGGGAACAGAGAGAGAGAGAGAGAGAGAGAGAGAGAGAGAGAGAGAGAGAGAGAGAGAGAGAGAGAGAGAGAGAGAGAGAGAGAGACGTGGAACACAAGTGATACAGCGAGACACAAACTGACAGGTAAAAAAACCCAGAGAGACAGAGCAAAGCAAAGGCTGGCAGGGAAAATAAGCTGGAGGCTAACCGAGGGATTTGGGCAGCAGGTTCTTGATGAACTCGGCATGATCCCCGACGTGCAGCACGCTGTAGACACTGGTGTTCATCAGCTCCTCCTGGTTGTAGCGCAGGTACTGGGTCACATTTTCAGACACAAACACAATGTTACCCTCCATGTTCACCACAAAGAAGAAGCCGTCCAGGGCCTGGAAGAGAGAAGGAGAGGCAAAGTAAGAGACAAGTTCAGAGCAGGCACGTTTGTTTATTGAATTTGGTTTTTTTGAGGAAAACTGTGTTTGACAACTTGTACTTCCCAGTAATACTGGCTGATGACTAGCTGCTACACCACTGAACCCCTTGGTTATTCAAAGCCTTATCCTTCCACACGCATTTCTCCACTCGTCGTATATTGGGATAGTTTTACTGTTCTAGTTTGAAACTCTCACATTCAGCACCACAAGCTAAATTTGGATTTACAAAGGATTTCGTACATAGCCCGCATTCCAGACATGAACGCAGAGATGTTCTTCTGTTGTATGTGTACCTTTGGCCCACTATGGTCAAAAGAAACACGCTCTAAAAAAATGGAGGGAAAACTTTTTCCAGGAAATGTTTTGATAATTCACAGGTAATTCCCATCAAGTTGTGTAAATATGCGGCACGTCTACGTTGTGCTAGAAATTAGGCAATCGGTGCGCTGTGTGCTGGGTACATCAATCACTCCTGCAGATGCTCGGTGTGTGTGACAGAAAGCAGGATAGAGGCATGTGCCTGCAGAGATTGGAGGACGTGGAGGAGGAGGAGGAGGAGCACTTAATTGAATGAATATAGCCCCAGGTTGGCCATTACACACAAGATGGTGTCAATTAGGCCATCAAATCACCCAGAGCTCTTAAAAGGGAATTCTGGTGGTTGTAAAGCAGTAAAATCTAGTGGCAAGATAAGAGATAAGGGACTACTGCCAAGGTGTCTGCGCCGCGCCTCTGCTTAAATAAGCATTACCGTCACACCACACAGTTTACATTACATGAATGAAAATGAATCAAATAATTTGTATATATTTTCATGATATAATGCATATTGCCAGTTGCACATTTGGTTTCCCCACCCTTCCCACCCTGGTTTGATTGCAACTACGCTGCAATCAAACCAGCGGGCTCAATTTCTGGGGTGGAGCAAAGTCATATATCCCGTGCTACACATTATCACATTGGAACATAACTTTTCCCTTGCCTGCATTAACACAGCACCCGCTGAAAATAGACCTAAGGGGATCTCATCTATCACAGCGTGAAGCGCAGCGGTTCCAAAACACAACACGGTTGTTGTGCAAGTCCACCCCTGTGTGAAGGAAGGCCACGTACTGGACAAGTAGGGCAAACATAAACAGAGCAAACTCTCTCTTTCGTGCCAACTCCTGCCTTCTTCCAGAGGCTCTTGAATAATGCCGTTAGCCAATACCTTCATTTATAAGGCCCCGATTATATATATACACACTACGGAGGTGACAAAAGCCGATTCAAATGAAGACACGATGAGGCACCACACTTACCGTGCTCCATTTTGCTCCTGCTGTATAAGTCTATGCTGCTTAACCTCCCACAGCA
Source organism: Leptoclinus maculatus (assembly GCA_032191485.1). NCBI lineage: Eukaryota > Metazoa > Chordata > Actinopteri > Perciformes > Stichaeidae > Leptoclinus > Leptoclinus maculatus. The sequence continues at coordinate 8,511,403 of JAVDOI010000013.1, forward strand.
AATGTACAGTTGGTAGTGAATTGTTATGCTGTAGGGAATAGGGTCAGGTCTCCTCCCCTCTCCTCTCGTGGCGTTACTGTTATTTATGATACGATACTGGTGCTTTGCAAACAAGATCTCTCTTCACATAAATTCTTGCTAACCACGCTGTATTTTCCGCATGACAAAGCACAACTGTCTCGTTAAAAACAATTCAAACAGGTCTCTTGTGGAGCTCGCTATTGAACTTAGTACTTTTTTTTTTAAGTATAGACACAAATGTGTATGTAGCACTGAATATCAAAAACTGTCAAGTTCCTAAATCTCGCATCAAATTGACTTATTTTTGGATTAGATGTTTAGTGATATAAATAATAATTTAGCCAGTTTTAGTATTTATTATGTATTTTCAAGGCAAAGTTCTCATCCCATTACATGCGATTAAACTATGTTTAACAGAGGGGCATCGTTCACTGAGGCTTCTTTTGTTAAAAGACCAAAAGAGCTTTCAAAAGAAAGTTGTATTTTTCTTTAAAGTCAGATATCAAAGTCAGTGTTATTGTATTTGTATTATATTGGCACCGGTATCTCAGCCCTCGTCTCTTCTATTGTCTGACAATGTCGTCACACCACACAACAGCAACCATATGGAGCAATCTACCAGGAATGCAAAGCACATGCCACAGCAGTCATGTGATAGGAGAAGACGTGCCCCCCCGAGGGTTACAACAACAGCACATTAACGTTTTGTTTTTTCCGCGGCTTTCTCCGTCTTCCTTTGCGCTCGCATGAGAGTGGGCTGCAGAGAGCCTTGGAAGAGGGTCGGAGGGGGGGGGGGGGGGGGGGGGGGGGGGCGCATTTCCTGCCGACAGCCAACCTCCTCGGAGCATCCCGTAATGAGCCCGGGACTGGCGGACTGGGGGGGACATGGCCGGAGCGGGTGTGAATGGCCGATCGCTGTGTTTTGGGGGGCGGCTGACAGATGGGAAAGCATGCAGGCCGCACTGGGCTATATTTAGCCGCGAGTTAGTATGTCGATTCAGTGACGCTGGACCAGGAGAGCTATAAATATTCCATGACAGGACAGATCTAGGAGGCAAATGAAGGGAAGATGGGAGGGCGAGAGAAAAGAGAACTGAACAAGTACGAGAGAGAGAGAAAGGGAGGGAGGGAGGAAGTGAGTGAGAGGGGAGGCTCAATGAACTGATTCATTCGCTGGGCTGTTGCTTTCTTTCCCATTATACGTAAGCACTTCAGTGGCCCTCCACAGGACAACGAGGCCATTGCTCTGCCTGGTGATTTACAGCCAATCCGGGGCAGATACAAGATGCTGGCAGCATTTACGCCACACAGCTACACTTATACACAACCACTACCGAGTGTGACCCATTTGGGATTGTTCTCTATTAAGACAGAACTCTTCATCATACACCGATCTCGGTTCAAAGAGGAGAGTATGCCCTGCGTGAGTGTTCGGCATCTCGATATGACACTATGAATAAGCAAAGATGACCCACCTCCAGCATCATTGGTCCCAAGGCATCTTTGTCAATCACACTTTGGCCCGTTGATGAGACATCCGCCTTCTGCACTTCCTCCTCGTTTGCTGCTGCAGCTTTTTCTGCTGACAGAAAAGTCAATGACAGAAAGGTTAGAGGCAAACAACAACAAACGATTGATTCGAGAGACCGTGGATCTCGATCTCAACAACTTGACATAAAACCTCCCCTGTAGTTCTACGAGGCGACGACATTCCGTTGTTACGGGGAACAGAACTAAATCACAAAAACATGACCCCAAAAACATGCAGGTCCGACATTGACCCGCACACTTCAAAGAGGTCACTTGTTGACAAGACTTTGAACCCAGTGTCTTTCCGGCTGTAAAGCAAACACATTTTGTCTCATTGTCAAAACACCGTGGCTTGAACCCGAGCAGCGAGCCGAGTGAAAGGTCGTTGTAAAAGGACCGTGTCGGAGCACGCAGCTGCCACGCTGGTGGCAGCCACTGGATGGATTGCATTGTCCCTATCCAAAAAAAAAAGACAGTGACAGTGTGTGAACAACTCTCGCTCCCCATAGAGCAGCAAGTTGTTACTATGTGGTCAGTATTAACAAAGGCTAACCCAAAGAGTTGACCATAAACCCTTTTCCTAACTGGACCGTGACTCATTGCATCACAATGATGTTTCAACACCACGCACATAGTTTATTGTGCTGTGGACTCAAAGGTGCTGCCATAAACCTTTTAATGTAATTAAAGTCTCCTGTAAGCTCCCGTACCTGCACTGTGGTGTTGTGCAGTTGTCCATGTGAGTGATTGGGTTAATAACCATGCAGAGAAGCCTTATGTTCAGAGCGCAGGCTGTCCTACTTTTGGAGATGATGATGAGAGGCGGAATATGAGTGGGCTGTGGGGAGGGGGAGGGGGGGGGGCACATTTAACTGTCGCACCATGCCAAGAAGAGGACTGACCATATGGTGAGAGAATTTTGTGGTGAAAAGCAAACAAAATCATATCCTCCCTTCTTTTTTCTTTTCTTATTTTTTTGGGGGGGGGTGTAGATGTGTGAACACTGACACATATGCAGGTTTCCCCCTCTGTGGGCTCGTTGCAACACCGCACAGACCCACATTCATCTCTTTCAGCATTAATGATGTGCGCATCAGCAGGACCCCTCCAGGCCCAGCGGGGCCCAGTATACCAGCACAGCTGCCCTGGGTACAGACCCATCACTCAAAGTCAGTGCAGCCCTCACTGGCTCTCCGTCCGTCTACAGAACTGTGCCACAGATAGGAAGTGATTATTTATCAGGGTCATGTCTGCTACTTAATCTATAACTGCCAAGACATTTGCCATATACTCTTTTTTTTACATTTTCGACATTTTTCACAAATGTTATAATGAATACAAATAACGTGCTTAACCATCTACTCGCTGCAGCTCAGCAGCTACTGTATGTGTCACCCTGCAGCCTGTGAAAGCTGTGTCGGCACGAGCGAGCAGTTAAAGAGTGTAAAGGGAGTTGTAAAACGCTTGACGATGCCCTTAGTTTATAAGCTCTATAAAGATATCATAACTCATCAACTATTAAGAAACAACAAGATGAAAACAGAAGAAAAAAAAAAAAAGCATAAGCCTATGCTGAGCGCACAACTCCACCCTGATTTCAAATCAGGGAAACTGTGTGCAGACTGCATGAGAGGAACAAACGGGGACGAATGAACAGCTTTCAGTAGGAGGCCACTCTTTCAAAGGCCATCATAGCAGCACTGCACGTCTCTGCAGGGCTGTGACACCCATCAGAGAATTATTAAATCACATCTGTGTAATTTAATACATTCAGTACCGTCGCCATAAACTGAGTATATATTTCACACAGTAACGATGCTCTCAGGACGGGGGGGGGGGGGGGGACGACAATAACAAGCCTATAGAAAGAGAACTTGTGAACCATACTAAACAGATGGCAGATGATGTGCAATGAAAAGAACACGTGGTGGTGAAGTGATGCAACGTAGACAATCTACGCGAGCGTTCAGTGCATCCCTGACTCGACATGAACCATGCAAGATGAGGTGAAGCTCTCCGTGTTAGCGATGAAATGGTGTCTATCGCTGGACTGTTTAGCCCTTCCCCTCGGAGGTTGCTGTACAAACACAATCATGCCTTTAGGCACAGCTGGGGGATGTTACTCTAGCCTAGTGTAAAAAAAAAAAGAGTGAGGAAAGGAAAAGAAAGGAGGGAGGGAGGGATGGGGTATGAAGTAAGACAGTAGCATGGGGGGAGGGACGGTCAGACGGTAGCCAGAGGTTTATGTGTGATTTCTTGCATCACATTGCTCACCATTACATAACGCTTGGCTCTGTGAGTCACATAAAACAAGTTGACATCATCAGTCGGTCCACTCTTCTGTCTACCCGTCACTCAGCTGCTTTTTTTTTCTTATATGCACGACACAAGCTTACTACAACAGTTTAATATCTGCCTTAATGTTATTACGTATAGAAAGCTACAACAATTCTTTTGGCTATGTTTGGACCTAAAAAAACGACGATACCATTGATGTTGGTCTGGTAAATCCAACATGAAAACACAGACCTCAACTAATTGCTGAAGAGAACCAAAAAGGAGAAGCTGGCGAGTAGAACTGAACAGGCTGATCCATTCGCCTGATGTTCTGGCTCAGGGTAGAAGTGGGAAAGACCGGCAGCCAACAAAAGAAAAACTGCTCTGGTTCATCCGCATGATGAAGTGATGGAGGGGAACATTAAATCACATGTGCTGCTCTTTAATAACAACATCAATTATTGTGTGTGGACCAGATCCCAAAGCATAATATTCATGACATTAAACGTGACGCTTCTGCCAACACGGTGCCACCTGTGCCACTTGTGGTTACGCTGGAGCCTTTAAAACCACAACCACATCCTAAGCATATCCACGATATTGTAGCACAAGTAGCTTCAATTCAAACCGGTGTTCGATCCATTTGCAGGTATTCACTTAGACTAAGCTGTATGTGTCGGTCCGTATGTCATAAAAAAAAACAGATATTGTGAAATAAATGCTCCAGAAAAAGCAACCAGCTTGAACAGTAATGGTATTCCTGTTTGGGGCCCGTCACCTTTGACCTTTTCTTCGACAGACATAGACAATGTGTCAAAAAAAAAAAACCACGAGAGGTTGTACCTTGCTCCTTTATTTGTCTGATCTGTTTCACAGTTTCCTTCAGGATTGCACATTTGTCAGGCTTGACGTTGAAGTTGTCGATGTCGTTGAAGTTGGCAAAGATCAGCTCGGCGAGCTCTTCGATGTATTTGTTCTCGTGCTCGCGGTTGCGCTTCTCGTTGCTCCGCTTCGGACTGCAGAGACAAAGAGAAAGACTGGGGTGAGAGAAAGCGATGACGAAAGGTGGTAACAGCAGGAGGGATGGGAAGCACGAAAAGGAGGTTTAAAATGTGGGTAAATTGCATCTATTGAAGGAGCAATTCTATCACAAAAAAACGGAATGAACGGGGCCGTGAGAAAGAACCTAGAGCAGGGCAGGAAAGATTTATAAAACTACACCGCGGATGAGTGTCCGCACACGTCTCTTGATACGACTGAAGAGCCCTCTCGTTTTCATAGCTGCCAAAAGACAGAGCACAACATCTCCTCGCCTTGGCATGGAGAGGAGTCAGAAGAGGGTTAAGGCAGGGGTCAATGATTCTCCATATGGCTTGAAATACATCTCGAGGCCTCTCCATTGTGCCAACACGGAGCACAACATCAATAAAGAAAAACCCTCGTTAATGCTCGTCTACAGATAAATTATGCAGATTTATTGTACAGACTGTAACAGTGCTCCAGGGTTAGCTGCCACAGTATCATAGAGCCATTCTTGGTAACTAGTAGAATGTGAGTATAAAACACTTTATAAGTGGCTGGAGCTTGATTCTAATTCTCGCCATTTTCACAAGTCCGTCGTCACCTTTGTTTAATGGGTAATAAATGGTTTGGCATCGGGCAGTTTTGCAAAGCAGCGGTCGTTGAAGCAAGTTGCTGACCACACACTTCTGAAAAAAAAACGTCTGAACCTGACGATTGCCGTGTGGAAATGAAAATGCATTTCCCTCAAACCTTTCTCGTCGCGTTCAAGTTTTGCTCAATTAAATCAAGTAGAAACGTCTTCCTGTGGGAGAAATCTGCCATTTGGCTTGAGGTGCCAGACTTACCTGGGTCCTAGAAGTTCGGCAGAACATTCTTTGCGTTTCCGTGACTCTGCCCGGGCAGGGTCAGATGGGTTTTCACCGACTCCACTCATCCTCAATGCATATCAGCGTCTGGAAAAAAATAAAATAAAAATGAACACACACATCTATGAAAACACACATACGAAATAAAATTTGATGGATTGACTGCAAACTGCAAAATTATGTGGAAAACCACTTCTATACTGTCGGTGTGTGAGCCAACATGAGCTTCTGCATACAACACACACACACACACACACACACACACACACACACACACACACACACACACACACACACACACACACACACACACACACACACACACACACACACACACACACACACACACACACACACACACACACACACACACACACACACACGCGCACAATCCTGCGCTGGGGGCACAGGTTGATCCACTCCAGGAGAAATGAGTGAAAATGGAGCGGAGGAAGAGATTCAATCATTTCCCTCTGATGGTGCGGCTCTCCCCAGAGACGCTGAAATGAGAGCACGGCGCTTTGCCCACAGCACCAGACTGCACGCTCAACCACGCACCAAGAAGAGCCCATTCGTTACACGATACCAGGCAAAAGCCCACAGTGAGAGCAGAGTGGGGTTTATAATCACAACATGTGTCCCTGTGTTTACCGAGTGCCTCTGAGATCGGCTTCACCTGCAGCGATGTGTAAGTCACTCAAAAAATGAAATGTAACAACGATATCTCGTCTGTTTCTTTCTGAAATCAGGCCACAGAGCACGAGATCTTAAGTACGAATTCATGTTGTGTTACTTGCGCGATCTAAAGTGACAAGCTGGCCGGGGGCTTACTCTGCAATTTCAACGGTTATGGTACGGAATTGATGTTGTGTTCCTAATCCAAATCAATGTAGAGACATTCACAACAACTCGAGAGCCTTTGGAGACGTGTCCCACTGTAGATGCTGAGCATCCACAGCAACCTATATTTCATTCCGCTCCTCTTACTTTGCGAGCCGGGCACCGGCTGAACTTCATGCTACTTAATGAAAGACAATCAATTATTGATCAAAGCAATGTCTTATTAATTACCAACATCATCTGCACCCAAAATCTGATGGCGGCTAATGGACTTGGATTTCAATCGAGGACGATATCTGGAAGATGTGAACACTATTTCAAAACAAACGGTGAGGTCTGAAAACACATGCATGGGAATAATTTCTCCTTGCAACGATGCATGATCTGCAGCCATTTGCTTTGATGGGGTTACAGAGGAAGGGAAAGATTAGGACAGGCGGACAGACAACGAGACCTAGAGAGAGAAAAAGAGAGCCCCCCCCCCCAGCACGATGCAGGGCAGGCCGTGCTGTGATACACTCTCAGCCACTCAAACCATGGAAACGGGTGACAAACACCGCTCGCTGCTCAGCCATTACATAATGCACAACAGAGCACAGCACGGTGTGGAGCAAGGGAGGAATAGCATAGCTTAGCAGGAGCAGGTTACACTAAAATAAAGAGGGAGCTAGTGACCATGCAAACTTGAGCCTGGCTCCCTCCTGGCCTTGAGTGACCTACTTTAAGCTAATGGTAGGGTCGGTGCTCAAACGGATGAAGTCACAGCAGTGGTGGCTAGAGAGGCAGAGGAGACTGTGAAGGGTAAAACACGTCCCCACTGTTCTGTTGATAAGTGACTCGAGTCCTGTACGGTTGTATGGGAAAAGGGATGAACACAAACATCGCCGTGGACGTGTCCTTTGCGTTACGCTCTCTCTCTCTCTCTCTCGAATCGGGTTGTCGTTACGCTGAGCTCTCCGCCGAAATTACAACGGTCTCTTATAGCAGAGGTTGTGTGCTTTTATTAATGACAACAGAAACAGGCCATTAAAACTCTCACAGCTAAGTGGTACTCTCCGCTCCTATTGGTCGCGCCGGGGCTTTCCAGCACAAGTTACCATGGGGATTCTAGACCCGATTGGTTGGGCTCGTCCCGCCGGGGACGGATATGATTGGTTGCCTTCGTCTCCTTGACATGGCAGTAATGATGGGTCAGTGTACGTTGAGACAAAAAAAAGAAAAGAAGAGACTGGAAGTACCAGGCACGTCTCAATGACACCAACACAGACAGTCAGACTGCCTGGCATGAGGGCTGGCAGGCCAGTGTTGTTGCTGGGGTGTCCGGTCCTCACGTGGGAAGACTAGCGAGGGATCTCTAGGCAGATATAAACAGCTGAGCGCTGGTGTTAGAAAAGGACCTGTTACCAAAAAGTGAGCTGAGTCGAGCTGCACCATGCAGTGGAAATGAGGCAAAAGTGAATGGTAGCAGGCTGCTTCCATGCTCCAGCGACACCAACTTTAATGTTATTATTGTTTAACTTCTCCATGCACCTAGGAAGTAGGTGACGTTGTGCCAGAAACCCCCACTCTGTTGTTCAAAAATAAATCGAATAAATCTGAGCTTTGTCCGTGATGAGGCCGGCCTAGTGATCTACCTTCAGTAGGACACATGCATATAAATTATTCACTCACACTTCGGTCACTTAACGATAGCAAAAGAAAGGCAACCAGTGTCGTTAAAAAGGGCAGAACGTATAGTCTGATGTCCCATTTCATGAAGAAAGGAGTGTTATGGAGGGAAACACGACCACAACCGAAAAACATTTCAAGAAACTAAACTATATTTTATTGCTCCAGACTGAGCTAGCGTTAGCTTGAGCTAGCACGCGACATTGAAAAGCTGTGGCAACGTGGCCGATAAGGCTCCATTGGTGCACCTGTGCCGTGTGCAGATATCATTGACTCAGAGCGATGTAGGGTAAGTGGGGGTTGGGGAAGAGAATTCATTATACGTTGAACTAATTGTCAAATTCTGGAGGGCATCGCTCACGTTCTGCAGTTCATCGAGCTGTCAGCTCATTTAGCTCGTTAGTGTTGTAAGTCGAGACATACGGCCCATCATCATTTCAGGCTACCTTACGTTAGACAGACGGTGTGGAATCATTGCTCACACAAGTATTAAGCATGAAAGCAAGCAGCTTTTAAAGAAATATTCTGCAAAAACTCAAAAAAGCTAGAAAAAAAAAATGAATGGTAGGGCCATAGCACATTTTTATTATAGTAAAAAATGATAAAGAGAGAAGGGTAAACAAATAAAAATGTGGAAGATCATAAAAAATGAGGGGCTAATTTTACACTTGGAAGTATGAACTGCTATCTACAGTTTATTTGACCAACTGCTTGCTGTTGCTGGCAAAGCCCTGGCAGCCGGGCGATCATTGGGAAAGTCCGCACCGAAGATGTGACTGGAAATGACGCCGGGGACATGAAGTTCACTGGAACAGATAGCCTTCCGCGCAGTTGTTTTGACTCTTCGCAGGTTGGGATGAGCTCAAGTTCCCCCACTTACATAAGTGTAGTAAACACCCCTCTCACGCACACACACACACTTAGAAGACGGCGGCCATAATTGTATATCTGTGTGCCTGCCAGTGTGAACTCAACACTTCTCACTTCATTACAGGTTTTCCTCCTCACCTATCTGTGTGACTGACTCATAGGGCTAAATGAAGGGTTCTGTTATTAAACTACTGCAATAAGCACAGTGCTGCCTCTGCAACACAACGTTGAGGATGTTTCCAATATCGGAACCTGTTTACTAGGCCGATTCACTAGAAATGAGATTTTATTATCAGGACTCAATAGTAGGCAAAGAGAAGGGCTGGGTGACACGGAGAAAATCAAACATCAGGATATTCTTTGACCAAATACCTCGATGACGGTATAGCGACGATATTGTAGTGTTGATCATTGGTGCGTTCACAAAACGTTTACGCAATACAGGTTCTGTTTGATAAATAATAATCAGCGATGTGGTTATGACTTAGTGGACAAAGGTAAAGAATAGAACAGGCTGGTAAGCTCAGAAAATCACATCACTTTACTGTAACGAAGCCCTAAAAACCTGTAAAAGACACTTATTACGCCATATTATGATATCCAACAATATCTAGCCTCATATCACAATATTGATATATTGTCTGGCCCTAGCATAGAGATACGCATTTATAAAGATAGACAAGTTAAAAGTTTGAAAAATCTATTGACTTTGAAAGCACGGGGTGCACTTGAGGGAGGCGATCATAGGTGTGTCATTGCTCATGTCTTAGGTGTCACAAGAGCAGACTCTCCAGGACCGAGCTGGAGCCAACCAGTCTGGCGAGGTAGGAATGCAGAAACAACCAGGGGTGGCTGCGGCTGCCCGGGGAGCCGAGGACGACACCGTTTCTTCTGTCTCAGCTGGTACAACCTGTACATGACACTCTGTGTCCGACTGTAATGCCTCACGACAAATTAGACCTTTAACGGAACCGTTGCTGCTGTGAGGACTGAGAAGTGACGCCAACATGGTGACACGGTGCTGTTGGCTGCATGGTCGTGACGGGCAGTATCCAGCTATTGTCCACATTTTCATACGTCCACGATGGAAAGACTCCACGACCTTTTTTTGGTCTGCAAATGTTGCGCTGAGTCAGTGTGACGGAAAAAATAATTTTTCAGAATTTTCATGGTCAGAGGGAAATCAGTTGCTGATTTTGAAAACGTGGAATAGATTTATGCTTATGAATTAGCCAGTTATTTATCAAATTAAAGAGAAACAAGTAGAGAAAAAGGGAATGTATTGATATTTTTGGGCTATCAAGCAATACTTGTTGGGTGTGACTATGAGGGCCTTTTGTTGACTTTTAGCAAATTCATACAAACAAGATCATCACATCATCATTATACATTCTCTGCAGTGTAACCCCGATCCAAACTAACGATGTGTAGACGGGTTCATATTTCTTTTACATATATGATTTTGCATACATTTTCCAATCTTGTGATATACACTCCCTGGCCACTTTATTAGGTACATCACATACATACACCTTACAAAGCTAATAATGGACAGTTGTGTTTTAATGTTTATTAAAATACACACACTGTAAAGCTGAGACACCCTTCTGACATTCAGGTTTAGCTACTATTACAAGACAGTTATTCTTTAATGAAATTCAGCTAACCTAACCACACAGTGAGCCAAGCTACATGGAAATCACCCGAGGGGGGGGACTTCAAAAACACTGAATCACCAATTCCAGTCATAGTATAAGGGTGGGGGGGTCTGTGTCTGATTGCCAAGGGGAGAGGGCATGTGCCAGTGTGCCATTCCTGTAATGATGTGGGTTAGCAGGGCTTTGATTAGAAAGACACCCAGAGCTTCTGGAACTTGGGCATGACTGTGCATTAAATTACATCCAACACTATTGGGGAAGAGCTTGAAGTCTCCTGCACTATAATAACAGGGGGGCGCTCTTTCAGAAGGTGCAAAACCACAGTGGGGCCCTGAACAATGTCTCTCTGGTGCGTAATCTGTCCTCACACGGCTTCTTGGCACAACGGGCCCCCGAGAGAGAAACAAGAAAAAAAATGGGAAAGCGCCAATAAGGACTGCTTCTGGTGTGCTGCAACACGGGCTGTTTGTTTTCCGCCAAAACTGAATAGGAAATCATGACAGGGGGAGGGGCCCAGAGGATTCGCATCTTCTCAAGTTTACATCACTAATATATGCGAGGGTGAGAAGAAGTGCTGAGAGAGCCAAAACACACAGAAACATGTTGGAAACATGTCAGATGGTATTAAAGACAAACATGCATTTAAAAACAATATCAATTTCAACAGAACGCTACTTGGGTGGTGGGGGGTGGGGGTCTGCAGTGAACTCTGGCCTTGCTGACAGCTGCCGTTACCTTGAACCAGATGTTCCGATATTAGGTTTTGGGTCAGTGGGGAGGCATTGGGAGATGGAGGGAGGAACGTGATGACGGATTGAGAGAGATTAAGAGCAATGTGAATTTGAAACATTGAACCTTGGATTTAACCAGACGTCAGTGAGTCAGAACCTATAGAGGGATCAGATCATTGACAGGGAGAGAGTGGAGAGACAGTAGAGGAAGATGGGGGAACAAAAGGGAACAAAACGGGTCTTTTTCACAGTGTGGGTGTCACTACTCAGGCTGTCCAGTTATCTGGTTACTCAGCATACTCTGAGGCAAATCTACTCCATAGAAATCACACAAACAAGACGCTGTAAACACGGTAGAAGGAGAGGTATGCACCTTGTCTGCTACCAAGTCTCACTAATGAGCTCCAGAATCACTGCAAGGTAATGGCTCTAAAGTGCCGGAGTGCAACCAGGAGCCAGCTCTTGCCACCCTGCCCTCCCCCTCCCCCCTCCCCCATTTACTGAAAGCTGATCACGCTCATGAATCTTTAACACTGGCAGTCACTTTAGGATGTCGCAGGATGGGGAAAGGGAGGGATAGCACAGAATGCTAGGCTCTCGCTGTCAGAGAGAGACTCCGGGAGGGGAGGAGAGCTGGAATCATGAGGGGGGGGGGGGGAGCTGAAGAGAGAAGGAGCTTTCCTCTGTGTGGGTATAAGCTTGCGGATGCGTGAGAGATTAATACAGTTGGCCAACAGTGAGCCGGCCTATGTCTTTAACGTAAACAGTAATGATTGCAGAATCTGCTTATAGAGATTACCGTCACTTCAATCCAGTGGAACGCCGCATCAAAAAAAAAATCCCTAAAGTTTATACCGGCCGTCCAGCCCCGTCTGTCTCTGGACGTCCATGTGTGGCCGTCACAGACCCCGTGAAAGGACTCTCGTCACGAACAGAAGGACAGATTTCGCTTTGAGAAGAAAACTGAACATGCTACGACAGAATAAAAAAAACATAGGCTATTATTACTTAATTATACTTTGGCTGGTTAAAAAAAAGAAATCAGCCTGGGCAGTTAATGTTTTCGTCGAGCAGCCACCTTGGCCGGGAAGAAAAAAAAGTTAATTTTGGACCGTGGCTCTGGGTTTCCTAGACGTCAAACACCTCGTTGAGTTCTGTTAAAACACTGGAAACTCTTCTCTGAACCGAAACAGTTTCAATTAATGATCCCTCCATACCGAGAGTCTAAATAGCAATTTTAAGGTTGCCCCGCGCCTCTAAAGTGGATGCTGCTGACATAAGAACACATTCAAACGTCTGTACATCGTTCATGACACTCAATCCTCAACAGACATTATAAAAAGCACTGCAGGACGCTATAGGAAATTGAATTAACTTTATCTTCTTTCTTTTTTAAACCGCAGGTCAACTTTGACCTACGAGTGCGCTGCTTCAGCTATATTATGTAGGCACACACACACACACACACACACACACACACACACACACACACACGATGAATACTGCAGACCAACGGAACCTTTGGATCAGATGCAGCTCTAACTTTGACAAAAAGTCAGGCAAGAACTTGGGGAGTGAATTAAGCAGACAAAACCAAATCATAGTTTGAAACCGAATTCTGACCAGTAAACAAAGTTCTCACGATGTTGCTTATCTGATGACAGTGGAAAATGCTTGGAGATTTTCATTTTCAAACCACCATCAAAGCTCTTCCCTTAAAAAAGAAAAAGACAAATCGGCCACAAACTGCCGAGAACTCAGATCATGTACAGGAAACGGTTATCCCAGCTGGAGACGCGAGCCAATAAAAAAACAGCCCACTGCAGGAGGGACACATTGGATTGTTTTCATTCACACACACGTCTAAACTCTTCTTTATGATCTATGATAAAAAGAGTTTGCATCATCTGTACATTTGGGCTGGAGTTTCTGTTTTTGACACATTGTGTAAAAGAGAGCTGGCTTTGCTTCTCACCTTGGTTTCAGTCCAGAGAGTCCCTCAGGCCATTACTGCAAGACGGTAATGCTGCGAAACCTTTAAGCATCGTCCACGTCTCCCTGCTGAGAGAAATAACAGTACAGTACACGGCGTACGTCAGTACAACTCTCAATACCATGGTAGAACAGTGTATAGTAAAGGAAGGCTTCAAGTTCGTACTCCAATAGTTACATAAGAAGATATAAGAATAGATTTAGGGCTACAACTAACATTTGTTGTCATAATCGATTCATCTACTGATTATTGTCTTTAATTGTTTGAAAATGACTCTTATTAAAAGAAAACTGTTGCAATCAACTAACTGAATCATTGTTTCAGCTCCAACTATATTAGACAATTTTCATGTTTTTGCATTTATTTGCTGTAGTGTAATAATGCTTCAAAATGGTCCATATTTTGTAAACAATATACCAGCCCACAGTAACACCACTCCCCACACACTGAAGACAAGGACAGCTCCCATGGAGGGCTCATCACAAAAGTCAAAAAATGTATATTGAACCTCATGCCGTCCATGTTTAATCATTAAGTTGCACAAGAAGCAAAACTACTGTAAACTCCTACTGTGTAATCTCCTCAGCATCTGCGTAGAAAAATGATCACAACAAAGTAATGCTACATAACAGCATATTACAAATCATACTGGGAGTTCACAGCCGAGCCCCGCTGAGTAAGGTTTACTGACTCATGAGTTTCAATACACACACACCCAGACGCCCACACACACACACACACACACACACACACACACACACAATAATTCATTAGAAAGAAAACAGTTACTTCAACACAAAATGCTGTACTTTTTCATTAGAAGTCAAAGCTAAACTATGTAAAATGTGAAACTCAAGTTAACTGTTAATGTGCTTCAAACTCTCAACGAGTCATCTCGTCTGGTGCCAACTGTTTGCATTAAGTTAGCATGGAGCTGCAAGTCTTTCCATCTCCTCGGGGACCTCAAAGCCCATTACGTTGTGTCTTTTTTAATCATGGAACACAATTAATTAGACGGGAGAAAAGTTTAAATTTTTAATGATACTCCCATTTGGATAATTAGAAAATGCAACTGGTAACTCAAAAGAAAGGACTGTGCTCGGCTATGATGGAAGAAGCTCCCAATGAGCGGCCCCCTGAGGAAGTGCTCGTCTCGTTCTACATGCAGCCGGATGAAGGGAGAGCCAGCCAGCCCCCCCTCTTTGGCCTGGGTGACTTCTCCCAAATACCTGCCAAAGTGAGTCAGCTGAGGAATGCACTCACGTGACGTCACGTTCTGACATAAGCGGAGAGTAAAGCAACTCCCCTACTGACCCGAAGCCATGCGGAAAGGTGATATTCAGCGTTCTGAAACTGCTGCTACACATTCACTCAAATAGACGAAATCTGTGATGCGGCAGGGAAGGTAAACACATGTACAGTTTGAATATGAAATCTTGACAAAAACTCTTAAAAAAAAAAAAAAAAAAAAATCTATATAAGATTAAATATCAAGTATGGCAAAAGTATAAAATAGCTGATATGTCTTGACCTAATTTTGATGCAATTTCATAACTGCGTTTCTCAACTCCACCTTCCTCTTTTACTTTTCCTTTTCCTGCATAACTCTCAGTTCTCATCCTCTGAGCTTTAATGCCGTCACATGCTCGGTCCAGCCCTTGATCTGTGGACTGGGTGACAGAATAAGGCAGAAGTGTGAAAACACTCCGTTGAGCTAGTTCAACAGTAATCTTTTTTTTTTTTTTTTTTTTAAATCGCCAAACTGGATCAAAACACTTCCAGCTGACAGATCTTTTCTTTGTTTAGAAATGTAATTGATCCACTTAACGATAGTGATTCCTCTCGTAAAATGATTCAGCGATACAACAGGAAGTATTTAATCAAAGGTAGTCGTAAAACAAAAATGTTGTTTGGCAAGCAAAACTGAGGCATCTGTTGGCGTGTTATCGATTAACATACTTCTATATGCAGGTTTAATGCTCCATGCGAGTCAGTACGAGCAAGGTTCACAGTATGAGAGCAAACCGCCTCTCTCACATATTAGACCAGCTGAGCCACGCCAGCTCTTCCTGTGATATTAGCGCCGTGATCCAAGACCAGTGGCGAGTCCCATTAGAAGTACGCGTGCAGACATGGCGTACATGTCTGCACGCCAGTGTGCACATCGCCAAACACACGCTGGTACAGAAGAAGTTCTCAGGAAAGTCCTGCGGAGCTTCCTTTCCTTGACGGGCTATTATGCTTGGCACGGAAGCGCTGAATGACACACGGTGGAACCTAAACAAAAACACACCGCCCTGCCAAGACTGTCACCGAGCCTCAGCGGCAACATTAATCGAGTTTCATGTTACCTTGAATGCTGCCTTGACACAATCAATACAGCTACTTGTAAATCATAGTGAAGCCTCTTTCAAAAAAAGTACAAATATGAAAAGTCACAAAAATAAATTTGTGAAAGAAGAAAAACAACCACCACACTAAACGTATACACCTTCTCGGGATCATGGGAGTATTTCACATCTGTTGGTATTTAAAGGAGGTCAAAGATCATCGGGTTAAAAGTTCAAGCTCCCATTAAACAGAGTGCAGCTCTTTAAACTGAAACAGGTAAATAGGCAGTTTCATAATTCAGCCCAAAAGCTCACATTATTGTTAATGTTGGGACAAAACAAAATGATGACGTGAACTGTGAAACTGAACAAAAACAAACCAGTCACTGAATAACCACAACGTAATTCCAAGTTCATGCCTGAAGCCAAACCGTGGGTGTTGTCCTAATCGCTTATTTCTCCAAGAGTTGGCAATGGGCTCCATCCGAGTAAAAAGGGCTGAGCTAACAATGCTAATGATCCGGCTAATCAGGTTGAGATGGCACAAAAGGGTAGATGGTCCATGTGCTAGAAATTGACCGTAATGGGCCAGGTCGCCGAAAGGCTAAACACCAATGGAGCCGCTACTTGGTGCCTTTTGAGGGGCCCAATAATGGCCTTCAATCCAATAAGAATCAGGGCTGATGTCCGTCCTAATGAAAACACCTGGCTGTGTAGCTCTAGTTACACCGAGGTCTGGTCAAGACCCTCATCCCAACCAATAATCAATTGATTTTGGTTCACATAAGAGCATAAGTGTGGTAAATCCCATAATCAGATTAGGATTTCCTCAAAGTGTACATGTTTCGCCACAAACGGGGCTTGTGACAGCTTATAGGTTAAGAAGTAATGTTTTTTAAACCGATGGGCTGTCCGTAACACTCTGAAACGTACAGCCTCAGTTGTGTGTTGGGAAGCCAAAGAACAAGGCACTCGACACCCATAGACGTCAGTGGTGACGCTCAACAGCAGAATGACAGGAATGTGGTTGTACGGGTTTCTTTCTGGGGAGATGTTTAACTGTACAGCTTTAAAGCACAGCAACGATACCAATGATCAGGAACACCTTGATATTGGAAGAGCTTTTTCACAAAACTTCTTTAAGATGTGACAAAAAAACACTAACGGCTCTCTTAGCTCTTACGTTTATAATTTTTACCTGAAAATGAGTGAGCTTATATTTGACCTATAAATCCTCCTTTCTTTTAGCCAGAAAGTGGTCATTAGGGATGTTGATAATTAACCATTTAACCGTTAACCGACAGTAAGAATCTCGACCGATTAATGCCATCAGTTAATATTACACAAACATTTTCTTTTAAAAAGATGAGCAAAACTCAGAGGAACGGCTCGTCGCTAAAATGACAACAGCAGGTTGATCTCAAAGGCTTTAAGTGAGCCAGGCCGCTGTTGTTGCTAGCTTGAGGCTAACCCCTTATACTCCAATCAGCAGATAGCAAGCAAGACATGGGAACTTGTCTTGATGCAAGTTGTAGCATTTATTCACCGACAAATGAACTGTAAACACACTGCATTGTTAGGTTCATTGATACAACGTTACTGCCAACTTCATACTCATCGTCACACTCTCGCTCTCTCAACCAGACAGTCGCTATCAAATATACATTTGTATATCTTCTTTTCACCATCGATGCAAAGAGGGTTAGGAAGAAGAGGGCTGCTAAAGATCTGTACTATTTGGACTACAAATCCTGTAGCCTTAGTGACATCGACATACACAGATACCCTCCCATAAAGAACCTATTTATTACACTTTGGCACAGATTTCAATGGGCTGCTCGGATGTGCAGGTGCGACCCCCTGTTGTCTACTGCTACTAGCTCAAACAGCCATGGAAATGCAGAGTTAGAGAGAGAGAACGGATCAATCTTTGCACACGGCATGCTTTTAAGATTTGAAGCTCATCTTGTGACTCGTCTGCATGTCAAATGCACATCTATTGTTCCTGTGTGTCCACCATCTTTTATAGCGGGGTCACAGTTTGTATGGAATTAGTTCCCGTGGAGGCCCCGAGGCCGTACAGTGGAAGGCAGACTCGGGGTAAGGAGATCAGCCGACACAACTGTGTCACTTCATCAGCCGAAGACCTGAGACAATGTGACGGGCCGACGCTCGGACTCACAGCAAACGCGCACAGTGTCTGATGAATCTAAAAAAAAATGCAACTAAATACAAGTGGATCGAATCAGATTTAAATTAGGAAGCAAGAGAGAAGTGCACAGGGTTCTTCTGTTTACTGAACCAACGTGTGAGAAGGGTAATAATCTGCAGAGGATGTTTCAGGGGATGACTTTAAACCCCGGCATTACCTGATTAAGAGAGCACTGCCGCTCTGACAGTAGAACATGTAATTGGACCAGACAGAGCAAAGGGAAGCAGCCTTCTCTCCCTTTTCACAGCCCCCCCGCTTAAACGCTCGGTGACAACCGGGTCAGGCAGACCATACAACAGCTATTTAAACCTTTACTGAGAAAGAGAGACAGAGTTACGAATAATAGCTCAAATTACGTTTTTTTTATGAGCATTTTGTGAAATAACTGATAATAATAACACCCATGAAGTAAATATGTTCAGGAGTCTCCAGAATAAGGTATTAAACAAATGACAAGCACACTGCCGTGCTTCCATCTTATCTAGCACACTTTACCACTGATGAAACCCTGCCAGGTCAGACAGGACTCTGGTCATCGTGTCAGACTCAGACGGGACTCTGGTCTTCGTGTCAGACACAGTGGCATGTCTGGCTGCTCGTCATGTGCATCCCTTCCATGATAGTGTAGCAGAGCTTCCCAAACAGCTACTCATTTAAGTCCAGCCAAACAGGAAACTATGTCAAAGTAGCAGGCCCCATGCCATATGAGGAACATATAGGCTGCGGCCCAGCCTCACACGGCTGTTTTACTATAAAAACAACACTTTTGTATTTCTTGCCATTGAACAATTATGTAAACTGATGCCAGATGCCCCAAATAATATGAAAAATGTGATGTAATGCCCTGCAGTAATATGATCAGTGGCGATTGTGAAGATAAGATGGCTAACGAAGATTATTAGAAGTTGAGTTGATTTAGCAGATTCACATGACTTGAGTAAAGTGACTCGCATGTTATTTTTTATCATAGATTATTGTATAAATCATTTAATTTAAAAACAAAACATAGGCTTGGGATCAAAAACACATTTCCCTTCAAATCTTTATTTACCTTTAAATAAGAGTGCATTAATGTTTCTAAATAAAAAACACATTAAACCTTACAGCGAAGGTTTCAATAAATCAGGACTAAGGAATCCTGATTACAAAAGTTAGATCAGTCAGGAATAGACATGGTTTTAAACATTCATAGCTAGGGCTGCAACAACGAATCGATAAAATCGATAAAATTCGATTATTAAAAGAGTTGGCAACGAATTTCATTATCGATTCGTTGTGTCGCGCGATTATTACGCCACTCAATAAGTCGCGGAGATGTTTGAGATTAAAAAAAAAAGTTGAGTTGAGCGCGGAGCAGAGCAGAGCAGAGCGGAGGTAGAGGAAAGACCACCGGAGAGACCCGTAACGATGTTTGACGGTGCGCGATCAGTAGGCGGGCGTATCCGGCGTGCATGGCCGAACCGAGTGCGACAGTACGGCGGATCAGCCGCCCCGGAGTCGACTGTTATCAGGGACGTAACGTCCCTCCAGTAGCTCTTCTGGTGCTGGTGTTTACTCGTTATCCAGTTTGACAAGCATGACAAGTTAGCGTTAGCTCGTTAATAACAGTAGTAAAGCAGGACTAAAGACACGTTTTTATTCACTCGCCTTTTTTGGCCCATTCATTTTTCAATCTGTTGTCATGTATATATATTCTGTGCTTTGTCCCATATCGGTTATTGTTGACAAATATATTTGTGTGTGTTGTACTTTTTAATTTTTTTTTATAGCACTTGGTCATCTTAAACTGTGTTTAAATGTGGTGTATAAATTAACTTAACTTGCACTTACTACAATGATGGTAATAATTTAATGAATAAGCTTCAAGTGAACTTGAGTGTGTGTGCGTGTGTCTGAGTGTGAGAGTCTGTGAGTGTGAGTTTGTGAGTGTGTGCGTCTGTGAGTGTGAGTTTGTGAGTGTGTGCATCTGTGAGTGTAGTGTAGAGAACAGGTTCTGACGTTCAAACAAATCCTGTTAAGTTTTCTGATTTGTATTTTTCTTTATTTTTTATAAATGATTTATTGTTCTGACAGCTCAGGTCCCTTTAAACTAAAATATACATATTTTTGTGCACTTTATTTAAAAAAAAACGATATAATTGGCAGATGTAAAGCATAAAGCATGCTGTTTTTGAATAAAGGGTTGGAAATTAATGCTTTTTTTTTTAATCCGATTCATCGATTAATCGTAAAAATAATCGACAGATTAATCGATTATTAAAATAATCGTTAGTTGCAGCCCTATTCATAGCTATGTATAGACTGTGTGGGCTACGCACAAGAAATCTAATTTTCCTTTTTAATAATACACTCTATATGACATTAGAACCCACTGGCTGACTAATCCGTATCCTTGTGGAAAGCCCGGTGGTATAGACGCAAAAACACACAGTACATGGCAGAGATATCCAACTACAGCAGCAGCTCTGCATCCAACTAAAATAGAAGGAACTCCGAATGACGTGCTGGGCGCAGCTCGCTCTCTAGCTTTTGCACCCAAATGAAACATATACTGTAGCGGTGCAACTCTGCCGTGGCAGGCGTGTTCCTCAGGACCAAGAGGTTTGGATAAGTGGCTCATAAAGTGGTTCATTCCTTAATTTGTACTTAGGGTCAAGAACCTTTCGATACTGTCCCGTCAGCTTCTGTAGCATCAGCGTAGCGTCACGGCTCTGTCTGACTGTGTAGTCTCTTGTCCAATGAGGGCCTTTGTTTTGCGCTCCACTGCCAGATGAGATGGGAGGCGGTTTTGTTTTGACGGCCCACATCAGGTGCCAAAAACCACAAATCTCTGGAGTAAATAGGCATGAATGGAAGCATTTTGACACGCAAACAAACACACACCACACGTGGGACAATTATAGGTAATTTGGCTGTCCTGTTAGAGGGGGGAATAAATTATGTAGAATTTCAGTTCTATCATCTTTTATGTTGGTATTCACAAATACAAAAAAAAGCAAAAAGCAAAAGGTTAAAAGATACTCTTTCTGAAAACTCCACACCAGGAATTAATCTCACTGTGTTAACAAGGACAACAATGACCTTTAACTTACTAACAGTCACCATCGTTACCTTTTAGTGGGGTGGGTGAGTTCATGACATCTCAATTTCTAAAAACATTGTTCATTGCTCGGAGTAGGTGGAAACATGCTTTCTTACCCCCTCTATCCCACATAAAAAAAAAGACACCGGCTGTATTTTATCTATTATCATCCCAACGATATATTTAGCAGGTAGTGTCTCTTCAGTCTTCAGTCCATATGTAATTCAGAAAACTATTGCTAGATTACTTGCTGAAAAAACAACGGCCGCATGTCCATCACGCAACTTCCTGTAGAGCTGAATTACATGCAAACCATGTTCACCTATTATCGCTGGTCGTTTCACCCGCCGTTTGTGGTTAATTGTGGGAGTTAACGGGGCGCGATACGAGGCTCGTGAACCTGCGCAACATTTTATGCTCTTGTGATTAATAAAAGGAAAACAAGTACTTCAGCTGATGGGGGCTGTGCTTAATCTAGCCATAATGTTAATCTACCGTGTTCCTGAACTGAACAGTATGGACGGGAAACACGGGTCAGCTGAGGAGATTCCCTACCGCGCTGAAAACAGTGAAGATAAAGCAAGCAAAAGCATATTATAGGTCAGTAAGGGAACACTGCTGAGTCAGCAGCGAGCGAAAGACAGAGAAAGAGAGAGAGGGGGGGGGGAAGAAGGGAAATCAAGCTGGTCGGAGTTTGACCCTCACAATGTGTACAGAAAGGAAAAGCCTAAAACCGAATCCCCACATTCCTCTGGTTTATTACGAGTGGTCGTCCCGTACCAGCGATACCGCCGTTTACCTCCAACCCAGAATAAGATGGTGCACCAGATTTTTCTCAGGGGCAGATTCACACTGCATATTTTTTGGACCACCCACCCAACTCCACCGGGGCAGCTTGCTCAATCCAACTTCTCCCTCCCTCCCTCCCTCGGTGCCAAGGATTCCACCCTGGGCAGTGGGAAAGATGCCAACCACATGCTAGCAGCCAGTGCCACAAACGCATTGTGGCAGAGGGGAAAGCACAAATTAAGACTTCAAACCACGCTGCCTAACCTTTACACACAACTCCTATCAAGGTATCAATCAAGTGGGTAACATCCTGCACCTTTATGATCTACCGTTATCATTCTTTGAGGGGACGGGTGTGTTTTTATGCCTTTCCATTAAGCGCTTTATGTTTAAATAAGTACTTGTTAATTTATTTTATTACCACGATCGGATCAGTAAATTACTATGGGAAGTGTGAATACAAATGGAGGTGCCGATTTCAGAAACAGCAACAGTTATTAGATCTTCCGTATTGTACAGCTAAGCGATACCAGCCTCGCAAAACAAAACAGCTGCAGAAGCATTGTCACACAGTCATGTGACCTCTGCTGTCTCCTCTGCTCAGGCCTAACTGGCTGAGGGCACCTTCTTTCGCAATGAGCAGCAGACGCCACAATATCATCTGGCTCGGGAGATCGATATGCACTTCGCTGTAGCTGACCTACATAAGTGGAGGAGCGCGGACCGTCGAAATCCTGTGAGCCTAAAGATCCACGGAGTCTCCATGGGAGCGGAGCTCGAGGCCACCCATGGTGTGGGGTTACAAATCTCAGTTTTACAAAAACATTACAGATTCAACTAACCATATCACTCTAACACAAACCGACTGCCACAGAGAATTACCACACCTGGACGAGCCAAGGACACTTCAACAGGGTTTCTCTGCCAATATTGAGCTTAAATGTTCCTGAATAATTGTTCTGAGAAGCGAACTCCTCCATGGCCACTCACTGCAGACTGGACCGCTCGAGAAAACTAAAAAGGTGCAAGTTATTAAAGAGCAAATTTGGGCTCTATTTTATCAGCAAACAACTGTAATTTAGCTTACATCTTAACACTCTTCATTGTTAAAGCTCCTTAATTTCAGTTCTACGGTTCAACCAATAACAGATCCTGTGCCCGGCTGCTGTTATCAAGACGGGACCTAAACTCTTAGCACAGATAGAGGGGGGGGGGGGGGGTGGGGGGCTGCTTTGAGGTCAGCCGAACAACACAATGACAACACGCCTTGAAGCAGAGCGCGAGTAAATAATCCGGCTCCTCCTCTTCCATGTCGAAACCCTCTCAGCTCTCCATCAACCATCTCTGCCCTCGCTTCTGACGTCTCTCCTCTCTCTCCCCCCTCCTCATCCTCTCTCTCTCCCTGTGCTGTAAAAACCTGGCCATTTCCCCACAGCTCATCCCTCACGCCCACCCAGGACCTGTCACACGGCTGTTTCCATGACAACACCAACGCAGAGACAGCAGGGTGAGATGCCCAGTGAGACAAACAGGGAGCGGGGGGGGGGGGGGGAGCGGTGCATCATGTCAAGAAAACACCGTGGCCCTTACGGCATGTGATGGACAGATAACACGACGGAGTCTGAGCGGTTACAGCGTAAACTTGGCGAGAAGACGTTCTGGGTTCGCTGAACTCGTCTATCTTTGGTATCTTTTAAATTTGAAAAAGACAGGAAAATGCTAATAGTTCAAGTCTTCTTTAACTGGTCATAGTGGTTTTCCCCTAAATGCAAAGCAACCCGTACCAGTTTATCCTAACATTCGGTTTCAGAATGGAATTTGCAGATTTGATGGAGGGCAGAAATACTTTGCAACATCCTCATGAAAGCTCAGATTCCTGCCAGCGCTGGATGTTGTCATTTGACACACACACACATTAAAGAGGCTGTATGAGACGGAGGGGTATGGTGTTGTTCAGGAGCTGGACGCACTAAGCGGCAGAGACAGGGATGTCATTTTCCAGCCTGGTTCAAATGAGTCAACGTAATGTTGTTCGCCACGAGAAGTGTGTGGAAAGAAGAGGAGCCGGAGGAGTTACCTCGTAAAACGTGCTATTTGTAAAAAAGGGATTCATGTCCAATTGAAACAGAAGCATCCTTTAGATTGGTTAGGTGTCATACATTTAGAAACTTCAGCATTAAGAAGTCTCCAACATGGGACTTCTTAGAGTGAGATCCGACTTCTCAATAAGTATTTTGATAAGAATGTTCAAATAACGAGGCCCAGTAAGGTATTCAGGGCTGCAACTCATGATTACAAACAGTCCACGCCCCAAAGATAGTATTCTAGAAGACAAGATATTAAAGATTGGAATCTACAACCAGTAAATCTGGCTTTTTAGTTTCTAATTTGATATAAGCGATTAATTGATTTTCTAAAATGTTGACGATTAATTGTCTCCTGAAGGACTAATCGATCAACTGACGAATCATTCCAGCAGTAAATGAGTTTAAGCGTCTAGAGGAGAGTTTTTCATTGTTCTAAAACTGCTTATGATTCCAGTGGGGCCGTGGTTACAAGCCTGGAATAAGTTCAGCCTAAAGCCACAATAACAACGGGCCACAATGACCTGGGGTCCTTGTGTGATTTAGGTATTCATCCCAACATCTGTGTGATGTAGTTCACCGACTTTAATACACAAAATCTGCATTTTAATTGAATTTACTGACCAAATCTTATAGATTCTCCACCAGATATAACTAACGCATAATGGCATTATGATAATGCTGTGTAGCGAGATGAGACTACTGATTTTACACACAAAATTCAAAGCGTCAATCAGTATTAACTGCAAGTATGAGTCTCGTGTCTCCCCTCGAAAATGAAATTACATGGAATTAAAAATATACATAGATGTACGTTCACAGACCTCAGAAATAGCATATTTGTAACTTTGGAACAACCTCTGCTTTAGTTCACTTAAGCTTAAAAATCTGTGTTTAGTGTAAAGATTGTCTCATAACACATATGAAAAGTCTGCATAAATGACAAAGCATGTCTGACATAATTACAAAAACAGGATTTAATTCTACATTAGTGGGTGTGCAGTACACAAAACTAATTAGCCGTATAAGGACTATCATATTAGGCCAACAGTAACAGTCAACAACAAGAGAACTGGCAGCGCATGCTACAGAACAAGGGTCAAATGATTACAGTATCACTCAGGTGACGCAACAAAGCGAGCCCATCACAGGGCAAAAGTCGGCGATTACAAGACGAGAGGCTCGTGTCCAATTGCAATAGAAAAACACTTTGCTTTGTTTTATGGAGTCGTGAAGACACATTGAACATGGGATGGGCAATCCGAAAAAGAGCTAAACAACAAAACACAGAAGGTTTGTCTGAAGGAAGCAACAGACAGACAAACAAACAACTAGCGAGCAAGAGAGCGAGACATTAATGTAGAGATTGCTTCCAAGCCACGTGACCCGCTGTCACACACCTGTTGCTAAAGCTGTATTATACATTGGGTTAAAAGGCAACACACACTACACTAAACTGTGTCAAGTCAGTGTGGAAAAAAACAAAACAACCTCCAGTCACTTATCCTTGTATAAACATCCACATGAATTCCGGAATTGTCATCATCCAAAACACAGTCGTTCTATTGTACTGTTTAGTCGAAATGACACAAAACACATTTTTCCATGCACCAGCCAAGGGCAAAAGCCCTGTTATAAGAATCTGAACAGGAAACTAGTATGCTTAGACCTAAGATACAAGCAAAGCAATACTACTATGTACACTGTACACGCATACTGTTGGAATGCATGCTGTCCTCTGTGCAGGACTGCATTCTTTGCAACTAGGGGAGGCGCCATATGCATGCACCGTGACCGTGTCCTCATGTCTCAAAAGTAAAAGTATGAACCACATGCCATCATTGTTTCTTTTTAAAGTCCTTGAGTTTACATTCTATGTGGCTGCCGGTAGCGCTGACTGAGATCCAGCCCTTGAACTTGCAGCTGAACATCATATCATATTAAAAGCTCAACGTCGGTGATGTGACATCGGTGCTGCTGCTGTGCACCATCAGGTGGGCAGAGTGATGCAACAGAAACTGCTCAACTGGTTCCACGAGATGCGTTCCTGCAGCAGTACCCGCGAGGAGCGTTGACAATCACCGACATGGCACAAGCTGTCTGCCTGTATAGTCCCGAATCAGTCAAGCAAGGGGGCCCCATATTAGGCGTGCAAGGCAGGCACAACAAAGACACACACACACAAGTCAAAACTCTGGGTAGCATTTCCCTCCTCATACTACATGGGCACCGTACATCTTCAGTGAGCACCTTCTGTATTTAATTAAAAGTCCTGCCTCCATTTACGTATCACACAATGAAGCCCCCGCGTGAGTGCCACGCAAATTGTGTTGTTAACACATAATTATAAGTTGTATGACGTGTTGGGAACGCAATGCCACAACAAACTGAGAGCACCGTTTTTCCTCCTCCGAGCTTGGAGCGTGGAGGAGCGACAGTTTTGGGTTTCTCGTCCCCGAGTGCATGGACCAACTTTCTGAACACTTTAGTCCAAATGTTTAAAAAGGAGACCTTTCAACTGGTTAAAGTGCTCGCGTTATATAGCGTGGCTGCTACATATAGCCTAGTAGTAGAGCACCTCGACGATGCATAGTAACACAAGAGAAACATGAGTTCAGCAAAAACAACGAGAATATGGTCCCTGCACCCTGAACACATGGAGGAATTTAATAAACTTACCTAGTAGCATTTTTAACACCACACAAAAACGAGGTTAGCAGCCCGCTCAAACACATGCTGGTAAGAACTGTCCTGACTCACTCGTTTATTCTGACAACGACGTACCGAGCAGCCAGACTTAGCCTGCGGCTAATCAGCTAGCATGCTAACTACGTTGCTGCTGTACTGGCGAACTTCGTCCGGTGTTGTATACACGGTCACCCGCTCACTCAGCACAAAAAAAAACAACACAATGACATATTAAAGTATTGTGCACGCTCTATTTTTATGGCACACCAAATGTATACGGAGGTCACCACTAAATAAAAAACCGGCTGACAAACATTGGGAGTAACTCGCTTGCAAAAGCTTCGCTAAATTGAGTTCGCTGCAGAAAACACTATTGACACAGGCAGCGGGGTTAGCCGAGGAGCTAACAATGCTAACGAGCTAACGCCGAAAGCGAGAGCCTGTGCCAGACACAGACACACAACCGAGATTGAAGACCTCGCATTGGATCGGTTTTCTTCCCCCCCACAACGAAAACACTCACGTCCCGTCTCGGCGGCGAGCACCAACACGTGTGGCTACTTACGATGTAATACTTTCTGTCCGTGTCCTCGTTGTTAAATTCCGTTTATCAGACGCCGCTCTGACCTTCGCGGTAGTGAAACAACATTTCTGCTGGCTAACTGTGCCGCCATGTTACTCCTGCTGTGCAAACCAATGCTGAGTGTTTATCTGGAGCTGGTAGCTGCTATCCTCCCCCACACCAAACCACATCACGGGGCTTCCAGCAGTATCAACTCAGCAAACCCTCAACGCTGATTTACCTGTTAAAGGATGACACGATTCTTCATATTTGATCGAACTGCGTTCATTTGCTGACATTTAATCTGGAATAAAAAAACACTGACAGTTAGTTTAAAGCCCCCACAGTGTCACGACTGTCGGTATCTAATCTTTAAATGTATGTTGTTATTTAAGAGGTGGGGAAACTATGACACCCCCCCCCCTATCCCAACTCAGATTTACCAATATAGTGATAAAGGGTGTTTAAACCAATACATCTACACTAATGGAAATACTGTTTACCAACATGTTTAAGCTCATAAAGATGTTTATCTTTAACAAATAAAAAAGGATGGTAAAAAGAAGACAGTTGAAGTTTCCCTTAACAATATTTAATCTAGTTAATTTAAAGATAGAGAAATTGTAACTAAACAGTAAAAAAAAAAAAAAGTGTTTTTTCAACAAACACTGTAATTTTGTTAGCTATTTTACTAAATTAACATATTAAAACGCAAACGGCACGCTAACATGTCAGGCTTTAGACATATTACAAGTAAGCGTGTCCTAGTTTAGGTGCCTTGATTTACTGCGTGGTCAACTATCGATAGATCAAGCAAGCAAGGAGGCGTTTTCTCTCCTTTAAAACGTGTGCAACACTGCCACCAAGTGGCGGATCGGTGAAACACCAACAGGGTGGTTTCTACACGATTATATGAACAAGAGTAAAGACTAGAGTACAGAAACTCCATGTGGACGCATTTAACCACACACCACCATTTTTGTAGGTTTTTCTCGTTTGTGTTTGTTTATCTAAGGGCAAGGTTTGTTCAGGACAGTGCTCTACACAGTATAAAATACATATTTGTGTGCACATAATTGTATGAAGAGAAGGCCCTGAACCACCAGTTATACCTAAATGTTGGGTTATACAATCTACACAGTGACTGACGGCACAACTGGAACAAATTATGACAACAGATTTTTCTTCATGTTTTTTGCTCGAGGTTCCTATCTCCACATTTGAAGTTTGGGAACCAATGCGCTATAATGCCATATATGCCATATACTTACTACACCTCCCGTTATTTTTTTCATCACTTGGAGTCTGTTTCTATAGACAAACACTAAAATGTGAACAGCAAATGGTACCGTTATTCTGTGCACACAACATCCTTTTCATTTGTCCTGGAAGAGGGCTCCCTCCTCTGTTGCTCCTTGTGAAATAAATAAAATGTTCCCTTATTCAAATTAAGGGTCTGAGTGTTATATGCTGTTTGGATGGAAAAGCACATTTGTGATATTGAGTTACATGAATTAAAGAAAAATAACTGACAGTCGTTTCTTTCAATAAACATTTTATTCCTTTGTAAGATAGATAAACAATCAGGACAAGCTGAGAAAAACCAAATACACTTCTGATATACTGCTGGAGACAACCATGACTTACTGTGTACCTAAAATCAGTTAAGGGGTTTCATTCTTTAGAATAAACCAGTGTGATCTAGGCGATTGGTTCTTACGATACTTTTGTAAATTCATTTTATGGCATGTAAGTGAAATACATATATCAACAGTCAATCAGGCTCATTTGGCACGTTTGTAGTGGGTTGGGGGGGGAAAAAAAGAGCCAACAAAATATGTTTTTCTCACACTCAGTCCGTGCTTTAACAACAAATCATTCTTGTGGACATTTTTACCTTTTAAGCAACAATGTGCAGGGACAAACAAATACAATAATCCCATTCCACTTAAACAGCAAATGATTACGGACCATACAAGACAGTGATTCAATCAAACTAAAGGGATGTTTTTGCCTGATTTTCCTTTCCATCTCTTATAACGTCATCTCTTATGACTCAAAACTAAAACACAAAGTGTGTTCAATTAATGACAGTGTTATAGGCAGAACGGCAATAGAGTCAGCATCATTTCATGGCAGGGGATATGTCGTTTTGTGACTAAAAGCTGCTCTGAACTCCGATAATGAAACGCTACATCAGGTTACTACGTCTTTTAGTGGCAGTTTTGCACTTAACTGTGAATCTACGTCTAGTAGTAGTACAGGGTGATGTCTCCTGTTTTCCTTGGGTTGCTTTTACGCACACTTCACTATTCTTATCCAGGAGTGGATTTTGAAAAATCCTCTGCTTTGCTTTCCATCATCATATCTGTTGGCCAGTGACACGGCGGAAAACACATGTCCTGCAGTGTGAGTTTGAACAGTCTGTGGTGTGAACCCAGAGATTATAAACAGGACTGTATGCAACCGTCACCGATGGAAAAATAAGAGATATTATTAGGAAATTCTTACAAAAAAATGTTTACAAATATCCTTCCAAAGAGGCGAAGAAGAGGAGCTGCTAGCACTTATAAATACAAGAAAAAAAAAAAAAAAAAAAAGGGAAATAAATCACAAGCTGGAATACACACTATTTTGGAAAAAGCATTGACATGACCTGACGTGGGAGAGACATTAAACACTGAAGGCATCATTCCTGAATTATTTTGTACACACCCTATACAAAACAATCTGTATCAATAGGCACTTCTTAAATAAGGTCTTTGTTTTTTGTTTTTTTTCATAGTTTGTTTGGGAATTTGTTTCGTTTTTATTCAAAGTGGCACAGCAGAGCAATGATTCTTAAATCAAGGCGTGCCGGACGACTGCCGACAAGCAAAGCTAAATGCATTCTGGCTCTTGAAGTCCAGCTGGGAGGTCAGTCCTGTGTGGGGGCTGAAAATGCATATCGTGGGCGGGGCGGGGGCTGGGGGGGGAGGGGGGGAGCGGCGCTGGAGGGACTGTTGGTTGGACGCAGCCACGAAAGCACGGGCTGAGATCATTTCTTTGGGAAGGACGTGATAGAGGGGGAATGCATTTATGAAGACTTCTCTTTTCTTGCTCTTGGTGAATCGGCCGCGTGGGAGCTCACTCCATTTACTCCATTGGCTAAAAACAAAAAAAGGGACACATCCAAATTAGTTCCTATGTACGCATAAACATTATGCATACAATACAATACGAAGAAATGCATATAGTCTAATGTCCAGTGCTTTGCAGAAGAACACATTTACATTCCAGTGAATGCGCTTCATACTTTGTGCTCGTTGCTCACCTTTGTCTTTCTTTGATTTGCTCTTGGAAGGAACCTGTTTCTTTTTCAAAGTCTGGGCTTGGGCATGCTCTCTCCACCGGCGCAGCTGGAAGTTGATAAATTTCCACATCATGAAGGCCTGAGAGAGGCAGATGGCAGCCAGGACAGTTATCCTAAAAAAAAGAAAAAGAAAAAAGAGTCGGCAAATCAAAGAAGGTCGATAAAGAAGCCGCGTGTCACACATCGATACTGCTAAGAAACAGATACGAATTTTTGACCTCTCTCAAGTCCCTGTCGAAAAATATTGGTCCACCCTCAGATACTCAGTCCATTATGTAGGGATAATGATTAGTGACATTCTTCTTAATTTACTGCAATCCCAATAACTCCTTTCATTCTAATTTATTGAAGCTGGCGTTGGTGGACAACTCTCTTCCTCTTCTACAATGGAGCCCTTCCTGTATGACTGTTGAACCTCACTACTACACGGTGAGAGCAGAAATAAGCTTTTGTTCCTTTATTCTAAGTGGCCAACTTGATGTTGACGGATTGACACCGTGGGATTTAAGAACATAAAATGGACAAGAATTTAGCATCGAAACCAGTAACTCTAGTAATGCTAAATATATATTTAAGAGTGGGTTATTTAGGATAAAATAGTCCTGTTTCTCCTCTCAGACACACTTACCGAACAAAAATAACGTTAAAGTTCCCTGCAGCCAAATCAAAGCCTTGATTCTCAGATGTGGCGAGGCCAAAGCCCACGGTGAGGACGGACAGGGACAGGGTGAGCAGCCGGCCAAGGACAAACAAGACGGCCCATATGGTGAAACTGGAAGACAAGAGGATGACTTTCACACCACCGGTAATTCCCAACTGGTGAAACTTTCACGGACCGTCACACATTGATCAGAACACACACACACACACACACCATTCTGAACATGAGAACTCACCCAGTTTGTCTGTTCTCGTTGCTGAAGTAGATCAGTCGGGAAACGTGGAACAGAAGCTCGACGAAGTAGTGCAACACCAGCAGGACCAGACCCAGACGGTTCAGACTGAAAGACACACGATTCCCCTTTATTACAACCGACAGGAACAACACAGAAGACACCAAGAACTTTCCCCTGAAGGACAGTGTACAAACACAGGATTCATGCCACATGTTCGCCACAATCACTTATTCCAGTTCCAGCTCTTACTTCAGAATGTAGGCTCCTGCAATGTGGACCAGGTACAGGAAGATGTACACAAGTTGGCGTGGAATATCCTCCTAAACAGTAAACACAAAGGATGATGGGCCAAGAACGGTAAACATTTACTCTGCACGTGGCAAGGAGAGTACGATTCTTTGAAACAATGCAACACAACCAAAGGAAGTCAAACAGGAAGTAGTCTGAGGGTCCAGACGGACGCTACAGCACGTCATACTAAACGATCACAAAATGATGGGCTCCCACACACACACACACACACCTTCTTTGTCTTTTGGAAATACAGTTCTGGCAGAGCGTGTAACCAGTAGCCCAGCTGACAAATGAAGTAGAATTTGAACTGGAATCTGAGGGAAAAAACAGGAGTTTTGAAAAATTGAAACGTTTTCATAATTCAGAGCCATACTTGAAGCGCTTATAAAATAACCAATAAAGTAACACATGACAGCATTTCTAGTCTATTTAAACCACAAAGAAAAAAAAAAGTATCTCTAAAATGCACACGGCCTCCACACATCAACGGTACAAACTTACGGCATCAGTGTGTGCGGATAACCCTCCCACAGGCTGACTGGATTGGACAGGAGTTTTTCCTACAAACAAAGAGGCATTTACATTATTTTTTGGGGGGGGGTAAAACATATGTAGGCAAGAACAACGTCAGCTTAGCTACTGTACGTACAGAAAGCAGGATGCTTGCGCCCCAGCCAAAGGAGAATAAGTAGAAGGCGCTGAGCTGCCCCGACTCATTGAACTTGCTGTGCTTGGTTTTGGAGAAGTGCTTCTTCCTGTTGATTTTCTGCAAAGATGAACGACAATTAAAAAAAAAAAAAAAAAAAAAAACAGAACTAAAAATTAAAGTCTTGTGTAATCAAGTCTGTGTCTCACTTACATCCAGCACATACTCCTGGATAATGGCATGCATGATGATGGCCACCAGCATGTAGAAGAAGGTCGTGGCCAAGTCCTTGATGCCATGGTGGAAGTGGTTCAGGGGCGTCTCCTCCGGGCCTTCAGTAGCATGCGTTAGAGGTCAGACACATGAATATCATACAATCACATTTAGATCTTCATATGTTATACGAGTAATTATGATTGGCTTTAAGAGCTTTAAGAGAATGTTGCTTCATGAGGCCGAATGTGTTTCAACAATATCCAAAATGTCAGATGAACCCTGTTCATCCTTAACATGAACTGTTGATCCATTTTAATGAAATGTAATCAAGTGATTCACATGTTTAATAACCTTAATTCCCGAGGTGAGGTGTTTGGATTAGTGAGTCACGACTGTGCAGTATTACACCACTTTGACATTAACCGCCTCAGCACAATAACACGTCATATTAACATAAGATACATATTATCTACGGTACACAGCCTCCAGCCTGATATCTGTGAAACACTGAGAATAACGTGACGAGTTGTAGCACAGAGACAGACGACGCAGGAGCGGAGTTCCCTGCGAACAGTTGGTGAAAGCCATGGCGGTGCTCACCGTTTATGCAACCGCATAACGAAATCAGCCCAATTGTTTGTTAAAGTCAGCATAGACTAAGACTAAAAAACCACAGTGGCACTACTTCATTCGTTTCATTACAGAGAGATTTAGGTGCACGTTATTTGTCTAATTAGATACGGGCTGTAAATAAGTTACAGAGCGACGTACGTACTCAGATAAGAACTGAATCACCGGCTGGCAGCCTTCAAACCTCCAGTCTGTACCGCAGAGTATGACTAAGCTCTGTGGTTGTGCACTCCCCTCCAACAGTATCTGAAGTTGGCAACGAAATTGTTAACCTTGAAATGAGCAGGACTTGAATCGAGAGGCCTATATTACACCTTAGCCCAATTCACCCGGCACAACCTTAGCCACAAGTGAACTAAATTTAGCTCCAAAGGAGGGGGGGGGGGGGGGGGAAGGAGCTCTCAAATGGGTTTGTGTAAAGCCGCGCAAGAACAGCTCTAGAATCTAAATGAGAAGCTTCCAGCAGGACAACTCTGAGAAAATACTGCATCGTATGTCGAAGACAAAACTTGCAGTATCAATTTTAACACGTCATCTGAAAACATCTGTTCACACCATTCATCTCGTACTCTCAGTTCAATCCTTCACTTACCGTTTGTTGATATGGTGACGTTGTACTGGACTGTTATGAATAGCACTGCAAACTTTGAGGTGACCTGTAGATGGGGAAAAAAGGAGTTACATGTGTTTACACCCTAAAATGTGGAGCATTGCATTTATATATATATATATATATCAAGGATTCCCTGCAAGAACAAAAATGGAGCGACCGTAACGGTGATTTTGGCAATCGATTATAGCAATTTTAGGGTGATAATACACAAACATCAGCAATAAATATGAGGCCATATGGGAATTGTGCAAAACTACTGTGACAACTGAAAAAATGGGTGATAAAGCTCTGCCAAGTACTTCTGTGTAGATGTTAGGAATAGAATAAAAATAATTGAATGTAGTGTAAATAGGAATACATCACTCAAATAATCACTTTAATTATATAGATTGATATGAGATGGGCAATTAAAAATGACACAACTAAGTATTGTTGCCTATCAGAGAAGAGAGTATAGCTGCATCAATAAAGCCAAATAATAAGGTTACAATGGGAAGCTGCTTAGTTTTCCTTCACAACAAAAGAACAATTTGACAACAAATTAAAATGTAATGCAAGGAAGAAGTAGTCACTGTTGAATTAAATTGTCATAAACGGCCATCATTTTTGAAAAATGCTCATGCTGCCGCCACGACACAATGTACACGTTGCAACAGCTGTTCCTACGAGAGGGGGATTTTACTTTGTAGAACCAAAACAGGAAGTAGTCGAAATCGACGCAGACGTGACACTAATGGCGCTGCTTTTTCACTGAGGATGAAACATCCTTTTTTTTTAAATGCAACATAAATGTGAGTGAAAGTGGACCCGCACGCAGCTCCGAGTCGGTAGTTCGGTGTGAGCCGGGGTCCCGTTAGTCCGCCCGCAGCCTCGAGGACGCGGTTCGAGCTCCAAACTTTCCGTCTTAGGGGCACGAGCGGGTTTCTCTGTGATGACAGCCCTCTCAGTCGTTGTGTGATTGCCACGTAACACACGTCTACGCACAAAAACCAACCCAGCGGAGAGCGTTGCACGATTATTGTAGCGCACCGATACAAATGTTGCAAGTCTGCAACAAGCTGAGACATTTCCATAAACAAAATGGAAGACGCATCCATAAATTACACGTGAAAAACTTTGGTGTGTTGTGTTTTTTTGTTAATGATCGGGCCTGCAGACGAGCGATTTGAAAATATCGATCTCAACATGGGAAGCAGCCAGATGGACTGTGGATTCTAATCCACACGTCGCTTTAATGAAGACAAAAACGCATTATATCTTTATGAAAACATACCCCCGAATAAATCAATACATCTCGCGGATTAAAAGGCAAAAAGCCAGGCCACCGTGCAGAGGGAAAACTTTCGATCACGGGAGGAAGTAGTTTAGAAGAATACGATCAGACAGCCATGTCACTTTGCAGGAGAACGGATCATTCGGCACCCCGTCTAGCAGCGGTCCGGGGTCCACTCTCCCATTCAACATGTGGGTCGGGACTTACCTCGAACATCAGCCCGAGTAGGAACACCATAGCAACACAGGAAACAATGTCTGCATGGTTCTGGATGACAAACTCATGGCTCAGCACTGGCGGATTCTTGTTGGTCTTTTTTCGGATCCCCATGTCGACACTATTCGGCACAACTTTTGCTTTACGCGGCGCAGACGTGGTCGGTTCCTGTCGCGATATTATTATTATTATTATCCGTCTGGTACGAGGACACGCAAAGCTTCCTACAAGCGAAGGGCCAGGCAGCAATTGAATGGCGTGTCACTCTGCTGCTAGTGGGAGGGTCGAGCTGCGGAGGCTGATCAACGACACTCTTTTACGCACGGGAGAGAAACAGCTGGGGCTCTCTATCGCTCCCTAGAGGTTTGGAGTATAAGAGAGAGTATTGCTATCATAAACCCCAATGCCTGTAAATGCATTTCCTCCTTTTTGACTTATCATGAGTTCCTTATTTTGAGGAAGACACTTATTTGGTTTCTTGCGGAGAGTTAGAGGAGTAAATTGATACCACTGTCATATGTGGAGCGGTATCGATCTTCTCATCTGAACTATCGGCAAGAAAGCAAATAAGCCTATTTTCCCCCAAAATGTATTCTTTTAATCAAAATACTGCACACTAATTATAGATACTACACGCCAGGGGCTTTGCTGATGGGTACTGTAGTTTAGGACACACACATCATACACATAGTGGGTAAGTGGGAGGGTTCACTATGGATCCACAGCTCAATTTTTTGCCCTGGGGACCCCTGGTGGTAGATCCGGCCCTGAGCTACTTAGACTACCCACATTCATCAAATGTATTCTAAACAAAACATAAAAGAATAAACTGTTACTTGAACTGAGTATGTAAGGGCTGCTTTGATTTATTTGAGCACACATGAGGAAGATCATTGAAATGTAGCCTTAAAACGAGACTATTGTGGGATAATGAAAAAAGATAATGTGGCTTAACAGCAGAACAAGTAGAAAAGAGTAATAAAGTCTGTATACTGACTGAGTAATGTCGCTTAAGTTTGGTCATGTTAGCTAACATTAGCCACCATGGTCATGCAAATTAGGCTGTAGCAGTGTAACTATTTCAAGTCTGTGTTTTGAAAATATCTTGGATTAAGATTTGCCCGCATTTAATGTAAATGCTTGGATTACAGGAAAACCACTGTGCAAGCTGTTCACAGCAATCAAAGGATACACCTGTCTTTGAGAATGATGAAATACGTCTGGGGTTGTCTCTGCATTTCACCACTGACTGGCTGCAATTCAAGCCATCCAAAAAATGTCTTAATGTCTCAAGGACAAAAGATTGTGACAGGGAAGTTAAAACAGGAACTATTACCCAGTCATACACACACACACCTACATGCACACAGGCACAAGATCTATTACGTAATTACACGTTTCCGGTTTGACTATGTTAGTTCAGAGGGTTGTCACTAGGGCGGGGCTTGTCTCGACTTATGAGTTTCAAGGAAAGAGAAAGAGGACGGCAGCATGCAGACGTTTGTGCCTTCTGTGTCTGTACACAGCTGTCTGCCATGGGAACAATATACTGGTAAGTTGAATTGATGGTGATATGCAGTAATAATTGTGTGTAAATTAAGGCAGAATGTGATCAATTTGGGATTCGTATATGAGGTCGGAATCATTTGTAAAGAATCTTTATGAAAATACAATAAATTAACTCAACTTTGGCTGTATTTTTATCGAAGTGAAGATAATATGAATGATATTTTGATATTGTGCTATCTTAAATTAGTTCATTCTTATTGCTTTACTTTATCACCAATGGCCTCTCATTAAACAGTTTAATATTATATTGAGTCTAGAGGATGTAAATACTACGAAAACCTCTAATGAAGTTATTTTGTTATTGAGAAAATAGGTTTTAAAATGCCATTCAGGTGTAAAAACAAAAAGACATCAAATCTTATATAAGACTTGAATGAACATCATAAATCATTTTATCATTCCTGCCGATACCATTATTTTCCTATCATGTTTGTAAGTATGCCATTTAGCAGGACCCAGGAATAGAGTGTTTATGATAGAGTTCAAAGGGCAGCAGACTGCAGTCACGTTGCATTTCACCACCGTCATAAGATTTGTGGTAAACCTGCACAAGATTTCATAGGAATCTTTGCGCGTGATAAGCACTCTGTCTTTCCCATGATACTCATTGTTGTTTTTTAAAATCACGTCATAATGCTCCTACAGATTGACCAAAAATGGCACCTGAGCTGCTGGGGTCCAACACCAAACTGTCCACAGCAGCTTTTCCTCAGAACCTTCAGAGTGAAACTGAGCAAACCACATTCATACCTTCATCGCAGAGCGACGCGTTCGGTTGAATTTCTCAACTGGCGACAAAAATGCCTCCATCGGACAATCAATACACTAAACTGCGATGGTTACTGACCATCGCTGGACTGTTCTTGTATGTTGGGGACATTTGGACAGACATCGGACTGGCCGTGAAATATCTTCGAGAGGGTCATTTTGTGTGGACCGGACTGACTCTGGTGTTTGTTCTGGGTGGGCTGCTGGTGACGCAGATCTTCAGCTATGCCTGGTACAGGGACGACATGAAGGACGTTATGATGAACGCTGAGGGGAAACCAACCGTATCCGGCTTGTCCAGAGGTAGACTGGTTGTCCTGCACCTGTTTGGCATGGGCATCTTCAGCAGGTAGGACTTCCATAAGAGTGCAGCACTGCATTGTATAACATAAGCTGCACCTGTGGAATGCATGCATGTTGCGAGTCAAAATGTGTGGAATGCAAATCCTGTACATTGGCAATGTGAAAACTGGAATAACCACATATAAGCTGCAGTGTATTGTAGGATGTGAATTCCCATCTGTGCACCAGCAAAGGAGGAAACACTGACTAATGTATCATGTCATGTTTGTTGTCATTGTGTTTGGCCACCTGTTGCTAGGTATTATCACCTGCTGAAAAAGGGCTCGACAGTGGTTTGGAAACGTAGACATTCCTACACAGTGGACGAGAGGAGAGACGTGCACCACAATTTGTTTTGCATGGCGACAGATCTGAGCATGCTCAAGCTGTTTGAGACTTTCCTGGAGAGTGTCCCCCAACTCCTTCTGCAGCTATACATAGTGCTGGGCCACGGGGATTGCTCAGTCTTGCAGTGTAAGCAGAGGCAGGAAGTGACATATTTTGGAGTTCGCTGTATCACCATGTAAAGCATCCGTCCATTTCTTTTAGATTTCTCCATGGCGTTCTCCTTCTTCAACATCGCCTGGTCCCTGGTTGACTATCGCCGCTGCCTGCGCAGATCCCTCGCCCACATCGGGGAGATGCCCTCCGGCCTCCCCACAGCCATCTACCTCCTCTACAAACTCTGCACCATCACCAGCCACATCCTCAGCTACACCCTCCTCCTCATACTGAGCCCCTACGGCGCAATAGTCCTCACCGTCTTCTGGTTTGTGGGGACCACCTGGACACACGTGCTTCAGACCAACTTCTGCTCATCCAGAAAGCTCGAGCTTCTGTACCGAGCGGTCATCGGAGTCATCCTCACGTTCACCTTTTTCAATGTCAAAGGAGAGGACACCAAGGTGGCCATGATCGTCTACTACTCGTTCTATGTTTTTGTAAACATTGCGGCTCCTTTGCTGCTGGCTCTGTTGAAGCCAGAGTTGCAGACCGCCACGTTTTTGCTGACAGTCGGCGGTTTAATCTTTGGAGGATCAGTGCTGGGGCTGGTGTGCCTCGTGCTGTACTACCTCCTCCTGCATCCCAGAGAGAAGTGGCGAGAGGCGGACGAGGTGGACGGCCTGGAGAAGAAAACACATGCCGCAAAGAGAGTACAAAACTTTTTACAGCCCGGATAATCTATTTCTGGTTACAGGAGTGCGGAGAAAAAGATGGCTGTGAATCTGAAACTACTGTTAACTACTACTAACAATTTGATGAGGAGAAGAAGAGCCTTTACAGAGAGGTATCATCTTGATGTTGTGCTTCATTAATGCTAACAGTTATCTTCTGAGGAAAGTTAGCTTTTTTTCATAATACAAATAGCAAAGCAATTAGGTGCAATAAAGTTTACTCTATAAACTACATTTTATTTATTATTGTTTACTAAACTTGTTCATAAATTACATATTTATTCTTAGCAAAAGTAATGTATTTGTAATAACCCTTATGGAATGCATTGTCTCCTTGGATATTATATATCACTGCGACCAAGACTGTCCCATTAATAATGCATTGTAATAAAATCTAGAAAGGATATTACGATACTTGCAGGCTGTTTTTTTTTTACCCACACTTTGTTGTTGTCAGAATCATAACAGACAGTTGAGGGTACTTATCGTTCAGTAATATCGACTCACCTGGCGCCGCGTCAGCAGGATTCTATTTGGAGAGATTCTTTCTTAAAGCCTGTAACACACAAGTTAGACACAGGGTGGCGCTATTGTCAAGGTTGACTTTTCTAGGTAAGGACCCATATCACCCAATACACTTCATACTTTCAGTCAGGAAACATGCAACAATATTTCATGACTTTTCCAATCACATTAATGTCTTCTCCCTTCATATTTCAAGAGCCCAGCTGGCTGTAATCTCACGATACTTGAGTGCTGTCATTGTTCATCTTTAGAATCTAGACCATAATTGTATGATTTATGCCATTCCTTAATTATTCAGTCCTTTGTTTGAAGTTGCATGTTAATTGTGTTTGACATATTTTTTGTTCTTTTCCTGCCTCTTTCCACCTACTCCACCAGAGTGTCTCCTGAGCATACCGATAATCAAAATTAGCCAACAAAAATATAACAAAAATATTGAATTGATCGCCACAGATAAAGCTCACCGGCAGCACACAGGCTTGAATACAGTTTCTCCTGCTCGTGGCCGCCAACATCATCTCCCTGACCTCAAATTAAACTACCAGCTGCTTCTCTGATCTTTCTCATCTTAATCACTGGAAACTCACAAGGTGGCAACTATAAAAATCCCCCTCTCCTCAGAAATGATGAAGACAGAAGTCAATGGATGAGCTAACTAGAAATAATAACAAACCGGTGCTAATTTTGTTTTGACAACCGGCAAAATATTGGGCGAGTCAAGCCGGAGAGCCGAGGACGCCGTTTTTTTTGGGCTCGACCGGCCCAGTGTGAGCTCACCTGGGAGGAACGCTGGCAAACCGCAGGGTCCAGAGAGCACCATGCCCCCCCCCCCTTCTCTTCCTTTAATTCAGCCAAACTCAGAGCTTTTTGACTTGTTTATTCCAAGGGGCCACTTAAACTTTCATCTGTCAGTTGTGCTCTATCAGACACACTCCATAAAATGACAAAATTAAGTGAGGAACTTGTGGGAGAAATTAATCACTGCCAGGTAGTTACCACACAGAACTCAGTTTTACTGGCGTTAGCTGCAGACTCGAACTCTTGGAATTATTAAATGTTTCTCAATGTTTATTCAGAGTCATTAAAGCTACTTGTCCTACATAAATAGCTTTAAAGTGAATGCAATCCTAATGTAGAGTGATTAGATGATTAGAATCTCGATAGCCTACCTTTGGGAACCAAAAGGAGGATGTTGCACCACTGCACCTGTAGGCAGGACACATCATTAGGGAGGAAATAAAGTGACTTCATCCGTTGCATTTCAGATGATGGATGATGCCCTCTCTCCCTTCCACTGTATATTTCCTCGGGTTTAGTGGACTAATGCGATGTAAACCTGCCAAAGGGCCTTTTATTGGGAGAAGATGCATGTGTCCTGGGCTGGACTCCTAAGCAGTCTGTCCCTTTCCGTCTTCCTTTGCTTTCGTTGAGCTGCACATACTTTTTGGCTGTGACTCACCACTGATAGCACTGCCAGGGAGCAGTCACAAGCCATTGGGATGAAACGCCGTGAGTAAAGCATTACCTCCCTCTCTCTATAGGAGAAAACAAGCAGAGAGAACTCTGGCGTTGACAACCTCTCTGTAATTTCTACTTCTGGCACTGAGAGCTTAATACCCAGTAATCTCTCACTCTGATCTCAACTGTAATGCACCTCCAGAAGGGCTGGAGAGCATGGTGAGAATCTGAGAAAAAACTAACAGCGCATCAAAGATGATCATGTGTGACAGTGCAAGCTGAATCTCCAAAGCACTACGGGCCTTCATTCCGCTCAGCCAAAGACAGAAAACATTGACCACCGAGTGCACAAAACACAAAGACGTGTAAACTCACACCGCAGCAGTCACCGTCGGCAGCTCACTTTTGCCTGATTGAACGCCGCTCAGCGTCTGCGTAAACAACCTTGACCACTGACCTCTCTGTAACCATCACTAGCTTTTCACCAAATCTTATCTTTTTGTTTTCCATCACCACATCTGCAAAAAGGAAGGGGGGGGGGGGGGCATTCCCGACGTACGCCATCCCCACAATTTGTACAGACACAATAAACCCAGAGAGGCAGGCTGTTTTTCATTACGGCTTCAAAGTCCATATAAACCATGATTAATGAAGCCCTGAGACGTTGTATGTCTTTAATTATTATGACTTGACTGCTGCAGATGCATTAGCGAGGTTGCCGATCTGTACACGTCTGCCTGGCTCACTCGGACAGGGCAGCTTCGACTCGTTCTTGGAGAATTCCCCCAAATGTGGGAGACGAGGACGTGATGGAAGCCCCCCCCCCCCCCCCCCCCCCCCTCCCTCTTTTTTTTTCTTTTGCAATGGCACAGAAGTTTCTTTAATCACTGTACATGCACTCTTACAAATGAGTTTGGGCAGTGACAGATTGGAGAGCAGGCTGAGGATAATTACATGCAGTGGGCTGGTGTGTGATCAGAGCATGGCATTGCGTTACCCAAGGGGGCTCTGTAAATAAAGTCCTGGTGCAATGAATGAGGATATTGTAAAGTGCATTACGCTGGGGCACAATAGCCCCGCCATTGTTACTATATGGATTTATGCTCCGGAGTGGCTGCCGGTGTTGTATGACAACAACTGCCAACGGGGAAGACAATCTAGGCTTAAGCAGAAAATATTGTGGATGAGGTCAGTTGTTACCATACATCTGACACAAGGCACCAATTACCCACAGTATAGTCATAGAGAGAATGAGCTTAAGTTGGGATGCATCTTTCTGCTCTGGGACTTTCAAAGGGACCCTTTCATGGAAATGTATTTTTTCAATTATAAAGAAAAGCTTCTTGTCAAAAATCGGAATCAAGACCCGCACAGTGAAGCTGTCCAGTATTAGAGTTCAACACAATTCAATAGGATACATTTTGAGAAACATCACAAAGATTATTATTCATATCTTGGGTTGTAATATGTTCAAATAGGCCGACACCACCATCAAATTGAAGTCATTTGTTACAATAGATAGACAATAACAACGTGTCTACAGCCATACTAGAGGCTCTGATACGGTGACACTTGGACCTAAATGCTAACATTGGCATGCTAACACCACAATGCTAACATGCTGATGTTTACCAGATATACTGTTTACCAAGTTCTCCACCTTAAGTTTAGCATCAACACTTGCTAATTGGGACTAAACACAAAGTACAGCCGAGACTAAATGTCCATTAGTTTTGCACGAAAAAAACAAAGTGTCTCATCCTCCGGGAATCACCAATGTCTGTCCAAAAAGACAACCCATCCAGGCATTTCAGTACGGTCCCAAAGTGGTGGACTGACTGACAGACTGACATTGCCATCAATAGAGCCCATACATCCATGCTAGAGTCACACCGTTAGCATTGGCTAAAAAGTGACGCATACATACTGTACAAAC
The DNA here is from genome assembly GCA_032191485.1 of Leptoclinus maculatus. Lineage (NCBI taxonomy): Eukaryota > Metazoa > Chordata > Actinopteri > Perciformes > Stichaeidae > Leptoclinus > Leptoclinus maculatus. The sequence continues at coordinate 8,554,536 of JAVDOI010000013.1, forward strand.
TGAGCTGTTTGCTTCTGGTGACCGAGCTTTTGCTCCACTTTTAATTAACTATGATAAGAGGCAACTGGACCAGCCAGTGCAGCAAAGATGTACCAAATATGCACAGGTTTAGTGATGTAAAGGAGTTGGTATTCAGTGCTATTTAGGAATTAAATGATACTTGTTGAAGAAGTAAATTGCAGTAGTTAATCCTCTCCTGCTTCCAGATTTTTTTCCCAGTGAGTCCATGGACCCAGTTTGGGGCGAGGGCGATTCATTTACAGTTCTCCATGGCTAATTAATATAAAATAAATGGTAGAATTCCCCATGAGCCCTTCTTAAACTTACATGAAAGTCATCTCAAACGGACTTCAAAGAATTGTGGGAGTAATTAAACAAAGTGGACTGTCTACTCCGAGTCTCATACAGGCAGTGGGACACAGAAACAAAGAGCAAAGAGGAAGCTCATTAGTGTAATCCTCATTTAGGGCAGCCGGTTTATGTTTCACGGTCATGGACACACATAATGGTGCTACCCATCCTAGCCCTCACACACAGTGTCTCTGACACACACCCACACACACACACACAGATAGAAAACAGAAGCCATGTTTGTGTTGGGCACGCTCCCACAGCACACAGGATGATGGATTATAGAGTGTTCCTGTTTATTTATGCTGTGCTGGGTAGAGGAATATAGGCAAAGACCTCATGCATACAGCCTATGTATAGCAAATACAATCAGCCGTAAAATAAGATTGCATATTGTGAATGAGAAATGGGTTCACACATACATACACATAGTGGGCTGCAGTCACACACACACACACACACACACACACACACACACACACACACTGGTCTTTTTTTTACAGGGGAAGCTTGTCTTGATTAACCTGGCCGGGGGAACCCGACATGTTTTTCCTTTTACGTCATGGCCCGCTCCCCCGAGCGGCTCGGTGGAAGCCATCAATTCTAGTTTGTCTGCAGTTTGTCTGTTTGAATTTTTTGTTCATCTGTATCATTCGTTGATGGCCTGTTGGCCCGGCGCAGGAAGTGCTGAGTGAAGACCGTCGCAGCGTTTCTTACTCAGACATCATCATACATCATGCTTTCTTTTTTCGTTCGCCGAAAATATCTCAGTTGGACCACTGTCCTCCGCCCTGTGACTTTGAGAATGAATGTTTCTGGTATTTTTCTGGTATTATATTATCAGCATGGCCCACGACAACGGTGGGGAGGTGCACACAGCGTCTGTGACTGTGTGACTATGGGGGACAAATGCTTTTCTCTCACACAGCTACTCTCTGAGCTGCGTACACTACAGCTTATCACCCCCTTGACCAATTTTTTTTTCTGTTTCTCCCTGTATCAGAAGGCCCATAGATCTCGAGTGGAGGAAAAGATGCTATGCCTGATTATAACAAGAGGTCAGGTCTTTGATGCTGGTACGGTGAAATTTGTTATATGTTAAGCCAGTGCTAATGTGATTATGGACATTGATCCATTAAATCTACTGTAAAAATGCAGCCTGCACCAGTTTTGAACTCGATACTGAGGGGAAATATGAGAGGTACTGTGAAACATTAAAGACGCTTTGATGTAATATTTAACCCATCTGCAGCAAACGGGAGGGGGGGTGGGGGGGGGGGGGGTGTCCATAAAAAGCGTTTTGGGCCAGAGTGAGAGGGACAGGCCAGTGTGAGAAATGGGATGTGTGATTTTTCTTTTTTTTCTCTCCGGTCTCTTGCGGTGCCGTTGCAGTGTGGGCATGACAAAGGGGCAACTGCCTGTCACGATCACCCTGGAGGACGTTTTTATCAAGGCAATAAAATCAGGCTCTGTGTGGCTGGAGTACTCTCTTGGAACTCCCCCGCCCACCAGGATCAGCCCGAGTCTCAGACTATCGCCTCACTCCTCTGCTGCCATGGGAAATAAGTGTAAAGTTTAGCCAAAGTTTGCTCTTAATGCAGAGAACGGTGAAGCAGTGAGGCTTAGGAGAGGCTTTTGGGCTGATTAGCATACAGACCCCTTGCTCAGATCACACCCATCTTGGAACTCGGCCTTCATTTCGATCTCAACTACACACCTGTAGAGTTTCGTGACTGCATTTTGCACGGCTGTGACGCAACCACGGAGACAAAAATCTGTCCACAGACGTATAAACACCTGGCAAAGTACTCAAAGCCTCCTCTGTGGTAGTTCCTGCTACAGTCGGTGTCTCCAGGACCACATTTTGACATGCTGACCCACAAGGAGAGAACAATACCAGCGTTGCTGCAGCAGCTGTTAACAGACAACAAAACAAACAGGCCATGTAAATTCAGCTTTAGCTATAGCCATGGCTTTTTTTTCACCAGCTTAAACGTGAGAACGCTTTCTCGCGTTAGCTGTCTAGTTGGCTGTCTGTCTGTGGCGGAGAGAGATTACCAAACCAGAGTGTAGATCCTGCAGACATGCCATGGGCAGCAATACAAAGCCATGACTGCAGTGGCTAACTACATAACCAGAGTGCACTGTGGTTTGACTTTTTCTTTTTTTGTCGGGGGGGGGGGGGGGGGGGGGGTCTATTTTGTTGTAACTGCAAATTTAAAAAGCTGTTTTCACAGAAATCATACATCTTTATGACATATTTCTTAAATAGTAAAACACATATTTTGACCAAATATGTGCTGCGCTTTGCCACCGCTTGTCGTGATTAAGGTCCTCACTTCATGCCTCTGAAATATCGAGGACGCAGAGTGTAACTGAGGACTTCTACCATCTCTTTACCAGACCATGAGGAAATGACTTAATTCAATTGTGGGTTTGCAATAATTCCTAAGAGGGTATCCCACTTTTTTTTCAAAGTGTGTCTTTCTCATCTTTGTAATTGTAATTTGTTCAGGACATTGGATCTGATCACATATACTGTATGTGGCCGCCACAAAAGTACCGTATGAGGTAGTCTTGAGTTTTATCTGATTCCACGGGCCTGCCACGAACTGTTAATGTTGTGTAACTCATATAACGTTGCACTAATAACGCCATATCGTCTGGGATCAAACGTTTGAGGATTGACTGAGAATGAAGCAGGACTCTCAGACGAAGGCAAGTTTGCCATCAAGGAAAGTCTTGGCTCGTGAGGGTCAACGAGTCAACGTGTTTTTAACGTATTCACGGGGATACGAATTAATAATCTGCCTCCGTCCTAGAAGACACGATACAGAACGAGGCATAGGTGAGAGCTGATGTCTGCCCCGTGTTGATTCGGGTGTCAGAGAGCTGTCAGTGTGACGTCTCGCTGGGATGTCCACAGTGCACGGCCTTTCACTCGGGCCCATAATGCAACAAAGGTGTGATGACTGAGTAATCTCCTTAAACGGGCTCCCTGGCAAAGCCACGGGTTCACTCCTGGGCCCCGGAGTCTGCACCAGAGGAAACTACAACCCCCCTCAGATCCCAAACTCAGATAAAGCACACTGATGACATCACCGTCTCCTCGTTTTTTTTTTTTTTTAAAACACCCCAGTGGTCCTCCCTTATTAGCATGTGCAGTGTAGCGGGTAGCATGAATAATAATGTGCTCTCCCTCTCACACCGACTGAGCTATTCGGGTTGAAACCGCAAAGCTCCGGGCAGCAGCCAAGCTAAACAACAGTCAAGGGGGGGAGGATGGTCAAAGCATCACAATTAGAGGCAGTTTATTTTGTACGCCGCTCTCTGCCAGAGGGATCGCACACACTGTAATTTTGCGTCCAAGGATGTTTGAGACTTCATGTTGCTGGAGGAGTCTGTGGAAAGTTTACGCGTAGGATTCGGAGAGGAGTTGTGGTCAGAGAGGTGACGCTCGGTGAAAGTTGACCAGTAAAGTGGAAATGACACAAGTGCTGTTTTACGGAGAACACGGACAGAAGTTCAAGTGTGAAGTGCCTCCCTTCTTAAAGGGGCAACGGGGAACTCAAACAAACACTACCCTCTCCCCCTCACCCCCTGCGCGTGTCCCAATATGAACAAATTACTCTGCGATAGGAGCTATAACTTTGACTTATGATTATTATTGATAATTTTATGAACCGTGTGAAGCAAAAGTACACTTTATGCCACCCAAGGGTCCTGTCCAGGCCGGGCTCCAACCATATGTACCCAGAAGAGGGCTCTGGGTTCAGGTCGAACACATGTGGGATATCCCCGCTCAAACACACACAAACACGCAGAGTTTCAGCCTTATTATAAAGCTCTCTTTGGGAGTTTTGGCTTGTGTAGTCTGCAGTATGTTGCTTGTGTGGCCCTTAGCTGCTCTGAATGGACTTTTTAGATTTATTATGACAAGGGTGAGAGATTGTCTACGCCTATACAGTACCTGCAGTGTTTTATTGTACTGTTACTTCAGAAAGAAAATGCAGAATCAAGGTTAATCACACTTTTAATCACAGACTAAGAAGACTAGAAGAGTTATGGAGTCTCAAGCGTTCCTATCATATCCCCTAAATACATGCAGCAGGTCAATATTACACACTTTTGAATACAGCATCTTAACAATTTAAGTGTTACAATTTCCAAATGAAGGTAGTGTCTGTGTCATTCTTATAACTGCATGCCACGGACTGATATCTGGCCAGTAGATGGCGGTATTTGTACATGGAAGTGCTATCCACCTACGAGGTTTACGTAAGGCCCCGGCCTTCCAGGGCTTCCAGTCACTGGCTGCCCGTGTCTGAGCGAGAGGCCAGCGGTCAGAGGGACACCTGATCCGGCCTCATTACCGTCATCACCACTCCGCACTAATTAGCCGAGCGGCCGACGCTCGAGCACACTGTCCTTTACCTAATGAAGGTTTTAATGAATACTTTTCCGTGTATGAACTGCTTTAAGACAACGAGCCTGTAACTCATGTTACTCTGACGGACAAATCTTTGACAAGCACTGTTTTTATAAAAAATAAAAAAAATCTTTTTTGTGTGTGTTTTGTTTTGCAGCGATATCCAGAAATACAGATATAATAACTGAGATGATAATTCATCGTCTAGAAGTTTCAGCAGTAAACGTACAGAAATCTAACGGATCATTAAAAATAATATTGGCTGAGAAAATCTAAATAAACACTTTGAATTATCATTTTTCTTGAAGCAATTTTAAAATGCTGATCGCTTTTTAAAAGCTTCTGATCAATCAATTGGTATCGGCGTGGTTAATGCTCGTGGTTATTATAAAATATGTATAAACTGTTATGTCATATTATATGGTAAAATGTCAAAAAGCAAAATAATAATATAATAATGATAATGTAAAAAGTAAATCTGGAATAGTACAAATTGCACAAACTACTATTTTATTTTTTACATAAGTCACTTATCAATGTGTTTATTTAATGTATTATTTCGACTCACCTCGACTCACAGCCGTTAAGTTAATTCTCGTATTATTATAATTCAACATCGAAAGTTATGTAATATAATATGCAACATATTCAGGATGTGTATAGTCACATTATCTTCTCGAAAATTATCATTATTATTAAAACATTACGTTGTCGACATGTCGAAGAGGCTGAATAATTTACCACAATATTATCTATCGATTGACTCTACAGGAAAGAAAAAGTGATCCGTGCGCAGCTCTCCGGTGTGCAGCAATATGGGCAACACTAAATGTCTCACTCACAACAGCGAGTGATCAATAATCCCGGCGGTTTGGGACAGTGGGGGCAAGGCTCATGATGGCAGATTCCATGAGAGGGGCAGCAGGACAGGGCCAACCTTGACACTAAAAGGACTATTGAGTTTCAAGACAGCGAGAAGTTCAGGTTTCATACCTAAAATGAAGTGGCCACAATTAATGAAACCGGAAAATTACAGTTGGCTCTTGGATGTCTATACACATCGAAGCTGCGTATAAGCTGTTTAGATTTAGAAATGTGTGATAGAGGATATGCAAATTTAGAAGTCTAAACTGTGTCTGACTTACTATTTGTATTTTTTAAGGCTTAAAATAGTCTGTCTAAAAATTTGATTTAAATTAGATATTATTATATTTAAATTCCAAAATTGCAGAAATTAAAAGCTCCAAACAATTTAAGACAAAGGCAAAGCCATCAAATGACTTTCCACTTTTGATTCAGGTCCGACACCAATACTGCAGTAATGTTCCCACCTGTCCTGGAAAGTGATAAAGCTCTTCATCTCACTTGCATGCTTTGCCAGGAAGTGACGGCCTAGTGCCCCTACTTAATGATTTCCACAGGACAGGCTGTGCATGACGAACGCCAGAGAATCAGACCTCATCACAACACACACACACACACACACACACACACACACACACACACACACACACACACACACACACACACACACACACACACACACACACACACACACACCAATACTATCTATCAGAGGGATACTCCACTTGGTCCAGCACGTCTCAGTGCTGCCTGTGTTTGTATAAGCTTGATTTTCACTACTGGAAGGTAATAGCCATCTGCCCAAGCAGGCTGGAGGGGTATCATATTTGAGCAGGTAACCGACGGCTATTAAAAATCACACACTTGGTCTCAAGCTCCTCTCACTCTCTTCCTCTCTCTGACACACACACACACACACACACACACACACACACACACACACACACACACACACACACACTGCAAGTGACTAAATGAGACGGGGAGAGAGGAAGAAAGATTAAATATAGTGCCGGCGCCGGTCTGTGAGAAACTCAAACGCTGGCAGGACATACCAGGCAGAGGAACATGACGTTGATGATGGTGATGATTTATAAGGTGTAATGTTTGATGAATCTGCAGTACAAGAGGTTTGTTTTCCGCTATAATGGGGCGGACACGATGGTGAAAGTGTTGGTTTGTAGTGAGGCAGGCAGACACATGCTCATGTAGAAGAGACAGAGCCGGCCGACATAAATCCAGGACACACTTATATGACCGGACTGACAGGTGAGTGGAGTCAGTCAGGTCCAGGTTAGCTGCATTCCCAGGCCTCGTCTCCTGTCCAGGTAGTGTGACCCCCCCCCCCCCCCCCCGCCAACCCCTGCTCAAAGGGCATGTGCGACCCCGTGATGACATATGACCTCTTCAATGGCCCTCCCGAGCCGCATCTGTCATTTCCCACAATCCCGCTCCCATTTTCATCTCAGGGTAAGCTGGAAATTACAGGAAAGAACAGTGGACGCTTCCTGTTGCCAAACTAGTGCACAATCTAGAGTCCGGTCAATTTCAACACAGTGGATTTATGATAAGAACTGGTCAACAAGATTGTGCTTTATTATTGTCTTTGCATCATGTAAAGGTGACACAAAAAGTTCAGTTGCATTTCTTTTTTTTGTAGGTTTTACAGTTTTTGCTTTAAAACTTTGAAGGATTATTGCAAACAAAGACGTGTTCTTTTATTAGTTTCCTTACTCGGCACGTAAAGTTGAGTATTTTTTGGGGAAAAGTCCCAAATGCATTACTATTTGGAAGAAAAAAAACCTGCACATTTTAACATCTCATTTATTCAGAAGACAGGGAATGTTCATTTATTCCCCCGGCTATCTGTAATGGTCTAATTACCCTCTAAAAGCTTCTCCATTGGCGTCTGTGTAATGAGGCCCCTGTAGACTACAGGTTGACATAAGACTGCCTTCAGCTCACCCCCGCTGCATCTTAACCCCCCCCCCCCCCCATCCCACCCCACCCACCCCACCCACACCCCGCTCTCGCCCCCATTCAGCCTTAGGGGGGCCTAAAGTGGAGCGACCAGCAGCGGTCCATCTGCACAGGACAGGGCGAGCGCAGACGGAAGCCATTGAGGTGGAACATACAGGAGAGGTCCTGACAAGATAAAGATATCAGGAGCAGACAAGGGCAAAGGAACATATTGATGGAGAGGGCCTCTCTCAGGGCACACCGACACCAGATACCTGCTATTTAAAACAGTGGTTTCGCTTGCTCATGGATTTGTCCGTGCTGCGGTGCCATAACCTAACTGGGAAGGCCATGAACTCGCTCTTTCTCTATCTCTCTTCGCCTCGTCCCTCTTCGTCCCCCACTTCTTAACCCCTCTTTTACACAGTGTCAAGCAGACAAACACAGTCACCCCTATAACCGCTAATGCTGCCGACATAAGGCTCCATCTTTGGCCCCTAATGAAACCGGAATATGTGTTATGGAGTTCCAAACTGGATCATATTAAAACGGTCCTCCCCTCTCTCTCTCCCACAGACTCTTCCTCAGACTTAACCATTAGGGCTGCTCTGGTCTTTCAGTGCGACAGGGGCCCCCAGCTCAAGCTCGTCTGGCCGAGGGCCAATGCCCCTCTGAGGACGGATGCTGGGATCCAGTCTACCCATTGGCCATGCATTGTGTGGAGCTAAGTGACAGTGAGTCTTGGGCAACAGCTGAAAGACGCTGGCGGTATGAGCCTATATGGGGGGAGGGTCCGATCTGGCTTAGAGCGCTGCCTAAACCTCCGAAAAGTGAAAACAAAATAACACAAAAATGTAGTTGTTACGTTTTTGGTTCTAAGTTGGTAAAATTGTTGAAAAAATCATAGATTTTCTCTTTTCATATATGCAAACAGCAATGTATAAAATATTAAGAATACTGGAAAGAATTGATACATTTAGTTTTACACCAATGTGGCATTAAATCAATTTCAATATTACCAAGACATGTTGCACACACACGCACGCATGCACACACACACACACACACACACACACACACACACACACACACACACACACACACACACACACACACACACACACACACACACACACACACACACACACACACACACACACACACACACACACACACACACACACACACCTATTTCAATGTTCAATGTTTCATCCATCAACCAGACATCCCTCCCTCTCTTTAAAGCCCTGCTCCGTCCTACTAAGGTACACTGCCCCCCCGCCCCCCCCGCCCCCCCCCCCCCCCCTTCCCCAGTGACTGGCCCCTCCCATGTTCCAAAGCCCATTATAGCCCCTCAGTCCCTTTCCCCCGTCACCAGCTCTCTCTGCTCCTGCCCCCCCTCCTGTCACATACCCCTGCCCCTGCCTTGTCACACCCCTGCACTGATGGATGGTTGGGGTCAGTGGTTCAGCTGTGGAGTTCAAGCCTGCGGGCTCCGTGGACTCCCCCCCCCCCCATCCTTCTGCTGCCCCCCCCCACCTTTTTTTACTACTCCTGCTCTCTCCTCTCTCTCTCTCTCTCTCTCTCTCGGATGAAAACAATGTCAGAAACCCAAAGCTGGGCACTCAGCTGAGAAAACTCATAACTCTCCCCTCAGCGCCCACCTTCCCCAACACTCACTGTTAACACTTTCATTCCTCGCTGGGCCCTCAAATAGACCCGGCTTACTGGGGCCACATAAATCACCGGGGGGTCAGGCTGGGCCTAGAGTCAGGCCTCACCTCATGTTCAGTGGGTGGAGGCAGGTCACCCACTGTCACTGCCCTGTGACTTATCTCTTTATAATGACGCCTCTTGGCTGTCTGTGAATGTGTGTGAATATACAGTTTCCAATTTTGTTTTGTTTTTTAAAAAGGACTTCTCAACTTTAATTTTTTGACATTGAGTCAAATTAGAACGATTGTTTTCGCCACTTTTTGGGCCGAGCGTTGCATTAGCTCACCGCGCTCTTTGTGGTGCTGTTTACCATCTGATTGCTCGGCCTCACATGTGCGGCGCTCTGGCCACGCAGCTCCTGATCACCCCTGTCCTTTACGACTCCATAGCGAGGGTATCTGGAGAGTCTCAGATCCCAGACCAATATCCATACTGACACACACTCTGCTCTTATGCTAATCACGCTGCTTAGGAACACTGAACCGACACGGGGGTCGGGACTGGGCTGGACAGGGTTTTTTTTCGGGTGGGAGGCCCGACGAATTCCAGTAGTTTTTGAAACATGGCAATTATCAGCATTAGCCTGCACCCTCGACCCAAACCGCCAAAGTGAGCGGAAATGGCAGCAATCAGGCCCGATTTCCCTCGGAGATGCTGGATGGGCTGGACACACACATCCCAGAGACACGGGCCCTCAGTCCGGGGAGGGAGAGCTGCACCAGATCCCTGCAAGAGCCCTTCTGACAGATGGGAGCTGAGCGTGGCGAGTCCCGGGGCTGACAGCAATGTTGCCAAAATTGCTCTTGGATTGACTAACAATTAAGATATCAGAAGAGATCACGGCAGCTCACTGACAGCTGCTTCAATTGTTTGCACCTGCTCCTCGTGGTGTTCCGCACATGTCTGGCACGGATTAGGCCGACTCGTGCTGGCCACATTTCACCTTTCCACAAGTGATTTACTCCAGAATCCTCCTCACTAGCTTGTTGAACACACCCTGTGGCTGCTCTCCAATTAGGAAGAGGAGGAGGAGGGGGGGGGGGGGGGGGGTACAGCAGGCAGCGTAATGGCACCATTATCATCGTCATTAGCAGCATTGTTATGTACCTCTCATCTCCTCTTATGCTTCTGTTTGATTGATACAGTAGAGTTTTCAGTCCGTGACACAAACAAGAAACAGCTTCTGTTTGGTGCACATGTACTTTATGTTCGGGGGTTGTGAAATCCCAGAGGTGTTTCTTTACTTTGCATCAGTGGCTTTCCAGCACACTTGCAGAAGATCTTGTGAAGCCCGTGAAAACGGAACTCTGGGTTTGTTGATGTGATGAAGACAGCGTTCATGTGGTGCACTGCTGACTGCTTGTACCCTGAACCACTGCCACTGGGTTAGGGATGGACAGACTGGGATGGGGAGACGGTAAGTGAAACAAGAACTGGTCTAGTTCACCAGACCTATTCTGTACTTTTATAAGAAATATAATGTCATACTGTTTGTTTCCTTAGTGAGCATCAATGATCTGTTTTTAGAGAGAAGGAGCAGAGGGATGAAGAGTGAGGAGCACCTGCGAGGAGAATGCACACATGCGTGGTTGCATGAGCACACAGTCGTGTGTTTGTATAATACGCGCAGTTCAAACAAGGCAACTCTCTCCTATTATCTTTCTATCAGCTTTGGCTCCATTAAAACTGCCCCCCCCCCCCCCCCCCCCCCAGTGCACAACAACACCAGTATTCTCTGTGTGCCGTCATTGCCCATAAGGCAAAGGCATAAAGCTTCCTCTCTGCCTGTGCATGTGCACCAACAGTATTGCTTATGGACCTGTAGACAAGCCAATTACCAAAGTATGTCTCCAAAAAAAAAAAGAACAGGAAGGAAGGATATAGAGGTGGCAGCCGGTATACCCCTCCACACACACACACACACACACACACACACACACACACACACACACACACACACACACACACACCACTCCTCCCCTTGTCTGGCAGGGGGAGACGAGGCCAGTTGTACCCAGTGCCAAGCCCTCTGGAGCCAGGCCAGTCCCGCTGGACCCTCTGGATCATATTCTGGTGTGGGCCGTTGTGGCTGGTTGGTCCCACTGTGTAACTCTAGCTCGGTCTCTGACACAGTACAGGTATGTCCCCTGTGGCCCAGATTACCAGGGGACTGTGTAAACAGCCCTGCTAATCTGAGGAAGTATCCTGTTGGCATATTTGCGAAGCCTGCCTCGGCGACAGGTTTGGTATTTCATTTAAAAAGACATTGTGGGCATCATAAGACGGACAATCGAGGGGAAATGTGATTTATTTAGTTCAGGTAAGCATCACTTTAGAAATGGAAAAACAATTACTTTTCTGTTCTTGTTCCTTCCCAAAGACATTTTGAACAAATGTCAGAATGTGTGAATTCTCCATTTTCATCCCATGAAAAACAATTATAAACTTAATTTAGAAATTGCAGTTTTTTATTTTTCATTCTTGGATAGAAATCTGCTATGTCAGGTGAGACAATCTCAAGTATAAAAACCCCAAATCTGCTAAAAAAGTGCTTTGAATGCAGCTTTTTCCACATCACTCTTGTTTGGAGATGCATTTTAACAAACATAAGTATTCTTATTCATAAATAATCTTTGTAATATGTTTGTGACTTTAGACTACTCTAACATAATGAGGAATAACCCTTCAAATGACCTTACCAAAAATCTCTGTCTCTCCTACTCACCTTCTGTCATGGAGAATTCGGGTCGCTGCATCTTTAAGTCACTTTAATCTGCTAACAGCTTGGACTTGGGCCACTCGGTCATTTCTTTGGCCCTCTTTCCATTGTCCTGTATGTCATCTCCAGGCAGACACTGTTAAGATATTAATGGCTGCATGATGAGATGGTCTCCTTACAAGGCTGCCCTTACTAGATAATTGATCATGTAGTGAATGACATGTCGTGGTTCAGGTTTAGGTCCAGCTGCCCCCACCACAGAAGCATGGTCATCTTTTTATTTTCTTTATGACACACCTTTTCTTTGGAGGCACCAACGTCATGGTCTCAGGTGGACAAATTAACATCTATAAAACATTAACGGAAGTTAAATCTCATCCAATCCCAGTCTGTGGAGGAGCAGAGAACAGTCTAGCCATGAATGGAGGAAAAAAAAAAAAAAAAAAAAAAACGTTAGTGGAAAATCCTGAGACATAAATCACACATTAAATAATAATTCTTACTGCGGAGTACAAACAAGTCTAAAAACGTCCGAGTGGTTTCTTTTTCTGTTGCAGTGACTAATCCCAGAGCCCAATGAGAGAAGTAATGAGCATTCTTTTCTGACATGAGTGTGTTTATAGGAGTGCAACTCTAGCATGTAAAGAGAGACGCATGGAAGCACTTCTCTTCCTTGGAATAAAGTAATTAAGGATCTCTCGCTGCATTTTTTTTCTTCTTCTGCCGCTCTCAGCCAAAGAACGTAGCTTTCTGCGTGTCAGTCGATCATCGCTGCAACTTGACATCCTGACCCGGACATTTAATTTATTGATCTTCATTTTATTCGGATGTAAGGACTCTTTGCTCTTTTAAATTAATCCAGGTTAATTTGGCCCGGGCCCCCTTATCCCACCCAGCATGAATGGGCCCTCTGTGGGGGCCGAGCTGGCCCTGGCCACCCAGTTTTATGGGAATCTGCAGTGAATTAGAAAATCTGTCAATGCGAGAGGAGCTGCGCCGCGCGGATATGCCGTGTCACTCCACCTGTAAAAGAACTGCTCTTTGTCCATTATCTCCCAGGCTTACCTGAGGAGAGTTAACCTTGAGGTCAATAACATCTCCATGGTGTTTCATGACTGGCTGGGCCTGGGCCGGGGGTCTGAGGGGAGCCATTGTTAACACGGGGGCCGCAGACCCACACTTCCTCCCTCTTTTGGCTCTCCCCATCAAATACCTCTGGGAAACAGATCTGTAAAGAGCAGCGACGGGAGCCATAAAGACGTGATCACTTTCACAGGAAAGAGCAGCCACCATACCGGTTTGTCTTCATTGTGGTTCATATAAACCGCTCATTTCTTTAAATGAAGCTACAGCCTCGTGGTATATTTTTTCCGCGGGATGTCATTCGTTGGCATGCTGCAGACCTTTTACCTTGAAACATTTTAAATTTAGTCTCATAATTACACATAATATATAACTCTAGACTAATACTCCATCCACGGACCGCTCTCTACCCCCGAAAACCAGGGATGTGGAACTTTTGGCTGCACGCTCTCTTCCTCTTATTTCCCCCCCCTCTTATATGATTCATGCTCTTCTCTAGCATGCTCTTTGTAGTTAAGCATGCTGGTATTCAAATCTAAGCATCCCAGATTGGACTATAATTTGCCTGTGCATATCTATTGCTCTCCCTGTAATCATCCACATGGTAGAAATAATTGTAAGATTGTAGGAAAGTTTTAGGTAGTGTGCCAGGCCTATAACAAGTATTTTGTCACAGCAGGGTAGCATTATTTCTTTCAATCCAACCCCTGCTGTGAGTAACAGGAAAGGTATTTATGTTCACCGTTGCCAGGAATGGATTCAAGATGACGAAGAGGGAATAAACCGACTCGTAGACTAATTAAAACAACGTATATATATAAAGCTCTGTTGTGACAGCACAAACAATCAGAGAGTATTGTCTGCAGCATTCATTTGATTATTTCTGCGCCTGCGGAGACCTTATACAAACTGACGCACAGTCACAAGTCAGTTGATGGTGTCTGTTTTGAAACGCTCCTCTGTTTAGAGGGAGCCATTTGAATAGGATTTGACCAGCATGTAAATGGTGAGGTTGGGAGAAGTTTACACTGAGAACAGGCAGAGGCAGGTGCAGAGCACGGGGAAGTCCAGGTGTGCCGCCGCCGACAATGACACAGATGCACTCTGTGTTTGTTGTCTGTCAGAGGAATATGTAATTCACCCTTCTAGAAAGTGGTTCGGTTGAATCAAATATCATTTTCCTTGCTTTCTTGCAGTCATATCTTCAACTCTTTTTAGCCGCTGCAGTTCTGTTAGTGCACACGAGGAACAAAGGATTTGCCTAATTTGACTGGATATGTTTAAGTCAGTCATGCATTTTGTCAACAAAGGCCAACAAAGCGAGTCAGACAGCTCGGCGCTACGCACGCCGACAGCAAATTAAACAGTGCTGGACTGATTACCGCTTGCTGTCCAACGTGGATTTATTTTTGCCAAACAAAAGCGGAGACAAATGTCTTGTATTGAGGTGCTCATGGGAAACATGTCTTCTTCCATCTTTTCCCATGAACCAATGCCCGCCACGTTTCTGCAGCACGTAGGCCCACGCCAAGTCAGGTATTGATCTGTGCTGTAGAATAGGAGGGCCCTCTTTGCCTCCGCTGCCTTTCTTTTTTTTTTTTTTGGAAAACTATGTTGTCATTGCATTCACTAACAGCCCCAAGGGGGTGGTGTGGAGGCGAGGGGAACGTGTCGGGCCAAGCACATCACCTGTTCCTCCGACCCAAAATAGGACACAACTTGAGATTCAATTTTAGCAGCCAGCGGGGCTTACCGAGAGCAGCGACACGGGGTGTAACGACCGGCGGTGAGTGACGATCGCAGGCCCTCACTCACAATCAGAGGTCCCCGGTGGCCTCAATTTCACTATACCTGCCACTTACTGTGGCCTGTCATCAAGCACGGACATTATTAATAACTGGATATTTAGATTTGGTTTTCTATTCAGGCCTTATTTGAAATGAGTAGTTTCTGTTTTATTACCCCTTGAGTCTGAAAGGTTCTAAAGAAGTTTGTACTGTCTGTGCTTTCATATCTGAGATCATCTCAGTGGTAACAATGGGAATTAGACCATGGCTGACAGGACAAGACATGCCAAGGCAAGCAAATTCTTTGAGATGGTTAAAAAAAAAGAAAAAAGCTCCTATTTCTTTAAAAACATCTCCACCATAACATAAGATTAAAACTCAAATAATCAAAAATCACAAATCTTCCTCAAAGAAAAAGACAGATCCTTTTCGTTGATTTCAGCAGCTGCATCCTTCTTTTTTTTTAATCTGCATTCAATTTGCGTGTTGTCTCTGTGCCATATTAAAACACAATAAACCACAAAACAAATATTTGTTTTTCTTTCCTCTGTGGAAGTAGTGGGCTTTGAAATCCAAACCAGCCGCCTCGTAGCTCAAATTGGTGCTGTGAAATCTAAAGTGACAAAGCATTTCTCTCTCTCCCCTCCAAGCCCTTGTCCAGACCTCTTTTTTCTTTAACCTGCTAAGAACAGCAGATGTTTCACTTTTTCATCATTTGGAAAATGCATACCTGCTTTCTTTCGGCTATTCTATATTTAATCCTTTGTGAAGGCTTGTGGTTATTTGCGGTTGTAATTACGCCGTTTCCATTAAGGAATAGTACTGCTAAATAGACCCATTACTCTCGACCCTAACTTTCGTCGTAGGAAAATGACCGACCACCGTAGTGATTGGAAGGAGGCCCAGCCTGGATCTCGAAACAGAAAAGACTCACACCTGAAAGAGACAGAGGCAGAACTGGAGTCCCATATTGTAATCTGAACCCATTTTCAGCCGCTTCAGGTCAAGGTTGCTGCAACAAGCTACTGCAAGCTGAGACGTCCTTCTTCCTAGCCATGTCCTCCAAAGTCTTCCTGGGGATCTTGAGATATTACTGCCAGCTGAAACCCTCCAGGGTTTTATTCACTCTTGTCCAAGTTGGAGGATATCTCGTGATCAGATGCTTGAACCACTTCAATGAGCTTCTTTCTAGAGAAAGTGGATGGTGTCCAGTTTGGTGGCGAGGGGTAGCATTATCTGCTTTTTCTTTTTGCAGATGATGTAGTTCTGCTCACTTAATCCAGTCTAAACCTCTATCGTGCACTGGGGTGGTTTGTAAGCGACAACCAGTGAAGCGACTGTCATGGTTAAGGCTATGGTAGCTTCGCCTTGAGGTGAAGCTCTTGATTTACCTACTGCTGCACGTCCCATCCATACCTATGGTCATAAACCCTCAAAAATGTCCAAAAGAATGAGATCACAGAATCCTGCGTTCCAGATTTGGTCTAGTTTTGCTGGAGAATCTACATGACTCCATGACTTTGATAACATGTGAATTACTTTTTCCATAGAACTGAAGAGATGGACAAGAACAATTCCCTTGTTCCATCCATATTTTTGAAGGAACACTCACCTGGAAAAAACCCTTCCATCACCAAGTGAACGAGGGCAACATTTAGCTGCTAGAATAAGTGGGGCCTTATATGACACATTGTCTACTGCAGGTCTTTTCCACGGAGCTCACGGCCCGCAGCGTTTTTTGTCACCGATCCGGCTGCGCTGTCCCCTAAATGGGTGACACTGACACTAGGATGTCACCTGGACTTTGTTTCTTTGCGTGTCTCCACCTCCCCACCCTCACCCCCTGGGGTGATTCCCAGGCCTCAGCTCCTCTCACTCCTCCCTTTTGCATTGAGAGATTAAACAATGCATCGCGAAGCCTCGAGGCTGTTTCTTTTACACCTCCGAGCTTTGTTGTTCTCCCCTCCTCCCTCTTTTTGTGAAATGTACAAAATGGCAGGGCCGATCGATTGCAAAACAATATTTTGGGAACCTTGGAATAAGTGCATGTGGCCAGCAGGGGTGTTCCACAAGGCACTAAAGGCCTTATTGTTGTTGTTGTTGTGTGGCATTATGGTGGCAGCCCATAGCGTGACAGCACTGTGACGACCGTTCCTTTCATATTTAATGCAGAGTGACGTATTGCTGATAATCACGAACAGATTGAGATCGTCCATCTTGCTTGTATTAAGTGAATTCTACAGTTGGCATAGTTATATGGGAAAAAAAACACTGTTATTATGAATATCATTCCTACAGTGTTTGATTTAGCCAATGGGAGGCACCCTGCTCAATAGAAGTATTACTGTCCATTTGAACCGGAATGAGCTTGTTTGTATAACTATGGTAGGAGCGGTTTTGGAAGGTCTTTCACAGTGCGTTGAGTTCAAATCAGTTTCCTAAAAAAAAAAAAAACATACAACTGTGTCACAGTAAACCAAGAATCCTCTGGCTGATGGACTATGTTTGACTTAGAACCTCGAGTCATTAGAAAATAATGTACTTCCTTCGATTCTCCAGAGAATATACTAAATGCTACAGCAAAAGATGCCAGTCCACAGTTTACTGCTTGTAAATGGCTGCTATGTGTCAGTGCATACATTTGGCACTCCTTCTCTGTAACATTCTGCCCCGTCAGTGGAGCGTGCCCGTGGATCTTTTACTTCATTGTTATTAAGTGCCTTGTATCCTTTCCCTGGTCTTAACCGTGATGACAATGCTTTCCAAATCCCAATCATTTAGAATTCTGTAAACAGACCACCGCTTTCATGTGCGCACAAACTACACAGTGAATACCCTCTAATAGCGCATATCAATTGCTATTAGGACGAGGGGAAAAAGAGGAGAAAAACAACAGGGGGGTCCGATTATCCCCGAGTCTCTAACAGGCCAAATAAATAGTACCATGTGAGTGATTTGGCCCAGATGGACACCCGAGTCCAGGGGAGTTAGAGTTGTCCAAAAACCATCAGAGGTTAGGAGGGAAGTCAGGGTACCTGCCTTACCTCCGCATCCCCTCATCATTAAGGGCTTAGTGTCCCAAATGGATTTTACAGTCACCGCACTGGGACATGGAGGCTCTAGGCTGCACAGGCCAATGAAAACCACTTGTGGAGTCAGGGGTGCTTTCGAATAAAGGACAACATGATTGTTATTTTAAAAAAGCTTGGCTATACATGTTTAAATAGTTTATCCAAATGACAAAAAAAAGAATGTCAAGGTAACCCCCCCAATAGTTGTAGAGGTATTACACTCTGGACCAAGGACAGACAGGCCAACAGGCCGACATTGCCATCGAGCCATGCCGATACCACGGATAAATGATTTAACTGAACAATATCTTTCCGAGAACAGTGTCTGGGTTACTCTGGATAATCCACAAACCTTACTGTACGCAGTGTTCTTCGTAACTACTTTGAAAGAAGTGTGAATCTGTTGACAATGAGGTCTGTGGATTATCCAGAGTTACAGGGATGCTTGTTCTGGAAAGACGTTTCTATCTGTCTGAGCGGTTTCTGGAAAAAAAAATGTCACACCGGGGGTTGAAGACAGATATGGTAAGTGAGAGGATATGCATTTTAAAATTTGCGTTATCAAACTTTTTAAGTTCAGAATAAACAGGGCATCCAACCGAATGATTGTCCCGTCACATGCAGATCCTGGCAATCTTCCCATTAGAGCAACGTCTGCCTCATTTGAGTGTGTAAATAAGCCTCAGGCCATCCACGCAAGGTAATGGAAATGAGTTAACGTCCAAAAAGCAGTTTGGATGAACTTGCTCATCCTGCTTGATTTCAGATTCATGGTGACAATGCTGACTGGATGACATTGACGGTCTTGTCAGCCCCATCTATCTCTTCAGAAATGATTGATGGTTTTATTTTTGTCTGTCTGCCTTCACCTCGCTGAAGACATCTCTTGGAGAGACAGTAAAAAAAAAGACAACATCTGTCTACCTGTCAGCCTCGGTGACCCGCTGACAGGGAGTCTTTGTAACTTAATCTCGCAGAGAAAACGTAGTGACCTCGTGCCGCCACCAGCCTTCTGTCACAGTGTCGCGGGGGGAGAGCGTGGCGAGGCCAAGTGAGTGCAGAGAAACTGAGGTCCTGCTTCCTAGTCATGGGCCTGTATGTCTAAATGCAGCAGCACATGGAATTGTTTGCAGTGGAGCTGACCCCGAGTCAGCGCTGTTTGCGAGAGATGGAGCCTGTCTTTTATCAGTCCCCATTAGAGGGGACAGGGCTCGGGTGTGAGTGTGCGCCTGCGTTTGCATCTGTGTGTGTGTGTGTGTGTGTGTGTGTGTCTTTGCTTGAGCAGCCACATTAATCTCCATGAGTGAGCGCTAGCAGGTGTTAACCTATGTCACTCCTAATCGCCATGGCAACAGAGTCGTGGCACCTGGAGGTGTCTGTGAGGCTGTGTCATGTTGTGGTCATCGACCCCAACCCCCCCCCCCCCCCCACCCCCCTCCATCATAACTCATGAAGATACAAACAACTATCTGTGAGTAAGCGCTGATTAAAAGAATAATCTGACATTTTGGTTTATAAGCTTTTTTGAGTTCGATGAGAAGATCGACACAAATCTTGTGCTTTTCCAACGTGAGGATAAAGCCAGCAGCCATAAAGACTGGAAACAACTAACCAAGTTCTGTTTTAATAGTGTCAATTAAGAAAAAGAACAACACAACATGTAAAGAGGTAAAACATCCCTCTGATCCAGCCGTCTCCTGAAATAATAAGCGACTAAATGCAAGAACAGCATCTTTTGCCCCAGCATCACTTCATCCCCCTGTAGGCTCTTGAGCACAAAATGAGACTATCTTTTGGGATCAACTCTAAAATATCTTCCTTACGGCGTAATCATTTCAGCTGAGGTCAAGTACTGATGGTTTTTGGGAGAGCTCCTCTTAATGCACCCTTAAGTCCTCCGGCTCTTTGGCTACGTTCGTCTGGCAGACAGAAGTAAGAGATGGCTTGTCGAGGGAAATGCTCGGCGGAGGACTTTGGGCTGGAATGCGGCGCGGCGCGCTCCCAGAAGGCCGCGCTGCAGGGGCCCCAGTAGTGGCTGCCACACGCCGTGATTGCCAGGGGTCACCGCCCGAGCCCCGGACCCTTCAGCGCCAGACTTTTCTACGCACGATTCGGAGTTCACATGTCAGAATGTTCTGCCGCTCGTTTTGCTCCTCCACCGGCTATCCTCAGGGGATCGTAAGAAGTCAGAGGATGTGTGCCCGAGTGTCGGATAAGCACATTCAGATCAGAGATAGAAAGAAAGACAAATTAGGAATGAGATAGAGTGTGACACGGAGAACAGCGAGCTGCGTTGCAGCGGCCGTTGTTTACCTTCTGAAGGAGGTGATGGTGAAGCCGAGCGCGGCTAGCTAATGCTGGGTGGCAGCTCTTCTGAGGCCGGGCCCCCTGGGCTTTCTGCTGGCTGGCCCAGCTGTCATCTTTCTAATGATTTCTTTATTTTGCAGGAAGAGCTTGTCGCCAGGGGAAACGCGCCACTTCCGGCATTGGGAAACCCGACGCTGAGGCCAGGCCGACGCTGGGACCCGCTACGTCTGCAGCTACATCACAAGGGATCAACACGCCCTTTCATCCTGCCTGTGTTTCTTTGCTTTCTTTCTCCCTCTATCCACACAGTCATCAGTATTGCCCTTTCTTTTAGAGCTCCCATTTGTCCTCGGGGTGGGTGGGGGGGGGGGCTTTACTCCTCAGTAGTAATAGTTTTCTTTTGACTTCTAAATGATTATTTAGTATTCCATTTTGTGTGTCGCCGATAAGATCTAATTGCTCTTCAACTGTAACGAAATTTTAGGAAGTGCATGAAGCAGTCATCTCCCTAAATCTCTTGCTTTTGGAAAGGCAGCGACACACACAATTAATAAACCTTTTTATTTTTTATTTCGCAAAAAGTGGAAACTCTTTTTTCCCCGCTCTTTTTTCGAAAATGGTTGTCGTAACTTCATGGCAGAAAAACAAACACATTTGGGTCATAATCCGGCCACATTAAAATGCTTTTGAACCTTGCGATTGATTTTTGTAACGTATCTGAAATCCATTAGTGATTCTGGCGGCGGCCGGTCGGATCGGGGGTGAGCGGGGTTACGGGCCCCCCGATCTCACCCTGGTGGAGCTTCTCTCTGAGGGCGAGCTCGCACACATCCCCAGAGAGCCCTCGCTTTCTCCCAGCCCTCCGTCAGAAAACCTTGAGAGGGCCTTGAAGGAAAGAAAACCAACCCCCCTCCCCCCTCCCCTCGTTCGGTCGAGCATAATCAGGCCCAGCCTCCCAATCATGAAACCCAAGTTGAGCGCGACTTACAGCAGTTCCCCGCGCTTCTCTCTCTCTCTCTCTCCAGGCCCCTGCTTGCTGATTGTTCCAGAAACAACAGATGGAAATTGTGAGCGTAAACATCTAAATATTGCAGGAGTCATGGCTGAGAGCGGCATGGAGCAGAGGTCCTCTCTCGCCATCACGGGGAAGCTATTACAACATGAAACGGAGCAAAGCCTTCAGAAAAACAACCGCTTTGTGTCACAAGTGATAGCTGTCAGGATCCAACACACAGAAGCATAAACACGCACACGCACACACGTAAACACGCGCAGTCCAACCAGACCGACATGAAGGAAAAGACTGAAATCAAGCGTATGTGAATGGTTAAGGCTGAGTCACTTTTTGGTCGATCACATCTAATGAACAATTCTGCAAACAAAGAGTATGATGAGTCAATTCTGAGAAGTCAAATTGTCAAGACGGGATACTTCAAACACACAGAGGCTGTTCATTATCATAGAAACTCAAACTTCGAACAAGTGAAATTTGTTCTTGAGTATCTAACCCCCCCAAAAAACAATAACCCAGCTAACAAAAATGGAAAACTGAATATATATATATATGTGTATGTATGTAAAATTGCTCTCATTTTAATAGATCTTAATTGTGGTCGAGCAATCTGTACAGGGGCACCTGAGAGTCAAAGCATGCAGCACAGCTGAAATGTAAACATTTTCGGAGACTGATTGGTATCCCAACCGCAGGACCGTTACCTGTCAAGTCCGAGCAGCGCTTACCAACATGATGAGATGTGTGTGTGTGTGTGTGTGTGTGTGTGTGTGTGTGTGTGTGCGTGAGTGTACATTTGTGTGTACGTACATGATTATATGATTGAAACCCAGGCCTAAAAAAAGCTCTGGTTAAAATCAGAGAGTGCTGCTCCGCTCCAGACTGACAACGACATCATATGATCGAAATTCTCAGAGATTTGATTTCTGAACCAAAAAAAAAGTTCATCAGCAGAGAAAGTGAGCCTTGATGAGCCAGACAATTGTTTTTTTCTAGATTATATGATGACCAGGACGTGGCAGCTGATATTTGAAACCGTAAATATATTTCAGATACAGAAGAAAGATTCTGATATAAAAACATCCCAAAAAAATCTCTTCTAAATTAATATCTGCGTGTATAATCTGGAATAATACATTTCTAACCTCAGGAGCCACGGAAACAATTCAGTCTACAGGGAATCATTCAGTGCAATTTTGAGAAATTGATCGATTGATAACTTGGGGTTGACTCTTATATTGTTATAAAACAATATCAAATTAAATATATTTCTCCTTTTATGATTGAAGACATAACTGTACTTTATATGGTAGACATTCCTCTTTATTTCTGACATTTTGTTTCTACAATTTTGAATTTATAGATTCATTAGTAATCCAAAATCACCATTGAAAACAATTGTAAAATCCACCCTGTTTTTTTCTTGGTGTTTTCAGAAATATATATTATTTATTAACAAGAAACAGTGAACCAACACTGGAGAACGACTGAGTTTTTTTAAATTTCACCTTCACGGATTTGACACACTGATTGTCATCTTTATCAAACCAACATCCTTTTTTTTTTGGATACAGTTTTCAGCCATGACTATATGGCGCTCACCACATAGCATGACCATTGTGTTGTCTGGGAGCTGTGAGTTCTCCCATTAAAGCCCAGTGATTGACAGCTGGGCCAGGCCTGGAAACTCTGTTGGGGGCTCAACACTACGGGGAGGCTGCCATTGATATCCGCTGTGTAATTTTCTATTGGCAGGTGGGTTATGGCTGTGATTAAATCTGGGCTTTAGGCCCTGCCATCAGCATTATTGTGTCGGGATTCCCCGAGTCCCTGCTCTCCGGATCCTCTGTCACATTCTGTCATGCCAGCTTTGGACCCTGCCAGCTGGCCCCCCGTGGCATGGCATAACACGGACTATGTTAGGGCCCCCGCCTATGCTTTCTCTCACACCCACGTATAAACACTCTCAATCATGCCCTCTCACTCTTTTTCCACTCCTCCCCCCCCCCCCCCCACCCTCCATCGCCCACCATTTAAAGCCCCACGCTGTCATCCGGCAGCACCGTTTCTATTTATTTTAGTCTTCTGCTGCTACTCTCAAGCGGTTGCATCTGTCCATCACGCCTTTGCAGATCAGCTGAGTACAGCCACCGGTGGCGGAGGAGGGTCACGCCAGGTTTACAATGTAATTTGCGTGGGCGAGCAACGTGGGTGTTAGTGATTACTGCTAAATGTCTGGGACGTGCAGGTCTGGCGTTGGTGGGCACAGACTGGGACAGCGGCTAAAGGTCAGCCGTGCTAAAACAGAGACGCTTCCTATTGATGTCTGACTGGCGTGTTTGTCTAAGAGCAAAGAGGCGAGAAGAGCCAAAGCCACTCTCATTGGCTTTGGCTGAGGCCACTTTACCCCACACACATAATTGGGGGAGGCTTCAGCATGAGTTTGAATCATCTCTGAGCCGTCAACATCACAATTACCCCATTTACCCTCCAAACACTGACAAATTATTCTGAGCTAATCTGCCTTTTTTTCTGAGGGCAAATACGGTGGATTCAAATACTTACTGGGACATAAAATAATAACGGCAAAGTAGGTTAGAAAATGAGCTTGAATCCTTTAAATGCTTAATAACTACTACATGATTCTACTTACATGATCTGCTAAGTGTGTCAATTAAAAAATCAGAGGCAGACAAAAAAAATAAGCACATGATTAAATGTTGTTTACCGGTTGGGGTGAAAATCTGTCTTCTATAAATAAACGCGTAACCACCATTTTTTCACTTTTTCAACAACAAACATATCAAGAATAAACTACTGTGAGCCTTCTGTTAATTATTTTCATAACAAAATTAGTTACGTAATTAATGTATATAACTATAATTTTAGGAAAGTTAATTTGCATATTGTGTAAAACGAAAACAGACAGAGCATGTGAGGTAATCTGTGTCTGTGTTCTTCAGAATGACTGACATGAGTGCCCCTTACGCCCGATAGTGTGTCATACTTTAAATTAAGACTCATGGCCAACATGAACTCAATAAATAGCTCCATCGGTCAAAACTATATATGTTGTTTTTAAAAAGCAATAATTAAAACAGAAACAAAAAATGTATAATTAGGAACAAATTGATTGACAAAGTCATGAAAAATTGGAACGATAGAATAAAGCACCCGTGAGATATGACAGAAAGAATACCACTGGGGTCTGCATGTACCCCAGTCGGGAGGATTAAAGGTTCTCTACGATATTCAAACAACTATTTTCTACGTAAAGATATAGCGAAGTAATGTCTACCTGAGCAGAGAATGAAATTGCCCTCTGTTTGTTTTGTAATCTGAGCTTCTCTGTGCTTTGTTGCCATAACGGGCCCGGCGGCGCATGCTTTTTAGTGCATGTGACTTTTTAGTGCATGTGTGTTTTTTAGTGCATGTGACTGACCGGCTCTGCATTGCGCAACGGCAGTTACAGCTGCTAATGCCGTCCCTACCAACAGCATCCTCACGTAAAGCGAAGCGTCCACTCTCCGGTTTCCCCGTCAAGCACTGTTACCATTGATTGCGCTGTTAGCGGCGAGGCGCCGGCCAAGCTGCTGTCATGTTGAGAGTCGTGTGGAGGTGATAGATATGCTCTGAATTTTGTATTGACCACCTTAAAGGTTAACGCACACACGTAAATGCATGTTCAAATATGCCCCACAATATATTTCAATCATTTTTCTCAAGTATCAAATGATCATAATAGGCCTAAATATATTTCAAAATCTATTTATAAGATTAACTTGTACTTTATAGAACTATATATAGGTATCATACACCGGTATGCAGTATGTGTTATATGTTATCGCCCCAGAGCTACATTGGAATATTATATTCCCATAAGGCTCAGCTTTCTCTCGTTTTGTCTGGTGACCGTGGTGGCTTCAAAATTAGACTGTGACATGTCAGGTGCATACAGTATATCATGAGCGCAGTGACCTCTTGAATCGCACACCTCATGCTGTGAATGTGTCAATATTATGAAGTGCTGTCATCTGATCTAATGGGGTCCATGTCGGTGGACAAAGTGTGACCCATGTCTGCGCACACACACACACACACACACACACACACACACAGCCTATTCCGGGCTATTGTTTTAACAAAATGGTTTACCCATGTGCAATTTGTTCAATGCTGTATTTGTGACTGGAGATGTATCCGATTACATTTTTCCTTGCCATTAGACTGTGGCTTACCCGGGCGCTTCTCGCTCTGTTGACGGGAGCGTTTTCCTTCGTATTTGCAGATTCAGCGACAGCGTCCTTATTTTGTCATCTCAAAAAATCGGAGTCAGAGAGTGAAATGCATTGCAGCCTCTGCCAGTCTATCCTCCGCCTGTCTGCAGAGCAACTTGTAATGCAATGAGCCGTTTTGGAACGCACGAACACTGACGTAAAAAAATCAAAATCTGCGTTAGTGTGTGAGATGCCTGTAGAAAAGCAATAAATGCCAAAACACACAAGAGACATTCGATGTGTGCTGAAAGAGGGGCCTTGTCTGCCTCACTTCAACACGCCACACATTCACAAAGATGTGGAAAAATAGATGTTGAGAATCATCATTATTACCGCTTGTTTTTATTTCCTCTACTGCGGCACAGTATCTGCCATTGATGTCGCCTCCATTCGCCTTTCTTTATTGTGTACCTTTAGTATCTATATCTGTTTACCTTGGGTGTGGGCGATTCCTTTGGGTGCTTGAAATCATTTTCGCCGATGACCTCACGCAGTACACTACAGTTGTCAACTGGGAATTGGTTCGTACAGAACAATTTGGTATTTCTCTTAGAAAGTGAATGTAAATGATATATTTTCTCACACAGTGAAAGAGTCTGGGAGTCGGGAGGGTTGTCACAGAGGTAGCCAGCTCGGCTAGCAGACTTGCACGCTGGCAGCGTGCTCATCACAGACGGTAAAACTGTCAAGTGGAAGGTGTCTTTGTGCCACGTTGAGCATACCAAAGCTGTGATGCGCACTTGACCCCGTAATCTCCACAACCGACACCGGTCCAAACACATCAGACGACCAGATTCATGATTTGTTGAGATAATTCTGTGTGATTCCATATGCACACACACCGCGGCCGTGTCTGGGCTCAGTGAATCCCAACGGTAAGAAAGCCACATTAAAGGTGAGTGTTGTTATTCTGCCTTCAGTCCTGCTAGACTCATCAGTTATCCTCTATGGCCTCCAGGATGTCTGCCATCCCCCTCCCTCCCTCCCTGTTTGTTTTTAGAGAAATCTCAAAGTGGGAGTATGGAGTGGGTGAGCCCGACGCAAAAGTAAAAAAACACATCTTTCATGTCTAAATAAACCTGACAAAGAAATGCTTTATGAACTGCCACCTGAAGGTAGTCCTAAAAGTCGCGGTGAGCAAAGTAGCCATAACGTTTAATCCAATTGGCTTCCTAACCGTCTTAGCAGATGGTCGGCTGTAATATGAAAGTTATTCACCCACTCACTACGGCGGTGTGTCTGTTATATCACCATGTCCTGTTATTCTTTATGGCTTCCATAGGCACTAAAGAGGAGAGAAGTTATTTTCTTTTCATTACTTCTCTCTCTTGGGGCACTGGGAGACTTGGTCCAGCTCTTCCCCTTCAGTCCAGAAATTCTTTTCAATTAAAGGCCTATCCTACCAGATGGTAGAGACATCAGACCGGCGCTCTGTTGATGTGCCGCCCCTTGCAACCCGATGGACAGCCATTTCATTTACCAGGCAGTAAATCTTAAGGCACCTAATGCCCCCGCAGCACAGGCCTCCGCCGGCACCCGACAACGCACACCAGCCCGGCCCAAGTGTTACGCGCCAGTGCTAAAACTTTTTTACCGTGCAAATCCTCCGCTCTCTTTTATCGCACGTGTATTGTCTTTTTTGCCGCGGATCAATTAAAAGGATGAGGTCTAAAAAGAAAAAAGGGCTCCATTTGTAGAATGGACGTCCTCTAAGAAAGAGAGCGAGAGAGAGAGAGAGAGAGAGAGAGAGAGAGAGAGCATTGGAAGCGTGAATAATTTATCCCGAAACCCTATCACGGTGTTTGTATCAGTTTCCATCATAAAGCTTGGAGAGGGAGAGGGAGAGGGAGAGGGGGTGGGGGGGGGGGGGGATACATCAGCCTGTGTGACAGGCTCTGCAGGGAGGGTACAGTAGAGGGTCTTCTGGGCAAACCACATACACATAAATCCACTCGCTGTCACCGGATGAGAGGAAATGGCACAGTGAGAGCGTGGCAAAAGGACTGCGCCGAAGCTTTGAAACATTTTTTTCTTAAGAGGCTTTTCCTACATAGACGATCAGATTTTTTTTATTTTTTTTAAGCTATAAAGGCCTTTGGTGATAGTTTCACGTGTTGAAGGGCCATAAACCTCTTGAGTGTAGAAAAGAACATCATAAACAAAAGCATAAAAAAAAAATCAAACTTTGCACATGTTTTTTCATGACATACACAATTTACAGCACAGTCTATGTAGTTTTATTGAGGCATGTGAAAGCACATGAACCTCCAGGTGATGTAGATGATTTTCGGCTTTTTTTGTGTGTGTGCAAAAAGTGTAATATCTACTGCAGCTGCTGCAAAAATATACAAGGAGGAACTAATTTCTTCCCAACTTAATCTAGACTTTGTTTAACAACGTGTGGTATGCACGTGTCAAAATAGACACCGCATACTTTTCTCAGTTGGGGAACTGGGATGAACTTCATCGCTGTGCGATTGCACGTAGCTCTCGCTCTGTTTTCTTTTGTGTTTTCACGAACACGATTCCATAACACATGTACCAGACACTGACTGCTTATCAAAGGAGATTGCAAAGGATGTTACATTTTGCATGTTTTTACCTCTATTGATTTAGCTCGCTTGTAATATGAGCGTATGATGAGAAGCAGAGATGCTCCATGGTGGCAAAAAGCAGAAATACGTTTGGGTTTGTGTTTTTGAAAACATGCACCCAGTCGTTTTTCTTCCCTCACTTGCAGACAAAAGGCAAAAAAAAGAGAGGGAAAGAGTTGAGGGAATCAAAAGATTATTGTTTCCTGCAGCCTGTACGGCTGATTTTATGGTAATATATGTGAAGGCCAGCTATTGTGTAAACACTGTCTCTACTGTTTCTTTAACATAAATGCAGATTTGATATTTGATACCTACAGGCAGGCTATCTTATGTGTGGATTCACATCTGTATCAAATGTCTGCTTTGAATATAAGGATATGCAGTTTGTAAGTATACGACATATTTAACCAGGGAAAAGACAGAATGTAAATGCAGTAGTGTGTTTTGATGAAGGACATCAGAGCTCATTTTGCTACCTATTTCCTGTCACGTTTGGAAACGGAGCTCCCGTCGAGTGAGCGAAAAGCAGCAAGTCTGAGCTCACCTCGGCTCGGCTCTGGCCAGTAATGGCAGCCCGCAAAACTCCCACTGTTCCCAGCTGCCGGGGAGGGGAAGAGGAGCTGGGGGACCGAGTGGCTGCTACTGCCAGCGGAGCTGACCGCGAGCCGCGTCTGAAGCCCGGGCCAAACCTCCCCTCGTCCCAGAGGATAGTGCCATTTTTTTCTGCAAGAGCGAGTGGAAGTCTGGTTTCAGCTTGTTAGGCTGCTCTCTGCCGGGTACTCGTTCAACGGGAGCTCGGGGACGTTGGAGGAAATCCCAAAGAGTCGGAAAGAGACTCAGTCAAAACAAAAGGCTCCTGTCGGGGGGGCCAGAGCCCGCAACCATTTTCACACATTGTTCTGCCTTGTAAAGGTGTTTGCAGTCACTTCACTTATTACATGCATGGGTGGAGACGGGGCTAAGCTATTTTACATGATGGGGTTTTTACATCTAACGGAAGAATTCCAAGTTTCTTAAAATTACTCATAGTGAACAGACATTAAGAGTGTACTTTGAGTATGGGACTACAGCCAGGAGGCAGTTAGCTTAGCTTAGCATAGCTTGAAGACTGGGGAGCGTGGACATAACGCTAGCCTAGCTCTATCCAAAATTTTAAAAATCTGAGAGTGGGATCCATCTTCTCACTTAACTCTTCGCAAGAAAGGAAATAAGTGACTTTCCCGAACTGAACTTAGCTGACAGTTCCTCCTCATTGCCCGTTTATATGAAATCTGAATCAAACAAGGATTATCTTTCCTCGTGGAAGCAAGAACACCATGTGTTGTTACGTCAGGCGTGACTTCTGTATGTCTTGTCCATCTCTTGTCCTAATCTGTCCTGCATGTAACATATGAGAGTGATCTCTTTCAGACAGACATGGGTTGAGGGTTGAAGTGTCATTTTACTCAGCATCCATAAATAGAACGTGCGGAGCATATCCCCCATGGAGGTGAATGCATATCATGTTAGCATTGCTGAGTAGGTGCTAACCTGCTGCTGGCAAACCTCGACACTAAACAATACTTGTTACGGAGAAACACAGAAACTGGATCACTGTTGTGAACTAACGTTATGTGGAGTAAAACACAAGAAAATGTAACGCAATCTAATGCTTATTGTTGTGAAGTCCTGGTTCCCTTGACAGAATTACAAGTAATAACAACAAGGACGTCTTCAGAGTGGATGGTGTGATGTGTCGGGATTTGTCAAAATTCTCAACCTGAATTAATGTTAAAATCCTTTTTTTAATTTTAAGGGGAAGAATGTGGTATTTGTTCTGGCAAGTTACGCAGTCTCGCTTTAAAGATTAGGGTTTGACCGGAGGTTTGTTAACAGAACATTAAGAGGTAAAATGTCTCTCTGATACCATCTTACAGTTCTACTCGAGTGTTGCCAAGATTAAATCTGTAACAAATTATCTGATCCCCGCCTGTTCTCTGCAGGCTTAATCATCCCGTGCCCTTAAATACACACTGGGCCTTGTGGTTTGGTGAGTAACAATGAGTGAAAACGACACGCATTAAGACAGTGTCAATTACAGAAACCTCAACATCGCTATCAACATAGAACAGACACGCCACCAATTTGGAGTCTTGACACCGTATACACGCCCTGATATTTACCTGAAGCTGATGTTGGAAAAACTAAAAAATATCCCGGGGCTTCGAACAAGCCGCCCGAGAAACCGCTAAACAAGTCCGCTTCCTTTCCGAAACACCCTCCCTCTCGGTGAAAGTCTGCGAGCCGTGCCAGCGAACATAAAGACGTGATAACTAATCTAGCCTTGGCTACCTCGCCAGTGCCCTGCAGTCACAGGGCCTTATTGTTGTCGTGCCTCTTTTGAAGCCTGGGAAAAATATCAAAGTGTTGGAGGCTGACAAGAGCTTTGAACAATTACATCTTGGCGCGGTGACAGGAAAAAACGTAGACAACAGGAGAGAGGGATGGAGGGAGAGAGAAAGAAAAGTGACAGATAGAGAGAGAGAAAGACAGGAGTGCGTGGGCTTGACATTTTGGCTTTCCCAATTTCTGACTGATGGGGCGAGGAGCAGAGAAGAAGAAGAAGATATTACTGTCCTGAACCATGACAGCTTGACAAGGCAGCATCCATTTGAAGCGGGAAGGAGCGGGCCACTCACAAGCCCTGGCACATGAGGGAACTGCCACAGATAGAAATGCAAACATGCAATATAGACGCACACACACACACACGCATGCAGCACCGTACGCATATAGACACGCTCAGGAATGTGCGTCCGTCTGAACAACAGCGTTAGAAGGCCGACCGCGTCTCAGCGGCATCGAACAGCGGCAGGGTGGAGATGCCAAAAGACCTCCAGTCACTTCCAATAGGAGCGAGCCTGTCACATTGGCATCCTCTGTCTGACAAACAGCGCGAGAGAGAGAGAGGAAAAGGGGAAAGAAGGGCACAGGAAGGGAGCAAGAAAAGGAGAAGGCCTGGTCTAGCTGCAGCCTGTTCCCAGCCAACGCAGGAAATGAAGAAATAGGATCACATCGAAAATATGCAAGCCCTATCATCCCGAGCACACCTTTCCAAAGGCCACAGGCGAGCCAACGTAGGATTTACAAGATTAACCTTTCGCCAGATGAAACAATCCGATGGAGTTTGTTGAGAAATGTGTTTCAATGAGCGAAAAATAAATAAATGTACCGGTGGCTCAAGCAAAAGGTGTGGAGCGGTTGGTAGAACACAATGAAACTATTAAAAACACATAAATGAGCCACACTGTCACACAGGAGGACGTGTTCCGTCACTACAATGAACTCAGGCACTGTAGTTAATTACGAGTTGACGGACCTTCCTGGTGAATCAAATATATTGAAAATATTCCCCGGTAAATACAAATGTACTCCTGTTTGAGTAATATTGGCTAAAAACTACAGTGCCCAGCTGTTTTAGGAAATCACTGAGCCTTTGGGGAAAAAGGAAACTATATATTTTGACAATTCATTTGATATATCTAAAGAATAGCATCTTCCATAGGAACAAATGGACTTGAGGTGCCACAGACAGGGGTAGGGAAGTCAGAGAGTATTGGGAGAAAGAGTGAGGGAGCTGGTGGGTGGGATGGTGACATGAATATATAACACAAGCAAGAAGCTGTGAGAAGAGGAAGCTTGCATGCGATGTCTTTGAAGCAGGTGGGGCCGTTTCCCTCCTAGTGGGCAGTGATTACTGTTGGCTGACGTCCACCCAGCCTGCAGCTAGCAAAACATTATCTATGGCTCAGTAAATTCCCTTTTATTTGATTTCATTTCTCCAGATTGAGAGTTCCTTCGGTTCCGTGACAGGAGCCCATAACGCATGCCCACGGCGAAGCCCGCAAGTTTAAAACACGTCTCCATAAATCCCGCTGTATACGCTTGTATGTATTGTGTGATGTTCTGGAAGGGGAAGTACATTTACGAAGCGTAAACATGTGTGTGTGTGACGCTGTAGATCATCCGCGCTATAATCAGGATTCGTTTACTGCTCGTTAACGAAAAACACACACACACACACACACACACACACACACACACACACACACACACACACACACACACACACACACATACAGGTGGATATGTAATAGGTGGACTTTTTCGCCATACAGGCCCGGTTGTGGTTTGGATGGACTACCCTTTCCTGAGGTCCCACAGCTTTGGCAGTTAGATTAAAACACTTCAAAAAATCTGAAAAAAATTCAGCTCACTTTAGATTTCAGATACAACCTACGCAACTTCATACACAGCAACCTAATTATATTGTGGTATAGGCAGACAGTTCTATTTTGACAAAAGTGTGACTTATAAGGACCAAAAAAACACTGTTGGGTCTTTAAAGGGACAATGATCCCGCCCTCCTCATTAACATAAATACACTAACCTGACAGGACACAGCATTACTGGAACAGTCAATTTAATATCAAAATTAATCTTAATGGATGACCAAATTGGAGGCATGCAAGTTGGCCCCCTCCAGAGTGAGACAGTATGTGTGTAGATATATCTATCTATCTACACAGAGAGAATCAGCGAGTGCCTGAACAACCTGGCTTCAATCTCTGGCTTTCATTTAACATGAAAAAAACAACAAAGAGCTGGGGCGCTTTATCATTCAGTCAAGTTTATTAAGTTGAAACTCAGCCAACGAGGAACCAGACTAAATTTGTTTTGTACACAACTCTTGTTTGACATACAAACAACCGAAGAGAAAGAGAGAGAGAGACAGAGAGCGAGACAGAGACACAGCGAGAGAGAGAGACACAGAGAGACATAAAGACAGCGAGACAGACAGAGAGAGACACAGAGGGACACAAAGACAGCGAGAGACAGACAGAGACACACAAAGACAGCGAGAGACAGACAGAGACACAGCGAGAGAGAGACAGACAGAGACACAAAGACAGCGAGAGAGGGACACAAAGACAGCGAGAGACAGACACAGACAGAGACACAAAGACAGCGAGAGAGAGACAGACAGAGACACAAAGACAGCGAGAGAGAGACAGACAGAGACACAAAGACAGCGAGAGAGAGACAGACAGAGGGACACAAAGACAGCGAGAGAGACACAGAGGGACACAAAGACAGCGAGAGAGAGAGATACACACAGAGAGATGAGTAGAACATACACAATGCAAAAGAGAACATATGAACATTAACTTTCTTGCCAAAAAAATAAAATAAAAACAAATGTTTGTTTACAGCTTCTGTGACTGTCTTTTTTCAGCTGTTCCCCGATTCCGAACGAAGTCTCTGACATTTTGCACAGTTCTTTGTTCCAAGACTGGTCCTTCCACCAACTTGCAGTGACTGCATTCGTTCTTGGTGGCCAGGTGACCTTCATGAATGTGATATTTGAAGTGCCGCATTACCGCTGCAACCTCAGCCTTGGACCACGCTTTCTTTGTCCGTCTTCTGGACCCAGCATCTTTTTTATTTGGGTCATTCTCAGCTGTCTCAATCTTGACAGTCCAGTCACTCTCAGCTCTCTCCATTTGCTCACTCTCAGTCATCTGTAGCAGATAAAAAATGAGAAGCACAATGAATAGAGAGAAACTGGAAATGTACCATTACAGAGAATATTTGGGGTTTTAATGAGAGAAACAATCCTACTGTTGCTAAAACTTTGTTTTGAACCTAACTAATTTGTGGCCCCACAAGTTTCCAGGGGCATTTCCTTATCAAGACCCTGCAAAAAAGGTATTATCATATATATCTTGAAGACTGGGTGCTTCTTGTGTAACATTATGTGGAAGTTATGACTCTGTTTTTGCCTTTATAGTTCTTATATAAGCTATGATTGATAAGTTAAACCGACGTACAGATAACATGCAGGTTGTGTAAATATTCTTAAAAACCAAAGTGCTTGATACACACACAATACTGACTTACACTTGGAAAAGCATTTAATGAGACGGCTGTCCCTATAAAACATATGACACACAGGCAGCTGTACACACACACACTATCAACATATTGGTAGATTTAGACTGTCTCATGTCCTCACATACCACTGTTCCTATACACCATAAGAGGCAACTACACACACACACACACACACCAAGTAGATTTATAGAATGTCGATTCTAATTCTGAATGTCTAATGTCCTTACATACCACTGTCCCTATACACCATATGAGGCAACTGCGCACACACACACACACACCAATGAAACATGATTTAATGTTTTTTCACAAGTAATGTAATTAAACTTAATTTTAGACTTTGTTTACCTTTTCAACCCTGTTGAGGGGACCAAGTTGTGGACATGTTTTATTCAGGCCATCCACAGAGGTCTCAATCTTGTCAGTCCCATCACTCTCAGCAGTCTCAATCAGCTCACTCTCAGTTATCATCTGTAGCAGATAAAAAAGGAGAAGCACAATGAATAGAGAGAAACTGGAAATGTACCATTACAGAGAATATTTTGGGTTTTAATGAGAGAAACAATCCTACTGTTGCTAAAACTTTGTTTTGAACCTAACTAATTTGTGGCCCCACAAGTTTCCAGGGGCATTTCCTTATCAAGACCCTGCAAAAAAGGTATTATCATATATATCTTGAAGACTGGGTGCTTCTTGTGTAACATTATGTGGAAGTTATGACTGTGTTTTTGCCTTTATAGTTCTTATATAAGCTACGATTGATAAGTTAAACAGACATACAGATCACATGCAGGTTGTGTATTATTCTTAAAAACCAAAGTGCTTGATACACACACAATACTGACTTACACTTGGAAAAGCATTTAATGAGACGGCTGTCCCTATAAAACATATGACACACAGGCAGCTGTACACACACACACTATCAACATATTGGTAGATTTAGACTGTCTCATGTCCTCACATACCACTGTTCCTATACACCATAAGAGGCAACTACACACACACACACACACACCAAGTAGATTTATAGAATGTCGATTCTAATTCTGAATGTCTAATGTCCTTACATACCACTGTCCCTATACACCATATGAGGCAACTGCGCACACACACACACACACCAATGAAACATGATTTAATGTTTTTTCACAAGTAATGTAATTAAACTTAATTTTAGACTTTGTTTACCTTTTCAACCCTGTTGAGGGGACCAAGTTGTGGACATGTTTTATTCAGGCCATCCACAGAGGTCTCAATCTTGTCAGTCCCATCACTCTCAGCAGTCTCAATCAGCTCACTCTCAGTTATCATCTGTAGCAGATAAAAAAGGAGAAGCACAATGAATAGAGAGAAACTGGAAATGTACCATTACAGAGAATATTTTGGGTTTTAATGAGAGAAACAATCCTACTGTTGCTAAAACTTTGTTTTGAACCTAACTAATTTGTGGCCCCACAAGTTTCCAGGGGCATTTCCTTATCAAGACCCTGCAAAAAAGGTATTATCATATATATCTTGAAGACTGGGTGCTTCTTGTGTAACATTATGTGGAAGTTATGACTGTGTTTTTGCCTTTATAGTTCTTATATAAGCTACGATTGATAAGTTAAACAGACATACAGATCACATGCAGGTTGTGTATTATTCTTAAAAACCAAAGTGCTTGATACACACACAATACTGACTTACACTTGGAAAAGCATTTAATGAGACAGCTGTCCCTATAAAACATATGACACACAGGCAGCTGTACACACACACTATCAACATATTGGTAGATTTAGACTGTCTCATGTCCTCACATACCACTGTTCCTATACACCATAAGAGGCAACTACACACACACACACACACACACACACCAAGTAGATTTATAGAATGTCGATTCTAATTCTGAATGTCTAATGTCCTTACATACCACTGTCCCTATACACCATATGAGGCAACTACACACACACACACACACACCAAGTAGATTTAGAGACTGTCGATTCTGATTATAATTCTGAATGTCTAATGTCCTTACATACCACTGTCCCTATACACCATATGAGGCAACTGCGCACACACACACACAAATGAAACATGATTTAATGTTTTTTCACAAGTAATGTAATTAAACTTAATTTTAGACTTTGTTTACCTTTTCAACCCTGTTGAGGGGACCAAGTTGTGGACATGTTTTATTCAGGCCATCCACAGAGGTCTCAATCTTGTCAGTCCCATCACTCTCAGCAGTCTCAATCAGCTCACTCTCAGTTATCATCTGTAGCAGATAAAAAAGGAGAAGCACAATGAATAGAGAGAAACTGGAAATGTACCATTACAGAGAATATTTTGGGTTTTAATGAGAGAAACAATCCTACTGTTGCTAAAACTTAGTTTTGAACCTAACTAATTTGTGGCCCCACAAGTTTCCAGGGGCATTTCCTTATCAAGACCCTGCAAAAAAGGTATTATCATATATATCTTGAAGACTGGGTGCTTCTTGTGTAACATTATGTGGAAGTTATGACTGTGTTTTTGCCTTTATAGTTCTTATATAAGCTACGATTGATAAGTTAAACAGACATACAGATCACATGCAGGTTGTGTAAATATTCTTAAAAACCAAAGTGCTTGATACACACACAATACTGACTTACACTTGGAAAAGCATTTAATGAGACGGCTGTCCCTATAAAACATATAACACACAGGCAGCTGCACACACACCATCAACATATTGGTAGATTTAGACAATGTCTCATGTCCTCACATACCACTGTCCCTATAAACCACAAGAGGCAACTACACACACACACACACACCAAGTACATTTAGAGAATGTCGATTCTGATTCTAATTCTGAATGTCTAATGTCCTTACATACCACTGTCCCTATACACCATAAGAGGCAACTACACACACACACACAGTACATTTAGAGACTGTCGATTCTGATTATAATTCTGAATGTCTAATGTCCTTACATACCACTGTCCCTATACACCATATGAGGCAACTGCGCACACACACACACAAATGAAACATGATTTAATGTTTTTTCACAAGTAATGTAATTAAACTTAATTTTAGACTTTGTTTACCTTTTCAACCCTGTTGAGGGGACCAAGTTGTGGACATGTTTTATTCAGGCCATCCACAGAGGTCTCAATCTTGTCAGTCCCATCACTCTCAGCAGTCTCAATCAGCTCACTCTCAGTTATCATCTGTAGCAGATAAAAAAGGAGAAGCACAATGAATAGAGAGAAACTGGAAATGTACCATTACAGAGAATATTTTGGGTTTTAATGAGAGAAACAATCCTACTGTTGCTAAAACTTAGTTTTGAACCTAACTAATTTGTGGCCCCACAAGTTTCCAGGGGCATTTCCTTATCAAGACCCTGCAAAAAAGGTATTATCATATATATCTTGAAGACTGGGTGCTTCTTGTGTAACATTATGTGGAAGTTATGACTGTGTTTTTGCCTTTATAGTTCTTATATAAGCTACGATTGATAAGTTAAACAGACATACAGATCACATGCAGGTTGTGTAAATATTCTTAAAAACCAAAGTGCTTGATACACACACAATACTGACTTACACTTGGAAAAGCATTTAATGAGACGGCTGTCCCTATAAAACATATAACACACAGGCAGCTGCACACACACCATCAACATATTGGTAGATTTAGACAATGTCTCATGTCCTCACATACCACTGTCCCTATAAACCACAAGAGGCAACTACACACACACACACACACCAAGTACATTTAGAGAATGTCGATTCTGATTCTAATTCTGAATGTCTAATGTCCTTACATACCACTGTCCCTATACACCATAAGAGGCAACTACACACACACACACAGTACATTTAGAGAATGTCGATTCTGATTATAATTCTGAATGTCTAATGTCCTTACATACCACTGTCCCTATACACCATATGAGGCAACTGCGCACACACACACACAAATGAAACATGATTTAATGTTTTTTCACAAGGAATGTAATTAAACCTAATTTTAGACTTCGTTTACCTTTTCAACCCTGTTGAGGGGACCAAGTTGTGGACATGTTTGATTCAGGCCATCCACAGAGGTCTCAATCTTGTCAGTCTCGTCACTCTGAGCAGTCTCAATCAGCTCACTCTGTCATCATCTGTAGCAGATAAAAAGGGGAGGAAAGGGAAAATGAATAGAGAGGATCTGGGAATGTACCATCAAGTGTTGTAATAATAGATGATTATATCAGGGAATGATGAAGGTGAGAGCGAACACCTATTGCCGATGCCTTTGCCAGTGTAAAACTACATTTGGCTCACTTCCCTAGAGTGTATTAAATTATTACTATTATTATTATCATAATTATTGTTATTAGGCTATATTGAATTTTCCCCGTCATAGTTTCACGGCGCGATGCCCCGCATATAATTGACACTTGCCACCGACACACACACCGTCTGGTTGTAGATATAACCTATATCTAATAAATTGGGCTGTACCGAACATTTCAAAGCTTTATTCAGAATATTACCTTTTAAACCCTAGTCCTATTTTTAGGCCTCTGCTCAAAAATAGTATACCCATACTAAAAAGACTAATTCTGTAACTACAAGGTCTATTTTAATAATTTTGATGTTATAAAACATAACACTTGTGAGATTTGTTCAGATGGGTAAATATTGTGTATATGTTACTGGTTAATAGCAAATGAAGATGGCACACAGCTCAAATTGAAAATTTTCAGATTCGTCTGAAAAAAAGGCACTTTTATTGGTATTATGTCTTGAAATGAGGCAGTGCTGACCCTAAAAAAATGTGGCTTTGATAAAGTGAAGCAGGACAAAGTTAGAGAGGTTTGAGTACAGAGAG
This sequence comes from Leptoclinus maculatus, assembly GCA_032191485.1. NCBI lineage: Eukaryota > Metazoa > Chordata > Actinopteri > Perciformes > Stichaeidae > Leptoclinus > Leptoclinus maculatus. The sequence continues at coordinate 8,593,511 of JAVDOI010000013.1, forward strand.
GTCAGGCAGAATTGTCATTTTGGAACCAGCTGTTCCAGCCTGTTCCATTGTACTTTTATATACTATATAACTATATATTTCACTTGTTTTATCACTAATAGTGTTCAATCTATCCAAATACAGCAGTTTGGCATCATTTTGAACTTTCAGATGCTCTCATAGCCTGTAAATCATGGCTCCATCCTCATCTGACTGCAGGCTTCATGTGTGTATGGAGCTGTATCTCAGCTTCTGATTGGTCAATTCCAGACTATGACACCTTGTTAGATGCGGAAGGGTGTCAGGAAACCACTGGGTGTAAGCTGGTGTTGACAGAATCGTTAGCCAGTAAAAATCATAAATGCGCCGCGCGTAACCCAGCATAAAAACTGATTCGCCGAAACTGAAATTCCGTCCCCCAAGCACGGTCCCCCAAGCTTGTCTGACCCCCCTTTCTCCAGGAAACAGTTGAAAAAAGACAGGAAATACATAGCAACAGTGTATTTTAGCATGGAAAACAGAATATTCTACCTTTTCTTCATGAATCATCTCAAAGTAAGGTGCATTTTGGCTTTTTCTGCGGTGGAGCGGCTTGGTGTTGTGTTGCTTGTATCGTAATCGTATCGTAATGGTTTCACGGAGAGAAATTCTGACAATATCGCTGGACTCTGTGTCGAATGCTCGTGCTTTTTGCTCTCTTGGTTGTCCGTGTTAGCCGTTAGCCTTTTGTTAGAAGAGCTCTCCGGAGTGCATGGCTCGCCGAGTCATGGCGAAAAATACGTGATATTGTGGTAACTCTTCTTGTTGATTATATTAGTTTGTGTATAATTGTGTTTGCAGTGTGTAAAATGGTTTACATGATTAAGTTGCCCAGAATTTCTTCCTTAAGTCGGTATATAACAAATTATATTTGTTTCTGAAAAGTGCATTCTACGACGCTCTCTTCGCTAAACTGTCTCGCTCGAACCCCAAATGGTCCTCGCTCGGGCCCAGAAGGTCATTGAAATTATTATCATCATCAATAACTTACAGCAACATTTCTTGCATAAGTCCCCCTTCTATTCCAAAACACAAAGAATACGCCCGCCACCACTGGCAATCGCATCGTGTATTGCAATCTATCAGGGTGTTAATAGGATGATCTAGCAATGGAGATCATCCAACTCCAGGACCATTACAGAGAATATTTGTGGTTTGAATGAGAGAACCATCCTACTGTTGACAAAAAGAATGAGAGGAAAACTTTGTTTTGAATATAACTAGATCATTTTGGAAGATATAGACCAAAATTCAAAATCAAAACCATATACCTGACTGAAAAGGCTAAGTTTACTACAAACAAATAACTGTCCAGTTGTCAATTTCAGCCTTGTGTAATTTTGCACAACTCCAGCAACATCAAAAGATTACATGGGATGGAAAAGTTAAATTTGTTGACACCTTACACCCATATGTAGTAGGGTTGGAGGAAAGAAAAATTGATTATTAGATGCATCGCGATTCTCTCTTGAAAGAATGACTAGATGCAGAAAACTAAATTGTCAACGTTATGATAAACCTGTGACCCTGGGATGTCCGTTCCTCACCGCTGCCCCTGAATGCAACAGACGTAATACATTTGCGTCTTGATTACGTTCTAAACGAGGCTAAATACCAGCAGCGTTTTTGTGAGGGTGGCTGAGCTTGAGCAGCCGAATATGGATACAATCCGACCGGTACCCCCATGGCTTAAAAGCTAACATATGGAAGCATTTATCTTCTTCCTCCGACCAACTCGGAAAGGGCAAAGCAAATCAGAACTTTCGAGCTATGTTGAACACGTTGGAACCAAAATACAGCGTTCATCTCAATGTTTTTACAGACACAGCGATACTCTGCAACCACACGTAAGCTGAAGTCATGGAATCACTGAGGAAAGCGGGTAGGATGGTTGTAACAAACTATGCGTGACATCCATTGCCACAGAATATTGTGGATAAACGTGCACTTTATCGATGTATGTATAGTTTGTGTCAACTGTTCCACAAAGCGTTATTTAAGAGCTGAACGCTCATTGCCTATAACAAAGGGATTTGTTATTAAAGGAAAGTCTTTATTATTATTATTTTGTGAATAACAGCAGCTTTTTATGTCAAATGATTCAGAACATGCTGAATTCTGTGTTTTTACTACGAGGATGCTGCTACAGGTCCGATTTTATTGTTGGTTCTCTTTGCAAAGCTTGGAAATGTAACCCTCCATTTGACACATCTCTTCCGTTTGTTACTAATATTAAATTAAAAAAAGATAATAGAACTAAATTAATCTGTTTTTTAATTATGAATCATCATCAGATAGTCAGTGAGAAAAAATAAATCATGTATAGAAAAATGTTAATGCATAAAGAGGAATCAATAATCGTTTCATAATCGCATCGTAGCCCTCTGAATCGGACTTGAAAGTTCAGTTATATGTAGCTTCAAACCTTTTAAAACATAAAAAACGAATATGACTTACCCTTTCGTATCTTTTGAGCAGACTAGTTGATGCACCTGGAGATCTCTTTTCTTGCCGCTGACTTGCCGACACCTTTTGAGTACTCTTAGAAGGCTCTGATGTGGGTGGACCCTCACCATGCTCCCCCTCCGAAGACTTTCCTTCAGATTTCTGAAGATATTAAAAACATCAAACCAACGGGATCAAGTAAAAACTGAATAATCAATACAGCAGAAACTTTGATATTTGTATGTATCAGCATCCCCCCCCCCCCCCCCTATCAACTAACAATGTCAAAAAATGTAAAATCAAAGGCAATGTGTCATTTAATTTAATTAGACTATGCATTGACATAATATGCATCACCATAGTTTTCCATTAAATTGGAACTCGAACATGAACACCTTAAGGCAGTCGTGTTAAAGTCTCAGTCTCCTCTCACATTCTTGCTGGCTTATTAGTTCACCTCTATATTCTAACAGAAATTCTCCTTTTCCAAATCGGTTAAGTTTATTCATACTTTAATCATGATTACAAAATCAGAACATTCAACTTACCTTTAAAGGCATTGATGTATTTGACGTCAAGTCCCACTTTGTCACCTCCAGTATCAATGCAAAATTTGGCATCATCCTTTGGATTTATGCATCTTCACTGTTGCATATTTTTTTGCTGAAATTACCAAAGAAGATGGTTGTCAGGATTATTATCTTCATTTATAGAACATGCGTCATCAGAAAACATTCTATAGCCATTTAAACCAGTAACATACTGGGATAAAATATTAAGAAAATGCATAACTGCTCCATTCATATTTTTATTTGACACTGCTTCACAGGTTTACATTTTAAGAATATCTTTAGACTATCTAAGATTAACTGTAGAAGTTAAGTAAGTCCCTTGCTTCGTTTGTTTCTTCCAAAACTGTCTAGATCCCTCTCCTCATCCTCTCTGCAGGAACACAGTAAACACACTATCAACATTAGCTTTAAGGGTAGCGCTAGCGGCTAAGGGAGCTAGCTGCAGGTGATCCGGTCAAGACTGGAGGAGATGAGACAGTCTGATGTAAGCTACGATGGCATGCTAACGCTAACCTTTTAATTTGTGTCAAGCCACATAGTGTGTTCGCTACCGCTAGCTCGTCCGCTAGCTAGCTACCGTTAGCTCGTTCGCTAGCTAGCGACCGTTAGCTCGTTCGCTAGCTAGCGAACGTTAGCTCGTTCGCTAGCTAGCTAACGTTAGCTCGTTCGCTCGCTAGCTACCGCTAGCTCGTTCGCTAGCTAGCTAACGTTAGCTTAACACACCATGTGGCTCGACACTGGCCTTAACAATGACAAAGCATGCCATCATAGCTCACCTCACACTGTCTCATCTCCTCCAGTTTTAACCGAGTCACCTGCAGCTAGCTCCGTTTTATACTTACAAATATAAATGCTTACCTGGTGGTGCTTAATCCTGCATGAGTCCATACACTTGTGTTCCATGCCTGTCTCCGTGTTTAAAGAGCTGAGGGGGGCGTGGACTTGAATTCTCACTAGCTACCTCCCACAGGCATAAACTGGCCAGTCTGAGCTCCATGGACTGACGTCATTACGTCCCCTCCGACGCCCCTCCGACGTCCCTCCCCCGCGGGAAAACCAGCCAATCACAAGGCAGCCCGCGAAATTTTAACCGTGTGTATCAAAATGTGTATGAAACTGCACTGCATGGTCAAGCCACTACGCAGCGCTGTTCTATACACTGGGATACACAGAAATCAGGTCAGGTGGTAAAAAAGGACTTTCCCCGAAAAAGAGAGGGTATGTTATTTAGACACTTATAAGGCGTTTACACTCTTTGTTTTATGCGGACCTCGGCATGGTCCGCCTATACCATCTACGTCCTCATAATGCTGGTGTGTAATCAGGTGAAAAGTGCAAATATACCATATCCACCCACACACACACACACACACACACACACACACACACACACACACACACACTGCTTATTGCCTGATTATTATCAGTCAGTCTTTGACACATGCGCACGCATAAACATAGAACATCTATGGTGATTTATAAATGTGGTTTTTTTCTCTCTCACTGTAACATGGTTGGTGATTTTTAAGCAGCAGTGCCCTAAATCTCTTTGAATGGAGTTATGGAAGTGTTATTCTTTTTTTTATTACAAGTTTGAAGAAACTGTGGATGTTTATGGGACACACTTAAAAAAATGGGTATCAGCTGGGTTTCATGCCTCTCTTTTTTTCTTCTTCTTTCCGTTGCTCTCTTCATTGAGACGTGGGGAGCTCATAAAGAGGCCGAGAGAGAGAGAGAGAGAGAGAGAGAGAGAGAAAGAGAGGATCTGGGTGATGTAATTTGCTCTTAGCGTCAGTGAGGAGCAGTCCGGTGATTTAGCAGGAGTGTGCTGAAGACATGACAGAGACTAATTGCTTTCATTAATCACGTTTTGCCGGGCCCATTTCGAGGTAAACTAATTGAAATCCTCTTACCTGTCAGGGCGCCAACCATTGTGCGCCCGGCAGGAGTCACGCGGGAAGGAGGGGCGGGTTGAGGGGGAGGGTGGGGGGTAAAGGTGCAGCGAGAGAGTGCAGGAGAAGGAACGGGCAGGAAATGAAGCTTTAACTACAAATAAACCGTGCCTTTGTCTAGACAAATCTCTTTTCAAGCCGTAATGCTCTCTGAAATGTGTTAATGTCATGTAAAGTCTTTCAGGGGGCTGCAGAGCCGAGGAGAAGCCAAGCGCAAATGTGTGGCCTGGGAAGAAAGGCTCTTTTCCAGCATAAAATACCAAATCAAATTATTCCCCTGACCCAGCTGCCAGTGGCGTCAGGAGAGAGAGAGGCTTTAGGCCTTAATACCTTTGTGTGTGTGTGACAGGGGCCATTACTGAGGCCCCTTTACGGTGGAACAAAACAGAGACATCAGAAGAGCCCGGCCTCTGCAGACAGATGGAACGACAGACAGACAGACAGTGTAGAGGTAGAGGTGAGAGGATTCTCTGGTCAGCATGTAAAGTACAATGTAACAATCAATTACACTACGACTTGTTTTATACTTCACCATGTGCTGCTTCAGTTACAGTCAGCCCAGTGGATTAGTTGCACGTTTGGATCCAAATATGAAATGTTTTTTATGCATGTTATAGTGCATTACAACATTACAACCCTTTAATTATACAATATCATAAAGACTGAAGTGATGCGCTAGATTTATAAGTGAGAGGACGGCAGCTTTTAGCTGAATTCACCTGCTCGTCGTACCTCATGAATGGAGCATTTTTTTTGTTGTTGCTCATGTTGTGTGTAAAATAAAGGTGTTATAGAAACACGTTATGTTGTAATCACCACTTAAGTCACAGGCGTTAAGATTACAGTGCACAGGTCCTTCTTTCAGAGCTTCAAAAGCTAACCAATCATGTGACCTGGGGGTCTAATCCACACATACTTGTCCACCTCAACATTTATTGTACCTCGCTGCCGAGGTCTGGATTTAAAGAACGGTCACACCTGCATATATACACACACACACAAGCACACACACACACACACAAGCACACACACCTTTTTGGCAGTGGTATTCAGGAGTTGCATAAAGGACAAATCCAAAAGTGATTGCCGTGTGAAAGGCCCTCCTCCTGCCTTGAGAGTGCGTCTCCAGTTACGAGGTCACAGACAATTAGAGAGAGAGGATCAGACTGTTGTCATGGTGCTGCAGAGTGACTCTCTCTCTCTCTCTCTCTCTCTCTCTCTCTCTCCACACACACACACACGTGCACTGATACATTATATGAAACGTGCACATTGACAGACATATAGAACCCCTCGCACATTTATTTTTAATCACACACATGTATACATACACACATACACTGCCGTCAGCAAACACCTTGCACTTCCTCTTTCCCCCCTTCGCTCCGTGTCAGACAGACACTGCCTCAGGGTTTGGAGAGCAGACATTTTTTTTTTTTTGGGAGGTGAAAATGTAATTTAAGGTTCAGGAATGGCTTTATTTGCCAGAAAAATATTATCCGTCGATCTGCAGGGTGTTCACTGCTTCCTGAACACCTCTTGTCACCGCGCAAGCCTTCCCTTGTGGTGTAGCGAGGAGGGAGAAGGGCCTGCAGGGACACGGGCCGACTCCAGATCTTATCGCCGCTACCATCCCGTATTGGGTTACATCCATTTTTTTAATTTAGCATACTGGGAGACAAGTCAGCATTCACAATGAAGCCTTTATGATCTGTGTCAACTCAGTGCCAGGGACGATTATTTCTCTCCATCGCCCCGCGTATAAATGAACGCACAGCAGCCCAACTCCTTCAGGCTTTTACTAAGCAGGACATTACAATAGCCCTGCTAAACATTTTTGAAGCTAGCTAACCTACACCTGTCACTCTAAAGATAGCGAATTGAGACACAAATAAGCAAATCAATTAGGTAAAATTAAAGAAAAATGAAATAAGTGCACTCTAAAGTCCTACTTCTCTTTTTCAATGGTTGTCAGGATGGGACTCCCAGGTGATGACGGAGATGCTGGTCGAGTGGAGGTCCATCAAAAACCAGCCTAGACACATGCACAGGACAGTTACTCAATATAAGTCATGAATGTCCATTGAGATCTACTTTAATAGTTTCTGCACTGCAAAATCCTGTTCTTTTTCATTATATAATCTCTCAAAGACCATAAATTCAAAATAAACATCTCAAAAATGTAATACACCTTTGCGCTTACAGTATACAGTGCACCTTTGATAAACCTATTAATGTTACAACTCAAAAACACAGTTGCTAACAGGGCTCCATACATAAAATGAGTTTACATGAAGCTTAGCTGCATAAAAAAGTATGCTAGCCTCATGGGCTTTTTATTTCTCTGCTAATGTATCTAGCATGCTAAGCTAACAGATATTGTCCTCCAACCACTTACTCACCGGTATATCGAATGTGTGCATCTTTACAACCCTTGCAGTTCAGTATTAAACTTAAAATCTCAAAAGTATAGTCATCAAGCTCTTAACTTTAGTCTGCCTCTGGAACTTTTAGTGGACTTGAAACACAGACGAAGGAAAAACAAAAAGATTGTAAGAAAAAAGAAAGATTGCCACTTCTAGCGATTTCTGCGCGCTGAACCTATTTAAAGTGACAGTAACATAAAACCAATAGGCTCAGACTACGCTGGTTAGAATGGTAAACGGTTTTATAGTTGTCATAATGCTTCAGTATGTTTCCAGTAACTATAACAGTAACTTAGTGAGTTGGTTGATAATTTATTTTCTCTATTTTTTTCCAACTGACTCGTTTTTAAAGGAGAACCCTGCAAACGGGTTTTAAATATGCATATGATGGTTACATACATAATGTATTACTGGAAAAAGTCAGCAACCTTTCAAGAATAATTTTCTATTGAGACAATTAGCTCTATGATATGCAGTGTTTTGAATAAAAAAAAAGTAATTAAAATGCTGTTAGCTGCTCATGCTAACATTTACGCGCACAGTTTAGCCATTTCCGTCACTTTTACTGTGTTTTGAATGGAAAAAGAAAAAAAAAAGATATATATGACCCTTCAAACCTTTACAGAAGTATCTAATACTGGATACTGACAGCATGTGGGGAAATCAAAAGCCTGACAGACCTGCTGTGCCGAGTAACGGTTGCTAACCTGTGACTGGACAATCGCTGTTTGCGATCCATACATGCATCACTCTTCTGAACTCTGCCTCGCTCTCTCATGCTAACCTTTATGGTGTAACAGTAATAGGACTAGCAGCTTTTTGTCAGGAATAATATCCTTGGCTAAGTGCTGATGTGAATTGGCGTGGAGCTGTGTGGCTCAACAGTCCTGAGCAGCTCATGAACTAACTGAAACAATTAACATAGTGAACTCTGTCAATGCTCTGATTCTCTTGGCCGGTGGTTCAGAGGGAGAATCATGAATTATGTATTGAGGTTTAAATACCCACATCCCCCGTTTTCATTCGACCCGTAGCATGCAGGCCTTTAGATTATGCATTATGCAATTTTTTGTACATTCATACCTGACCTGAGTGATGACTGCTGTTGGCTGAGGGAGGAGGAGAGCAGTGGGACGAGCCGGCGTCCTCTTATCAACTATACCTGCCGGTGAGTGTGTGTTTCAAATGGCATACTGTACAACACGTCTATTCAGGAGGTATGGGCGATCAGAGGGCAGAGGTGGCGTACAAGAGAGGGCATAGCAAGGGGTGAATGTGGGGTGGGCAGCGGGGGACACAGGGGAAGGGGAATGGGTGAGGTGTGGGGAAGAAGGGAAGGGGGGGGGGGTGGGGGGGGGGGTCTAAAGCCTTGGTTTCCTGTTCCCCAAATTCCCAGCTCCTGTCTGCGGAGCAGGTACACAAAGCCTCCCTTGAAGGGTTTGGAGAGGGGCGGCAGGATGAAACGCAGCCACTGATGGTTAACAGATCTGTCCCCCTGGACGCCACCCCCCTTTCTCCCTTCCCTCCCCCCCCTGGACCGCTAGCCAGCACCCCCGTTTGTTTACACTCTCCCAAGCCTTTTTTGGCATTTTCTGGCCAGGCCGGGAGACTTGGCGAGGCTCCATGCTGCTGATTGCCATATTCCCTGACCAGAAATGTCACTTACCACTTTGCTCTCCTTCATCCACCAGTTAAACCCTTTGTAATCCCCCAGAAGAGCGGAGTCACCCAGGATATAAAATATTTTCTCTTGTCCCAGTGGCTCCTCGCATCCCCCCCCTTACCCCCCCCTTACCCCCCGTGCTGCACCTCCATCCCCTCTGTGTCCCCTGCTCAGACAGCGAGCGGCAGAGCAGAGAAACCATTTCAGCCGACTGGAACGTAACATTAACATTCCTACTGGGGCAGAATGGGCCCAAGAAAAAGATACCTAGAGAGAGAAATGTGGCATAAAACAACTCCCATGTCGCTCTTTTCTATTTAAGACAAGTGTCTTTTTCGTTTAAAAGCTGTTTACCCAAATTACAAAAAAAAGAGTTTTTTTTCACTTATCCTCAGTGGTATCTGCAAATAGCTGTAGTTATGTGTACACAGGTTTTTTTTGATATTTGGAGCAATATAAGTCCATTGTAGCTCACATATTTAGAATACGTTTTAATTTAGCGTGTGGTGGGGATTATTCAGAGATGTCGCGAACCTTATAACACGCATTGTATTGAGGGTGGCATGTAGCGGTAAGTGAGAACTGTGTTGGGCAAGTAATATTGGCAAAAGTAAGAAGGTACAATACTCACTTGTACTTTACTTTCAACATCCAGTCGGCAGCTCCATTGAAACAACTCCACAGCCTCAATAGCAACTCTTCACATCTCTGGTATTTAATACGTGTAGAAATAGAAAACAGACATTCTGGTTTAGCGAGCAGCCAGCCTATGGGTTTGCAGGGATTTACTGACCATCATCAGCTAGCTTAACGTTAGCTCACTCCAGAAGTCCAGTGCTCACACTGGATTTTATTAATCAGATGAACCGACCCTTTCGATATACAGGAAACATGTCACTGGGACACACCAGTCCTTTTGCTTAAGAGCACCTAGACATGAAGAACTCACACAATATTAAAACCTTTATTTCTTCTCACATTGCATTTTGTTCCTTGAGTAAGGTTACATAATATATCCAATGCGGTCGTAGCTTCTTGCAAGTGTAAAATAATTAAATGACTTATTTCTGCAGTAGAATTTCAGGACATAAAGCAGCAGCAGGACTAACGGGGGGAAAAAAGCACCTACCTATGAAACAGGGTTCACCTTTCCTTCATTTCTACTTCTAGAAAAAATAACATCACCCGTGACTTATTGAGCAAAGACAAGCCAAGGCGGGACGCAAGGCTGTTTTATTAACCGGATGACATCGAGTTTATTAAACTGGCCGAGAGGCTCCTTCTGCTGCCAGACGAGAGGGAGCTTGGCCCGGGTCCGGGACCCGACTTGGGAGAGCCAGCCCAATTAACACCCGAGAGGGAGGTCCTTGCAAACACACACACGTACACTTTCTGAGCACGCACAAATACACATAAACACGCTGCTCACACACACACACACACACACACACACACACACACAGCATACAGGGAGGTCTGGAGGGGCAGCAGCAGCCAAATAAACCCTCAGGGACCAGGTAGCTCATAGCTCAGAGTTAGCTAAGAAGTCATCCACGTGCACATTTACACACACACACACACACACACACACACACACACACACACACACACACACACTCTCACATTTGTAGGGTGGCCTTAGCTTGCCATATAAACTCTGCCACTCACCTTCAAATAGAGTGGCGCGGTGGGCCCAGTAAATATGAGGGAGTGTGTGTGTGTGTGTGTGTGTGTGTGTGTTTGACCGCAGACGCAGGTGGAGCTGTGGTGCGGTTGGGCAGACGGTGAGCATCGCTCGAGGCCCTGGCAAACGCAACACTACGACCTCATGGTGGTTATGAGCCGTGGTGAGAGGTTATGTGAAAGTGTGCCTTTGTTGCTGAATTTGCTCAGCGAATGAACTTCAGTAGCTGCTAAGCTACAGCACTTGTTGAACAAGTCATTATATTTTTGGTAGGAGGCACGCAACGGGAGTTACTGCTTCAACTTCCCGAAGACATTAGTTTGAATATTACAATAAAAAGATGAATACAGCATCTTGATGACTGGCAGACGGAAGAGTAACATGTCAACATGTTTTTGATTTAACAATATTTGCAGCAACTACTGCGGTGCTAGTGTAGGGTACATGCGTGATGAGAGACAGAGGCTGCCACTGCATCTCAATGCTTTATTGAAACAGCATGGGATTTGTCAAAACAACTACTTATAGTAGAATAACACATAATTTGTAGTGCGGGATTCCAGAAACCCCAAATACTTTACAAATACAATTTCCTCATCAGTAGGTGTATGTGTGTGTGACCTCTTTGAGTCATAAACCACTCTGCACATCCATTACAACCAAATCTTTTCCACACCAATCAGACTCAAACTTGCCACCAACGTATATGCATAACTTTATCGCAGTCTAGACTCCCTTGGGAATGCCTCGTCTGTGTGGGACAGGCATAGCTGTGGACGCCTGGCCCCTTCGGAGTTGACACTCCTGGCTGGGATCCCTGGCATCCACAGCTTCCTGATTACCAGCTGTCCCTGCCCCCACTCTGCCTGTCAAGTCCCTGTAACTGAGAAACAAACAAACAGTAAACAAAGGGCCTAGTTTAGCGCCACCGACCGCCACGGCGTGACAACAGGTTTGTCACTCTCGCTGCCTGCGAGGGCTAAATGAGCCCTGCGCTCTGGAGAGGAGCGAAGAAAACCTCTCTGCGTCTGAAAACCACCGAAGGAGGAGTCTATCTCTGCCTCCAGATAAACAGCATCAGCCAAACCAGGAAGAAAGAAATGCAGACTGAAACAACCTAATAGTGCATCCTTTAGGTTCTTAGATTGAGCAGAAGCTCCTTGCAAGCTCTGCTGACGGATGGAGGCTCTATGTCCTTCCTCTCCCTTCTTTCTCTTATTGTCTCAATCTGTGGACATCTGCTTGCTAGAGAGACAAATTCCCCTAACTTTTTGACACACTAGCCACCAAGAGGAGAACACAGGCCTATTAATAGGCTTCCTGCTCATAAAAGAGATGTGGCAGATCAGGTTTTTTGGGGGGAGTTTGATATGCATGTAATACAATATTAGTTCAATTGTGATGCACCGTCAGAGGCCCCCTCTGTGGAAATCTGCATGAAATCACTGTCTGGGCAAGGTCGTAAATCACCAATGGCGTTGTTTATTGTTGCAGTACAGTTTTATGGAGGGCGGGCGCTTTGCTGGGACGTCCCGGAGAGGAATGCCCAACAGAGGACCTGCTAGGTAATGGCCCCTTTATTTCCACAAGGGGGTTGATGGGAGTTCAGTGAAGATCAGGCCTCTTGAGAATTACATGGTTACTGTTAAGCCTGATTAAAGCATAGGAACCACCAATATCTAACAAAAGCAAACACACGGCATGTTCGCTGGATCTACAACAACATCAAACTGGTGATAAATCTCAAAGACGATCAAAGTTCTGGTAGAGGATTGTTAAGTCAGGTACAAGCCACACAGACGCGATCTAGCTCTTATTTTCCCTTCTGTTTTGCACGAGCAGCCAAGAGCGGCTGGCCGACATGCCGCGACACCCACTTTTTCTTTCACAAAACGTCTGGTCTGGTTGCGTCTGACTTTCTTCTGCCAGGTCTCTGAGCATCGGGAAAACTTATCAAAGAGAACAGACCTCTATTCTGTGCTGCAGAGAGAGAGCAGTTTTCTCCTCTCCGAGAAAGACAGCCAGTCAGGACCACAGACACTACTTAGTCTTTCAGCTGTTCGGATGTGGAAAAAGCACATTAGGGGGCATTGTGCCGGCACATTCCGGCGGTAGCAGCCCGACTTGCTTTGTCCAGCCTGGCAGACTATACACGCCTCACTCCGGCCATCATTCCCACTCCATCTGAAAACATAATTGATCTGGATATTAAACGAGCTGCGCAGGCTCTGAATAAAATTCCACGCATGCTTAATTCGCCAACGTGGTTTTGGAGGCCGGACACTTTCTTCCCCGTTCCAGGCTAGTGTTACATGCTGGACTGTCTTAGCTGTGACCACCTCATAAAACCAGCCTCATAAATATTGTTCACGTGTTATTTAAACTAACGCAGCTCTCTATGACTTTGAGTTGTTTGATTGATGTTAATTACACGTGGAGGCTCCTTACAGACATACGCTACGAGGATATAGAACTATTACAAACACTGGGGCTGAGCATTGGCTCGGCTTCTGGAGCCTCAAAAATGTGTGACGCGCGTTTTACATTGTTGAGGCTATCAAGACAATCGAGCATTGTCTCACCGGAATTATGAAAAATATATAATGAATAGAAATGCAATCACAAATACGTTAAGAGTCTTTAAGTCACGTTGGTTATTCCAAAGCATGCCTGTCACTCAATCGTAGCCTTGTTACGATTGTATATTTTGACTCGCTATTGTGCAGATATAAAGGATGTCATTAGCATGTGGGGGTGCGATGTTGTTTGGTCTAGACTTGCACCAGCTCCAGTTTCTGTTTGCTTCCTGGTAGGATTAGGGGCCGAGGCCTGTGACATCAGTCTCAGGACACTGGGGACAGTACTATTAACACACAATGGAAAGTAGTTAAATAAAACTATTTCGTCCACAGACAAAAGTATTTTAATGTCCGTGTTAAACTGTGTTTTGCACCTATACTGTGTTTTACAAAATATTCTAAAATAATGTTTTAAGTTGTAGTTTTAAATAAATAAAAAAAAAAATCAGAGGTCAACATGTAATAGTTCACAAATCAGTTTTATTAATTTAAACACAATCAAATAATAATGTCAAAAACATCTGTACACATATTTTGCAGACACAACAATCTTTTGCATTTCACAATGAGGCCCATGTAGTGTAAAGTATTTCCAGTTTGCATTTATGTTTGCAACATAATAAAAAAAGCGTGCTGTATGAATCTATAAAACGTTTTCCTCTAGTTACCTACCATTACCTTTATCTAGCAGCAATATGTAGATACCCCCGGAGAGCGGGGGGAAGAAGTTGTTTGGAGAAGATTGGGGTGGGGGGTGGGGGGGGGCTGGGGGGGGGTCAGGGGAGGGAGGGATCCAAATTGAAATGTAAAGGCCCAACAGTGATCATGTGCAAAGGAGGGAAAATTAGAAACACAACGAATGGGTTTCCGTTTAAGAAATTCACAGTCGATAGCACATGTCCTGTCTGTTCACAAACCCCTCGAAGTTAGTGGCTTTTCTCTCAATGTTAATCATGGTTTCCCCATCCACAGACGTAGAAGCATTATGCAAAGGGCTTTATGTCGTTGAACTATTTCAAAGTGGGACACAGAATGTATTTTAAAAGTCGAAATAAAAACACTACATCATACAAAATTACGCTCGCTGTACAAGTTGTTATAGCGCTTGTAAAAAAGATAATAAAACCTATTCAAGCCTGCTTGTCAAATCTCAGATTTTTTTTTTTTCAAATTTGTTGTTAAAATGGCTCTCAGGAGGCTCCATATCCAAACAAAACATCAGAATTAAGTTTGCTTCCAAATATATGGGGTTAGGGCTGCAAGCTGGTGAAATGCCATAAGGACAAAAGATGTGAGCTACCTGTCTGAATAACAACCCCCCCCCCCCCCCCCCCCTCGCCAAAAAAACTCAAATACCTCTTTAACCTTTCAAATATGAGTCTAAAAGGACTTGCAGTAGAGGAGACCTGTTATGCTGTATAAAGATGTGACTGAAGTTTCCTGTAAGGACGAGAAACATCACAGAATCAAATGAAAGGTCATTGACACTTGACATCCATGCTTTTGGTCTTGACAAAACAATTTATCACAAAATCCCATTATCTACATATTTGTTTATTGAACAAAACTTGAACACATCAACACTTTCAGGCGCCGCACAAGCTCATGTGCGATGGGATGCCTTTGATTATTTTATTTTTTTTTACTTCAATGAAAAAGCATTGCCACCTTTCAAGAGCACGTACCTAAATGAATATAGGAAGGAATAGTCCAGTGATTACAAACTTACACACACAAAAAAGATTTCCTCTATACACGATTGTCTCAGCATTGTAAATAAAGTTTTTTGTAATTTTCCTTAAATATTTAGAAAACTCCCCCCCCCCCTTTTTTTTTTTTTGTTTCTTCCATAATCGTCTTCCTCTCGCTGTGGTGTAAATCAATAGTACTTTGTCAAAGGCACGAGTCTTTTGTCGCCGAGGTACCTTCTCGGCGGCGCGGTGCCGCTCACAAAGTCTCCGTTCATAAATAACAAGCACAGGACTCCCAGGCCGACGGTTAAACAGAGGAGCAGTCGCTTTGTCTGTCTGTCCCGTGACGGGAGAGAGACTAAAAAGTAGGTAGACAGATAAGGAACAGAAAGGGACAGGGGAAGGGGGGGGTGTGAACAGCTAGAGGGACGGAGAAATGTCACCACCAGTAGTCGTGGGCCTGTGGTTTACTGTAGCTGAGTTCTGTGGCGAGGCGGGCGAGGCCATCAGTAGCTCTGCTCTCCTCACAGGTGTGAACCCTGAAAGAGTCCCGGCACAAACAGGGGGCCGTAAAACACTTTGACAGCTTCAGAAAAACGGCCAATTCACAGTAACCAGGGCAAGCAGCTGCAGCGCCGTAAATTCACCTCTCTCCTTCGCTTCCAGAGAGAAAAAAAAAAAAAGTTTAGGGTTAAGACGAAGTGTGACCATATGTCAGCACATTAACCGTGTGCTCAGCCTTTTTTTTTCCTCTATTCTCCTCTTCTTTTCTTCCTGTGTAGTGGAAGACAGACGCCAGGCCGCACAGGGGGGGTGGGGGGGGGGGGGGCTTTCTTTTTCTGAGCTGTAGGGTCTGTGGCAAGCGTGGGACGGGGGACGGAGGGCGAAGGTGAAAGGTTGCAGGGTGTGCTGAGGCGGAGCAGGGTGTACGATGGTGGTGTAGTGCTACAAGTACTCCAGGTCTAGAGCGTGGTGGAGGGCCATGAGGTCTGAATGGCTGGAGATCCTCCAGAAGGGCATGTTGTGCTGAGGGAGGAATAAGAAAACATTTGATTTAAAACACTGGACGTGGTACATTTTAGGGCTGAATCAATTAATTGATTGATTTAAATCAATCCTTTCAGTCATTTATCAAAGCAGAGAAGCAAATTAAAAGATGTTGGGGAAACCGTAATGGGCATTTTTAAGCTGAGTTATTATCAAAAAATAATGGACATCGATATTGAAAAAGCCCATCTAAGCACTTACAAGAAGTGCAAAGAAGATTTGACTCTTTACACCACAGCTAAAACATTCAATGAACGGAGAAAGCCTGGTCCTTTCACCAGGTATAGCAATCATATCAATAACGCACGCCGACTGCTGCACCTCTTGCTGCCTCGTGTGCATATGTCTCTGCGGCCAAAGAGTACATCTGTACCTCTACCTAATTTCTCTCCTGCATTAACATGTACTTTTATACCACCAAACTAATCCAGTGTCTGTCTCCGACCTCGACAGAAGTGGACTCCCCACAGGCTCTTTTGAGTGAACCTCCTGCCTGCCGGTGTGTGTGTGTGTGTTTGGGACGGTGCAAATGAGCTGTTGTTCCCAAGCAGAGGACGGGGGGAGAAACCTGAGTCGCAGAGAATGAAAGGAGCTTGTCAGGTAGAGTCCTCGGCTCCTCAGTGTGCGGAGCCCATTACACTCCCCTTATCAAAGGTATGGCCTCTCCCAGGCATATGTTCCGCTTAGAAGAGCCTGCACTGACCCTTAAAAAGCTCTTTGCTTTTTGTTTTGTAAATTGTCTTTGCTTTTAAGTTTAAAAGCTGCAGATGCTATCTCTGCCTTCTCTCCCAGGCGATGGTAATAACTGAAGGCGGAATTGTTTCAGGGATCGCGGATTTTTCCTTTTTTAGGTGGAGGAATGAGGGCCGAAGAGAACCTTTAGACTTTTGTAGTTCTCACAATGTCACGTCTGATGTGCGCCTCCTGACGGGTGAAATTGTTGTGTTATTTCAAGTCCTCTCTGATGTTGACACAGAAACCTTTTACCGCATGCCGTGTCGTGGGACTCACACTACTCAGACGGAGGGGGGGGGGGGGGAAACGCCTTATCCTTCCATCAATGTCACAATCCAACAACTCAAGACGGAGTGAAAATATTTGCATCTTTTTTCCACAATCATCTCTCAAGTCCATATTCCCAGGGTGTGTTTGCTCTCCATAATACAGAGCTATTGTTTTACACACCCAGGGTAAAGGTTGCTACTTCTTCCTAATCGCTGCCTAATCGCTCTTCATCTGTCCTCGCGCTTCTCCTCGCTGTTTACTGAATAACAGGTGAAAAGGGAGCCGGAGGCGTTTCAAAAGGGGAACTCCACGTCTACACCCCCGACACCGTGGCTCACCGTTAACTGTCAGTGAAATATGCTCTTTGGGCCGCTGATTAATTTTGCTAATGAATATCTTTTGCTGTGTGTCGGCTTTGCATGTCGCATTTGGTGTAGCCATCCAAACTTGGCAGAAACGCTGAGTTTCACAAATTGTGGAGCGAGAGCCGACAGGTACGGGCAACGTAAGAGGCACCCCGAACAGACACCGTCGGCTTTCTTGAACCTTTCTCGTGCTAACAGGCTCGGCATTGCAGTAAATATTCTAAACTTCATCAACAATGATTTAAGTCTCCTTTATGCGCGCTGTGTTTTTTTTTTTTTACAACAAGCCTGAAAGGGCTAGCATTACACACACAGCATTCACGCTGCTCAGGGCACCGAGCAGGAATATATAATTATGCCATCTACCCTCCCCTGCTCTGTAAACCTGAGATGGCGGAGGAAGAGCACTGATTACACACTACAGACTTTCTCTCTTGTACTTGGACGCCCTATAAGAGGATAAACGAATGAAAGCAAAGTAAGACTGTTGAGGAGCTAGTGTGCGGATTCCTTTCTTTGGAAAAGTATGGCAGGTATGTTTTGTGTTCTGTAGGCATTCATAATGAACTCCTGACCTGAGGGGAAAGTCCAAACATTTTCTTTTCTCCTATCTCCGTGTGTTTTCTGACGAATGTTTTTCACCAGAGGACTCGATGTGTATGCAGTGTGTGGTGTCTATTATTCCAAGACGTCTTACCTTTTTTGAGCCTTGCTCCTCTTCCACACCGTCTCCAACAACAATGTAAACAACTTTCCTCCCGAACCTTTGAATTACTCTCTCGAAGCAGCTCTCCTTCCCTGTGGGGGAGTCGACAGCAGGATGTTAGTGGAGCGTTGAGTGGATGCAAACAGATACAAAAGGCACTCGCACGGACCCACACTAAACACCGTCAAGTTGATTCAAAGGCACAGGGTGACAAGAGCCCCTTTAAAAACACCACACGTACAAAATAGGGCAGAGTGTAAACACTTTGAGCTCAGCAAGGAGACGTGATAAGATCAGCCCTCAGATAAAGGCAATCTGAAACGCATTAACTCTGCCCTCCTGCTCCTCAACCATGGGACAAATGGACTTAAATCAGCCAAAATCACTCTTGCATGCCACGGGGTCTGGTTAGGAGGACTGGTGCGCTTAACGCTCCGAGGAGCCCTGAGCTACACTCCGCTCCCAGACTCTGCGCTGATGGGCCTGAAAAACGTTGCGGGAGTGAAGCTTGATGTTTATTTTGCATTTGAAACAGTGAAGAAGGGGAAGTACTGGAGCGAAAGGAGGGGGGGGGGGGATTGGAGAAGGAGGAGGAAGAGCGAGCGGGGGTCTTGTTGCTGTGGAATGACATAAATGTGCAGAAGTGGTTTCATATGCAGAGACTGAACAGGAGAGGCCTGGGGAGGCCCAGCGCAGGCCCAGCTCCAGGAAAATAATCCCAGGCTGATTAGGCCTATTCCTTCATAGAGGAACATCAACCGTCTCCGGTGACCGAATCTCCCACCCCATCCACGCCTCTGTCCCATCACTTAGGTAGCACGCGTGTCTTAATTCTTTACACTCACCAAGCTAAAACAACAAGCATCGATGTCCCAAAGTGACAGATTGATCACAGCGGGCAAAACAAAAAGAGGGCTGAAATCACACATTTTTACCTATTTTGGTTGCACTATAAATATTCTCGATAGGAAAGACTATCCCCAAGCCGTAGAGCAGGACCTTAGCCAGGGCAGGGATGAGCTGCGTGGTGGTCACCAGGATATTCACACAGTTTGACCTGCAGCAGAGAGACAGGGGAGGGAGAGCAAAAAGGGGATGACATCATTCTACATCACTCTGAGGGAGGACAAAAGAAAACACAGCGTACAGAAGATAAAGACGCCGCAATGTATCAAAAGCTTAAAACATGTCACCCAGTGGAGGATTGAATCACAGCTTTTTAAAGTCGGATCTCGAAGCACACTTTCAAATATCAGAAGACAAAGTCCATCCAGAAGAGCATTGGTGTTTTCTTTAATAGCTTAGGAGTACGGAGTTGACTTATTTACACCACATTGAGAGTTTATATATGTGCGGTATGGGACTGGGTGCAATTTTCCTCACTGGAGTCCTACCTTGAGTGGATTAATGTTAGTGCTTTCAGTGCCAGTGTTAACCAGGAGTCCGTCAAGGCTTCAATTTCTGCTCGCAATTGCAACCAGGCTTCCCTTTTGGCTGGGCCCAGCAGACCTGAAACGCAGGGTAACATTGTTTGGGTTGGGCCAGCCCTCAGAATACCACTGAAATTTTCAAAATTTACCCTGACCAAGTGGTGTGGCATGTGTGCTTTCAGAACACACGCGCAGGCACTCACACAAAACGCCCCCACACAAATGAGGAGACACGCATCTACAAGATCATTTCTGCTGGACAGATCTGTACAGAGCAGCGCTGGGCTTGTTGGTGGGGATTACCTCCGACGTTATTTTTGTAGGTGGTGTAGATTTCTTTTACTCGTCTGTAGCGGAAGGCCAGTTTTCTCATCCAGTCCACGCCTCCCCGCACGCCTGTGGCCAGACATAGATTGGCACTGGTCGCCGCTGCGTGGAAACCGTCAGCGCCGAAGTTGTACGTGCTGAGATGAAGACAAAAAAAGAAGAATCTGTCAGCACAGGCTGCGCCGACGTTGATGCGAGCAAAAAATGTCACAGTTCATTCTGACTATTCAATACCTCAGATCCTGGCCGTTGTCATCGGAGGACACATCGTCGATATGTACCTGGTCACATTCCTGGAAGACACGACACAAATACTTTGAGGAACGTAGGATTCACACACTCTTAAACAAAAACATGCGGTCCTCTGTTAGAGACGTTTCTTTCCTTGGGAAAGCACTCTCACCACATGTTCCTCGTAATTTCTCACCAGAAACAACATATCCATTCAGGAATTTGTGCTTTGGCTGGACACCTCACCCTTAATCCCATTCGCCTTGACTTTCTCTTTATATCCTTTTGAATAAGTTCTCAGCATTTTTCTTCCCTTGCGCCAATACCAGCCCTGTCCAAACAAAAAAGCTAACCTCATCATTAGTCAGAATGGACTGCGACCACTAGAGGGGTCTAAAGATATGCACACGCACAGACATAACCAATTAAGTCTCAATCCAGCAACTCCAAAAAACTGCCCAGGTTGGCATTGGAACAGCTACGTCTGCGAGTGCTGATAGAAATACATACAGTAGAAGGATGTACGCAGGCTAGCTGAATGTATAAAGGGCCCTAAAGCACTAGCGGGTCTGTGCATGTGTATGCGTCTGCGTGTGCATCTTCTAAACATGTGTGCACACTCCTCTTCCACTTTGGGGGTGCCTGGCTCCTCTTGGAAAGGTAGAGGGATTCTGCAGCTCTGCACTGATTCCGCCGGTACACAGTAACACAATCCAGACTTTCTGGCAAATGTAACCTACTAGAAAAATTGAACCTGATGCTAACCGCCAATGAAATTATGACCTCTGATTGCTGCTGCGCCACACACCAACACAGCCCCGGGGCCAGTCAGCCGGCAAAAGAGCGCAGGAGAGAGCAGGCAACAAAAAAAATCTGTTATTAGTTTTCCATTTATAGGAGGGCTGTAGAGCCTCCCCCTTTATCGCCTCTCGCCATCCCCCCTCACCCAGCTAAAAATGTGAGGGAGTCCTGCCTTGGCATTGAGATCAACACATTGCACTTGGGGCAGAGCAGAGAGAGAGACTTTAGCTTCTTTTTGCTAAAACGTGTGGTGGCTAGCGAGTTTGAGCAATAGCCTCGTTAAGAGCAAAGGGCTTTGAAATTGAATGTGACGTCAAACTCTCAATTTGCGTCAGTCAGCCCTAATCTAGAATGAGTAACAGACAGCGTATTGATATCTCCATGAAGCAGTTGAAAGAATTTCTCCGGAAAGCTACGAGTTTTAAGCGCGTCGCGTAGCTGCCAACGACCGTAAGCCTCACCTGTTTAAAGTTAGGTGAGAAATAATAATTTCGGGTGGAAGTTGAAACTCGAGGGAGAGGAATTCCTCCGATCTCAAGTATGAAAAATCCCTCCCGATTTTTTAAGCTTTTTAATTAAGTTTCATCCGGCTGTTAAGACACCAAAACACAGAAAGGACTTCCTTGTTTTAAGTCAATCTAACTGAGGCCAAATGCTGACGTTATTGCATTCCTCTCTAATGCTAGAGCAGGGTAAGGGTAAGGGCTTTGGACTGTAAACCTTTTTTATTTTACTGGTTCCCCTCTGAACAAATTTTTCATCTCCCTGGATTTGTGGGGAAAGGGAGGGAAGAGCGACGTGAGGAGAAACTCAAACCAGCTGTTCTTTAACAGAATTAAAATCTTGACCCCCAACCCCTGCTCTAATGCAGCCATTCTCTCGCCAAGCCTCTCCCAGCAAGCCCTGAGATCCAAAGAGGAAAAGACTTTGACCCCGTGACCCCTCTCCCCTCCTCTCTGGGGCTCCGGCACCCCGATAAGGGGGGGGGGGGGGGGGGGGTGGAAGGTATAGAGAGAGTCGGGGATGGTGGAGAGCAGCGGGTAAAGGCTGGGGGAGAGAGAGCCCAAAGTGACCTCACATGGAGCAGCCAGCTCTGAGCCCCCACGTTCCAGAAGATGGGCTGCCAATTGGAGATGGGGCTCTTAGCTCTGTTGGCCTAATCTGTTTCTAGACAATCACCGGCAGATCTTTAATAGTTGGAGAAAGCAGCAATTTGTCCAAGCTTTGGAGATCTGCTGCCAACAAATTTGTGGATAATTGATGTTCGCAAATTATCTCGAAACCCAAGCCAGAAGTATTGGTGTGCCTAATTTCTTAAGTAGTGGAGGCATGTCAGCTTGTTTAGGAAAACAAAAAACGGCACCCTGGGTTAAGCACCTCATGCAGCCTTCTTTCAAAGCATTCTGGTGCAAGTGACCGGAATGCTTCTATTATCCAGTAATTACTTGACACAATCAGCCGGCAGCAAAGCGCTCGTTTGGTACATCACTGCCTAATTGTACGCTGTCTCCTGGCACCTTGTTTGATGACAATAGTTCCTCCTGCTTGTTCTTTCAGAGTCTGACAGCCAGCATGGATCAAAACAACTATGTGAGAACCGTATTACTCAGCATGTTAATTATGGGCCTACTTTAGGTGCCAGAGCCAGAACTCCAACATGACCCGAAACACATAAATATGTCTCAGTAATTAGGCCTAAACCGTTGCCATTATAATTACCGCCTGATTATGAATGATTTTTCAGGGACTTTTCCCAAATCCTCAGAGCTAATAAACACATCAAACCTCAACAAATGTTAAGCGTTAAAACAAAATTCAAATGGCCAAGAAAAATACACAGCACCCCTTTACATTTCTTTGTTGCTCTGTGTTTACATAGTTAAGTCTGTAGATATTATAATTCTTAGATAACAGCTGAGCTTGAGAACTCCAGATAGAATTTTCTTTTGTGTGTGTGTGTGTGTGTGTGTGTGTGTGCGCTGTGAATATATAGGGGAGGGGGGTTGTTGGAAGAATTTGCGGACTCCAACAATTACTGTTCCCAGCTGGGGCTGGCATAAACCTCTGCACTGGCTTCCTGGGAGGACGGGGAAAGCTAATAGAGGAGGCGGCTGTGGGTAATGTTGTACAGTAACCCTTACACATACTCATTAGGAGGCACTTGAAGGCCTCGTAAACACCACAGAGCCGTGGATGGTGCAGGTTCAAGTCAGTTAAGCACAGTCGTGGAAAGGATGGAAAGAAACACGACGGGGGGGGGGGTGAATTATGAAATGCCAAATAAATAAAACGTCTGTGAAAAATGCACACTGAGAATACAGATTGCAAATCAAAAATAATGTGTCACATAAAAAAGGATGAATATATATGTGTTATATTAGTGTTGACTTGAAATGTGCTTGCAGGACCAAAATCATCACCAAGTCACTGAGTCATTGGAAAGCTTCAAGGAAAAGTAACATGCTGCTATTATTGTGTTTGTATAACATTAACAACGGAATGAGAGGGCTTCAAGATGGTGGCACTTTGAAGGGCAGTCAGAGAACTTCTTAGAACCTTTTGAACATGTCTTTTCCGTCAAATCCCCCCCCCCCCCCCCCCCCCCCCGTCCTCCCCTCACCAAGCAAACAGTGGTCTCTCTAAAACCGACATCACCGCTAACTCACGCCAGATGTTCCTACTGTACTCAGGAGTGAGGACCCTCCACCAGAAGCCGTCGCAATTACTCCTTAAGCAAACACTCCATCTTTCTGTTAAATTTATCAGCAGCATTCTTCTCTTTCATCTGCGCCACCAAAGAGTCTGCATCTATGCAGGAACGATGCCAAGAAGATGCTCAATTGAAGACAGGATGCTTCTGGCCTCGGGATGCTTCCATATCTACATCAGTCACTCTCTCTCTCTTCCTTTCCCTGTCTCCCTGTCTTTCCACCAGTCGGCTGAACACTCTTCACTTGCGGAGGAAGCTATCAGAGCCCTCTTTGTTCCCCCCCCCCCCCCCCCCCGGCATCTGTCATTAAGCAATCAGCGATGACGGCCTGAGTCTTCCTGCGGCCCCGGAGAGAGCTGCAGAGTGGTGACTGCAACAGTCAGAGGCCGGGAGAAGAAAGACGGGGCCAAGTCAGCAATGAATGTTACCAAAACACAGAGAGGACCATGCTATCTATCTAACTCTTAGACCTGCCCCCCCCCCCCCCCCCCTCCATGAAGGTCTATAGGTCAGTGTCCACTTATTGGATACAAGCTGCCCCGCTCGCCCCTCCTGTCTCTCATCCTCCCTCAGGTGAGCTGTTGGGGTGGGGGTGGGTGGTCAAAAGCGCAGTGTGAGCGATAACAGCCGTCATCACAGCATTCCTCGTGACCCTACAGGCTAATGCCATGTGAAAAAGGCTCATCCATGGTTCGCAGGTTCTCAATACCGCCACTCCAACCGGCAGTGGCTGTCATCCCCCCCGCGGTCTGTGACCCCCAGCAACTTCCTTCTCTGTTCCCACCACAGGCACCCCTGTCTGGGGGAGGAAAGGAGGGGAGGGGGGGGCTGTGATTACCTGGGGGTCAAACACAGGATGTGGGTAACAAAGGGAGAGTTCTTCGAACCCACTTCATTCCAATCCACAATCTGTGCTTGAACAGCCACGGAATTCAAACAGCGGCGCCAAACAAAGCACAGGTACAGAGAAGTAGATGCTGGTTTTACAGAAATTCACACGATCGGGAAAAGAGGGAGGACGCTTTGCTCAGGAGCAGAGGGGATTTCTGAAGCGGTCTGCAAGTATAATGACTGGAAAAGTTGAATAAAAAAATTAAAAAAAGAACCACCCCACAGGTAGGGAGTGAAAAGTATAAATGAGTGTGATGCACGGTGTGATGGATAAGCTGCTTCTCATTATTTTCCTATTTTTTGGCGTTTAAAGTCCAAACCACACACCTCAAGGAGAGCGACATAAAATGTAATATTAGATCTCAGTCGTTTCAGCATTTTCCCTTCGCAACAAACGTATCCATAGAGAAACTGTTTATTCTTGCCAAAAGGACTGTTTGGACAAATCTGTGCACGTTTCTGCTCTCTTCCCCCACAGACCATGCTGGGCAGGTGCTCTTTAATTCAGGGCAAGAAATCTATTCCTAAATATCATCATTTGTCAACAGACAGCAGTGTTATATTTTCCGTGCAGCCTCAACCCCTATTAGCTGTGTTAGGATAGTGGGCAGAGGGGGGCGGGGGTGAGGTGGAGCTCTGGTGGAGCGAAGATTGACAGGGTGGCTTTGAAACCTCCACTTTCTCTCTGTAGTCTTTCCAAAACACATCAGCGGCCCCGCCTCGAGACGTGATGGAGTTACGTCGAGGAGCATGAACAGCACTGCTGCATCAGTGGCCAGGCACATGATGAAATACCCACATCAGTGTGAACAGAACCAAAGAAGCCCATCTGACAAAACACATACTGTAGTTCACTGTTGCAATTTTGGTTTCAGCAGCAAAACCCCCCCCAAAAAAAATACAAAAAATAAATCTTATTCCTCGGTTTCACAGTTTTTCAATGGTGCAGATCTCCATGGGTTGTCCAGTTTTACGTGTTATGATAGTGTCATTGAAATGTGAATGAAAACCTGTGCCACAAAGCTACAGTGTACGGTTGGTGACTGATCAAGTGACTGACTTGATTTCGTGATTCAATGAAAAGCACAGCTAGCATTATGTTCCGTCCTTACTGTGAGGAAAATCTTAAGAAAATACTATCAAGGAAAAGGCCATAAAGCTACCAGTCACATGGACGGCGAGCACAGGATCTGCCTCTCTACGGTGGGACATAAAACAAACAGAATGGCTCCACACTAAGAGGCTCTGGAGGGCCATTTCAGCCACTAGGAAAGGGTAACCATGCGTTTCACAGCATCTCTCATTAACAGGCAGCCCCTGGGTGAGAGTGACAGAGGAGGTTTCAACCCTGGGACTGAGGCTGGGAGCTATAAAAGGTAGTCAGCTCACAGTGTCACAGGGTTGCTCCACAGGTATGTGTGTGTGTGTGTGTGTGTGTGAGAGTTTGCGGGTACTTCCATGAGTGTTCGTACATTATGTATGCGTGTCTTAAGAATTTGCAGCACAGCATTTGTAGCTTGCGTGTGCATAAGTGTGTGAGAGAGGGTTGCACACAGCATGGAGGCATCAGTGGACTAATTTAAAATGTTCCCACCTTTAGAGACCTTCCCCCCCCCCCCCCCCCCCTTCTCTCTCTGTGAGTGGTTTGCCCCCATGCCCTTTATCCTCCAGACAGGGAGGGTTGTTTTCTCACCCAGGGAAGGGGGAGACGGCAGCCCTCCCGTACCCCGCTGAGAGGGGGGGGGGGGGAACACAGGGGGCTCGGCCAGCGAGAGAGAGAGGCCCCCGGTTCCCACATACCGCTCGGCGTTAGCGCACCTACAGTAAACTCACACCCTGAGTCACAGCAGAGCTGTCAGTCTTCCCGGCGCGCTCGGCCTCAGTGGGCTTCATTATACACATCACTTCAGACCATCAATTAACTCCACGTCCAACCGCACACCCAGCGCCGGCGTGAACATGTATTAGATTTCAAAAATAAGATATATGAACAACAAATCTTCTTAGTAATTTACTAGTAAAAGTGTATTATTTTGAAAAACATTGTTATTATAATTATTCAAATGAATAAATAATTAATGAAAATAGTGGTATTACCGTTGTTGTTAATTAACGAATTACAAAAAATTTAGATTTTGTATAAAATGTTTTAGGTGTAAGCATTGATTATATGTTTATCTCTGTAATTATTGAAATACAACTTCTTCTACAAGGAAAATGAATACAGTGGAGTCACATCGATGGGGATCATATTGCCTTGAATTACTTTCCTAATACTTCCTTCAGTGAGAGCATGTTTGAGGATAAAAGCAGACTGTGCTGTTCATACAACACGACACTTTGTGTTCTCTTAAAGGGCTGAGCAGCAAACGCTTTGTGCGGAATAATCGATAGAGAGAGATTTGAGTGTGTGGGTTGGGAGGGGGAAGTCTTTTGGGGAGGGACGCACCTTCAGTTCTATCTAACGGTGAATGAAAAAAGAGAGAGCGCTGATCCTGAAAGAGGTTAAGAAGAGAAAGAGGGAGAGAGAGAGAGAGAGAGACGTAAGGGTGAAACTGATCCCTGTTGACCCCTTCGGCGTGCCCTCTTTCTTTTTATGACTTTCCTCAGAATTGTCACTCACCAGCTCTATCAACACACACACACACACACACACACACACACCTACACACCTACACACACACACACACACACACACACACACACACACACACACACACACACACACACACACACACACACACACACACACACACACACAATACACAAGACTAGAGAGTGGCTTTAAAAGGCTGAGCACAATATTATGATTAATTGTGATGTTTAGAGGCTTGTAAACAACCCTTGAGAATTTAAAAACGATTAATTTATCTTAAAAACTATAGACTGCGAATGAATGAAGAAGTGGGTACACTGAGTCCATATTTAATGTTCTTGTGCAGAGGCGGGCAGGACAACAGTGTTAAGTCTTAGATGGACCACTCACACACACACACACACACAATCACACACACCCCGTTAGGCCACTAACTCTGCACCTGTGTTTCTGCACAGCCTCTGGGGTCTCCCTTTATGGCTTAGACTAAATTAGATGGACCATATGCATTTCTGCACATGCTTAAATACATAACTGCTGCTGGCTGTGGTATTTATAGTTGGACTCTATTTAGCTTTATCTGAGATGGAGGGCTGTAAATCAGCAGAGAGGAAACACAACTGGTTAGGCATTGCTGAGAACTGGCACTTAACACTCAGACCGGCCCAGCTCAGTTTAAGAGGAGAGATCAATATGCCTTCAAGAGAATGTCATTCCTCCTCTACTATAATTGTTAATGACAATCATTGCAGTGTCTGCAGCGAGGTCTTTAAATTGGACGTCCTAGAAAGCATTCTTGCAGCGGACCACACGTTGCTCTTTCAGTCATAATACTGCTCTAGTTTTAGCTGGAAAATATCTAAAGCCTCAAAGTGTCAAAACAAAATCTAATAATTTTAGTTACTGAGATAGAGCAGATGAAATATACGCGGCGCATTTTACAATCATTTTATAAGCAGCCTGAACTGCCAATTCGCCTGTGAGCGGTTTCATCACACATGAAAAGAAATCAAAACACGGGACAGATGTTGAGCAAAACCACATTTAAGCGTTGTCACAAACTGCCATTTTTTTTTCAAATGATTGGGGCACATCTATTAAATAAAGTGCAGCTACAATGGATTCTACATGGCCAGGGCATAAGGAAATATTTAACCAGTCAATTGCAGCCAATTAACTTTGATCACGATGACTGCGTTTTGGAATCTCAGTCACTCGTCTGTCTGGGAGGCTATGAACGTTTTCCTTCCCTGTCTCTCTCTCTCTCTCTCTCTCTCTCTCTCTCTCTCTCTCTCTCTCTCCCTGTTTTTTCCTCCTTCTTGGGTTTGCTTCGTGTAACACTGCCGAACATGGTGGTGAGTAATGAGACTTGGCAGGCCGGCTGCAGATCTCTTCACACTTAAGTATCAAACAAAACATTTCCTCTACTGTGAGGTCAGCATAAAGCAGGACACTGAGGAAAGGTGCTGGGTCAGTGGGATCAGATTCACTGGGAGAAGAGGAGGAGGAGGAGGAGGGAGGGACAAAAATGGCAAAAATAAAAATCATAGACAGAGAATTGGATAATGCTATACTGTTGATGGATATAGCATTGAGATGAATTGCTTTGTTTATTGTTAATATGTGATGAGCACTGATAGCTGGTGCACTTATTGTCCGTGCATGCGTTATGTACGAACAAATGTAGCACACGCTTTTCTGTACATGCAGTCTGAGCCTATAAGCATCCCTGACCCTCTGGTCTTTTACTTCTCCCCAGAGTGAGGCAGACACTCTACCCATGATCCCTCTATTCCTGTGCCCCCAGAGGCAGATTTCACACTCGCCGTACATGAATCAGGGGGGGGGGGGGGGGGCAAAAGAGGCGTGGGAGGGGACATGGCGGGGGCTTCATGCTGTGACGCTAGGGTCTGGGGTGTAGGTGGACTGCGACACCAAGCACACAGCATGACACGGACAGACGGAGCGGCCACAGCAACACCAGAGCTTGACAAATTGAGCTGGCCTCTGTGGGAGTGGGAAGGAGGCGGGTGGGGGGGTGGGGAGCAGGCCTGGTGACCCAGGAATGACGGAGGCCGACAGCACATGTACAATTCATGGTAGCCCTTGGGCTCCGAGGTAATACTTCACCACTATGGGACTGATCGCTGAGAAACAGGCTCCACGCTTTGAAACAGTTGTTGCTGCTTCAACTGAAAACTTGATGGAGTGCTCATGGACTCCAGTTATACATTCCTCTGACCACTCAGACCATCACAAGGTGAACAGAAGGCATGTGGGAAGATCAAGAACGTGGCGGAGCTAAAGGCAGCTTAAAGAAGAGAGAAAAACACACAGGAATAGACCTACCTCCAAGTCGTTAAAGAATAGGTGTGTGTCGGCCAAGTTGAAGATCATTTCTTCCATCCTCAGGCCTAATGATACAGATGTCGGAGGATCCTGGAAAATAGACAATTACATCAAATTAAAATCTTTCCTCTGATTATTGAGGTCATTTTGTTCCATTTGAAGGGGTTGATGTGAAACAATAAATAACGCTGTTCCCTGTAAATCACTCAATTAACACAGAAATCCCTTTAAATTCCTCGGCAGGCTATTCCCATAAAAAAGAAGACGTTAGGCGGACTTGAAAGTTTCAGCCTCTGTTTACGACTCTCCGAAAAAAGCGACCAGAATAGTCATCAGAAATGCCACAGACTTGAACGAATGCAGTAAAAGCATGTCTCTTCTGAGGAAGGGTGGTCGGTTTGGAAGAGTTGGGGGGGGGGGGGGGGTCACAGTCTCATCGTAAATAGCCCATTCGCCACATACTTGTGCTGATGCATCATCTGATTGTCTCTCTAGGTGAATCAACTACTTGGAGGTGTTTTTTGATATTTAAATTAATTCAAATAAATATAAAAAGATAATGCGTTCGGACACAACTGCAATTTTTCCCTAAATCATGATCTGATGGTCAGTAATGTGACACTTGCTGTAATGGTGATAGGGTTGCACTGTCTGTAAGATAATACCTCGAGTGAACTACATTGTAAATAGTTAATGAGCCTGTGACAATGTGTGCGATTTTCCTTTTAAAAATAAAATGAATTGACAAAAAGTATTTTTTAGCATAAACATAAAATTATAAACCTTTTTTCACATGTGAACAAAATTGCTCAAAATTCACTACCCCATACCATTATTATCACAAACAACATACTAAACATAATTAATTAACTGACTGGATAGAAGCGCCACCATTCTTTTTTTGTTGCTGCACAAATTGAATACCTTTTTTAAAAAAATCTTAAATCTTTAATCAACAGATTGTCTTCAGCAAGCAAAGGAGACAATAGCAGGCTGTGGAGGAGGATTGTCTGCAGCTGGGTGGGACGGCATTAAAGACGGGACCAGAAGCGGGGATTAGGGAGTTAAACCACCTGAAGACACACCTGAGCTTTCTGCTGATTAACTGTCACACCCCACAATGCTTATGTTTTCACCAAAATGACAGAGGACAAACCACACAAGTAGACCTCAATCCCCACTTCTAGAGGCTTTCTCCTTCCCTCCTTAACCTCCCAGTTCGAATCAATCTTTCAGTCAGAATTCATCAAAAATGATTAGCCTCCCACATCAACCGGCTACCGGCTCCCTCTCCCCCAACCTCCGCCGCTGTTGGTTGACTTAGCATAAAGGGCCGGTTTGGTGGGAAAAGGCAGTCTTCGCGAGTGAATCCTCTCCAATTAAATCTAAACAATCAGTCAGTGAGGGAGTTAAGAATACAAGCAGGCCAGAAGGCCAAAGTGCTGCTGCTGTCACTGCTCCAGCGCCACCTGTCCCGAGATGTCAGTGCCATCCACGGGGGCGCCAAGTCCCACCCCCCCCCCCCCCCCCCCCCCCTTTCTCTGAGCCCCTTACCAATAACAACCCCCCCATCCATCCCCACCCACTTTAAGCTCCAGCTCTGGCCAGCCCCAATAGCGGCACAGCTGGCCTCAGCCATCAGCTTTATGGGGGTGAGCTGCCTTGATGCCAATTAAAAGAGCTGATAAGAGCAGCAGTGTGTTTATGTGTGTACGAGAAGAAGAAGAAAAAAAGAGAAAAAAGAGTGGGAGAGAGTGGGTGGGAGGTCACAGCGAGTGAGAGAAAGTGTGGATGTGTGCACACATCTATTTATAGTCGGCTCAGAGCAGCTAGGGGGGGGGGGGGGGGGGACTGTTTAGTAACTTTTTTGTTTATGCCACTAAGACGGGGATGACATGAATGACAGACGGGAGGGAAGAGAAGGGCTGGTTGTTGTGGTGGATGTCGGTCTGCTTCACTTTCTTTTCTGAGGAAGTTTACAGATCTGCGCGTCTGATAGGCTTTGAGGTAGCGTGCCTTGTGGTTGCTCTGAATAAGCATGTCTCCGTCTTATAATGCTGCTTTAATGTGATAGTGTCAGCAGGTTGGAGCATGAGAGACACTTTAGTAAAAAAAAAAAATGAAATGTGCAAGAGGAGGAGAAAAAGAGGGAACAAAAGAGAAAACAGAGAGTGAGAGGGACTCTAGCGGCTGTCACATCCTATATGAGTTCTGATGAAACGGGCCCTTATGGAGTCAGGAGTGTTTCCTGTTTCAGAGGAGCACACTGGAGACCCTGTGTATGCATGTGTGTGTGTGTGTGTGTGTGTGTGTGTGTGTGGTTGGAGAGTCCCTCATCACTGAGCCACAGCTCCCTAAGCCTTATAGCTCTCTCTTTACCCAGCATGCCGGGCTGAGAACAAAGTAAATAAACAGTGGAGGGTCGTGGGGCAGCCCTCTTTCACCCCAAAAACAAAACACTGCCCCCATCAAACACCCCTCATACCAGAACAAAGGCGCAGAGCTCGGGCTGCAGACGCTAAGCTCTCTGACATACGAGGAGCAATATGTCATTTTTGACTTCAAAACCAGACACCTCCATAGCCAAAACAACCGGTGATTACAAATGTTGCTCCCCCAACAAAACAGAATTAGAGATTTATTACTTCTTTAAAAAAATGTGAGAGTGATGAATTGATTGAATAGTTACACACGTATTTATATTCAAATGGCAAAATCGCTATTAAGGCTACATAGAACCTATGACCTCAACAAAACCATGAGAATAGGATTTTGCTTTATTTCCCAAATTGTTTGTTTTGAAAGTTTAAATTTAGAGAGGCAGTTTACATGGAACAACAAATAGCAAAGCCTGGAAACTCTTCATCTTATAAGCATTCACAGTGACATGGGATGGAAAATAACCTTTTCCAGTAAAATAATAATAAATAATTGATGCACACATATGTAATGTAACTGTATCTGAATCCTAATTAAGGCAGGTTTGAGAGAATCTCTGTGTTCTAGTTTGAGTTTTGACTGAATTACATTCGGTGGACTCAGTTTCCTGCCAGGGTCTCCGGGGAGATCCCTCTCTGAAAAGGATGGATTGAGAAGCACTTAATTAAACTAACAATGTGGCATTTCTGAAGGAGAAAGGAACACTTAAGATGTGTCAATAGACATCCAGAGTGCAACTGTTGTGAGCCCCTACAGCTGAGCCCCGACCAGCCATGCATAGCTCCAACAGCTGCAAACTTGTCAAGCCTCATTGGGCCTATTAAAAAAAAAGAAACAATTATCTGTCCATTGAGTTCTGATCTTCTCACTATGGACTCAGTGAAATCTATCCCCTGCTCATTGGCCATTTCCAACCACCTCTAATCTTTTTTTTTCTCCCCCCCTTCTTTTAATATTTGATGCTGATAAAGTGCACCGCTACTGCCACAGTCTGATGTCACTCACCCGTCCATATCTGTTGGCATAAGAACCCGTAAGCAAGGAATGGAAAACGATGATTGTTTCATCCAGGTCCCAGATGAAAACTCGCTGGAAAGATGGGGAAGGAGGGGGGGGACGGACGAAAGAAACAGAGAGAAAAGAGGCAAAATCAATGGTGCACTCTGTAGGGCTGCAAGGTGATCCTCCTGGTCAATAGGCCAGGAGCGTGTATTTGTGCGCCACAGGGACCAGGATCCATTTGCTTGGGTTGGTCACCGCAACACTCCTCCCATCACCCCACCGCACGCTCTCCATCCTCTGCCCTTTACATTAGCGTAATCAATAGTGACAAACTAATTAACTAGATATGTTAACACGCCATGATGTCAGCGCTATAATGGGCGCTATTAACTTCGTTTGAATTCACATCATATTAATGAAGAGCCCTCTTGAGTTTATTTTGACATATGGTCACTATCAAAGTGTTGTATGGCTCACGGCTCAATCCCACCATTGTTAGTCACAGCTCGTGTCCGATCTTTGATGACTAGAATATATACATAATTCACTTCAACGATGACTCACTTAATCGCATGCCTTATTGTTTATTTACGAGGCATACATGAGAACTTTATATATGTGTTTAGTGATGTCATATATTCCACAATGCAATCAATAATGCATTCATAGTTAAGGAGGAATCAAATATTTAAGAACGAACGCCCATCAAGTGTTAAAGCTGCTGTGGCGGCCATATAAGTGGATTAGCGTCCATGCGCCTCAGACAGGGCGAGGCTGTCTGTCGCCAAGGTAGCGGGCTCACCCCTACCTCAAGGTCGGAGTCAGGCGGCGGTGATGGGTTGTTGTTCCTTCTTCCCCGGCCACGTGACTTTCCATCCGATGCCCGGCGCAATCGATCCGAATCTGAATCTTTAATGGGGGTTGATGGACTGTGGATGGTACTGTACTCTACTGCTGAAAGGAAGGAAAGAAGGAGAGTATAAAAAGAGAGCATCGAAGATGAGCTATTATCTGCTTTTAGCAAAGAAGAGATTTGTCTTGATGTGGGACGGACAGCTTCCTGGGACATTTCTTTTTTTTTGCGTTTATGCCGGCATACAGGTTACAAACATATCATAAATCCATTGCGGAACACAGTTACTAAAAGCTATAGTGCTCCATACTGATTTAATAAAGAAGAGGTAATGGAGTACATGTCAACTAGATATATCAGAGATGTCATTTATATAAATTGGACGACTGCGTATGAAATTACGTTTAGTTAAAGCCTGATGTCTTTGGTGTTGATTGATGACAATTTCGAACGCAGCCATAAAGTTTGAACTGACTTATGAAGATACAATCAGTGCTTGATTGCCAGATGATGCATTAATGTCACATGAAATTATGGAAAACTCTACATCAGATTTCAGTTAGAACTCTTTTGTTCTTGCTTGCCACACTATGTGATGGTTGAGACCACGTCCTCCTCCTCCCTTTGTGCATTCGGGTTGGGACAAATACAAGTTTTTTTTGGCGTTTAGCTCATGTTCCTCTTATCAGGAGCAACTTCCAGTCAGTGAGAAGGAGGGGGGTTCGGTGGCTTGCGTGTTTGAAAAAGAAACACGGCTCTCAAACTCCCGATATTCGGGTTTACGCAAGGCAACCTCGTGACCCTGAGGTTTGATTCTTACCTGGAGGGTTCTCTGTGAGGGCGTGGCTGGTGATGCCAGTGGGTGGCTCCTGGAGGGTGTAGGTGGTGGTGGTGGTGGTGGTGGTGGAGGGCGTGCTGGGGCTGGTGTTGTTACTCGTCATGTAGGGTGAAGTGTAGGGTGAGCTGTTGTAATACTGAGCATACTGCCCCTGGCCAAAGGCTGGATAACTGGCGTAGTCCTGTGGAGAAAGAGAGAATCGGGAAATTACAGGTTACACGCATAAGGCAAGTAAAGATAAACAGAAAGATATGTTCAACGCGGTGTGAAAAGGGAAGATTTAGATCAAAAAGGTGAAGAGAGACAAAAGGTAGCCGAGTTGTGGAAGAGAAGTAGGAGGTTTGGCAGAGTAATGTGAGATATGCCCCGCACCAGCGTTGCTACTTTACAGTGCAGATTCCAAAACATAAATGCAAACACATGTCTGTTCTGTCCGACATCTGGTGTTTTTTTTTCTACCTCTCCCTCTCTTCTGTGGCATAATACATTCGTGTTGGAGGACGTGCAGTAGATAATCCCGCGTACAAATCTTTTGACGTCCCGAGTGATTTATGTTGGAATGTGTCATGGATGAAATGTAACATATTGAGTATGCATGTTTCATGAAGATCTCCAGGTTGGGAAGAAGTCTGCAATTGCCACTCATATGAACTCATAGCTGCCGACTGAGATCAGATCACAGAAATGGAACGAGCAGAAGGAAGCGCACGGCTACCTGTTGTGTGCTGTTGAAGCCGGTGGAGTTCGTCAGGGAGTTGTTTCCTGGATACAATCCTGACGTTGTCGTGAAAGTACCACCTTTAGGGGAAAAAAACAACACTTTTGAGTGATGTATAAAACATGTTTTAATCAAACAACACTATCAAATCTGCAGTACTTCAAGCAGTGGAGTCAAGAAATGAAATGGCACATTGTTAGGGGGGTGAAAAAAAGATTTTCTTTTGTGAAACAACTATTCAAGGTGGTGAACAGAGGGAGGCCTGAGGGAGCACTCCCAACAGTGGCCTTATCTTTCTCCTCTTCCTTCCTTATCAGTGATTGGATCAGGCCTGATGAATGACAGAGGGGGGGGGGGGGGCAGAGAGGGGTGAAGGGTGGACAGAACCTGCTCCCACAGCCGTCCGAGCCCGCACAATGTGAGGAAGACAAGAGACTTTTGTGTGTGAGCTACCGGAGGGTGGCGTGGGGTGAAGGAAGGGGGGGGGGGGGGGGGGGGGGGGGGGGGGGTTTGGAAACGATGGATGGAGCATGAGGGTGCCAGGGGGGGGGGGTGTGCATGGGCAGTGTAGTGAGACAGAGATGTATAGGGAAGGAGGGTTGAGGTCGCAGTGAGCAGCACAGAGGGGGTTTTCTTGCTGACATCCAGCCCCAATGAATATGTATGTTCCTCTTTTCACTTGTTCAAAGGACGGTCCTCCTGGGTAATTAAATCATTCAAAAGGGTTGATAGCATCTAATGGCTTAATAATATACATGACATGAGTTATAGAGGAGAGGAGGAGCAGCAGCAGCAGCAGCAGCAGTGGCCCCCGGGGGCACAGCTTCTCTCTTCAGTGGCCCTCCACCTGTACCGGCATGTCAGGAGGAGCAGATTAAAGGGGATCACAGACTGGTAGGGAGACACGGAGAGCACGAGAGAGCCGTGTGCATTAAAGCTAACATGATCCCAACTGTTATGATTGAGATCATTCAACGATCTGTGTGAGCTAAATAGTTTTATAGCACTAAAATGTTTTATTTCATTTGTATATAATGCTTTATAAATGTATAAGTGTTGCTTCTTACTGGCAAATATTTTAAAGAAAAAACTATCAAATCTCAAAATGTTTATAATGCCACCACAACAAAGAACCAAATGAAGCTGATTTATCCATTAAAAGAAAATCAAGCAGGTTGGTTTAGTAACAGTTAAGTTTTAAAGACTTTAAAGCAAATAATCTCTCAAAAAAGTTTAGAAATTGCACCAAAGTCTCGCAGTTATTCAAACCTTTACAAATATCACACGCTTCTGTTCATAAAAATACAAATACATATATCTACAGGGGACATGAATTAGCACTACCATTGCATTATTTTAAAAAAGCGCCTTCACTTATCACCACGGTGATCCAGCCAATAAATATCCCGCAGTTTGAGTGAAAAGGAAAGGGGAGATAAATTCACTGTTCCTAAATGGGGGCGTAATTACACCTTTGTTCCCAGAGACAAACAGAGGGAGTTCCTTTCATCCTCTGGTCATTGGCCCCATCAGGAGGGCCCTCCCACACCGTGACAAACGTGAAGCAGCTTTTAGTTCAGGGGGGGGGAGGATCAGGGAAGTGCAGGGGGGGCATGAAGGGTACCGTATGGAAACCACGAAAAAGAAAAGACGTAGGGCAATGTTTGGCCTCGTCAGTTAGCTAAGTACCCAGCACTGTGGCCCAAAAAGAGAAACAAATACCTCCCAAAGCTCCCGAGATTACGAGGATCCACTAGTTATTTGTGCAGTTTCTCACTCTCTGCTTCCAGCAATTACACACACAGCAGATTTTTTTTTATACCTTGTTCTTCCTGCTGGCCTCGACCGGTTATTAATCTTTGTTGTTTGGTTTGATATTTCAACGCCTGCAGGCGGAATTTCCGCAGGAAAAGTTCAACATCAAGTGAAAGGTCCAACAGAGCGATATGACAGAGACGAGGAGGAGTAACGGCTGTGAAGGACAACAACTTAGCCTAATGCACGGTTCAAGCGGCCATAAAAGCCCTCGCTGGCAGGGTTTGAGGGTTGCTCTGTGGAGAACAAGGAGCCACATAAAAGCCGAGGGGGACCCCCGCTAGCAGTGAGAATGAGCCCATGCTGTTGGTGGTGGTGCTGGTTATAGTAGGGGGGAGAAAGAGGGGGTCTTGTGGTTCCCTGGGGGGCATGTTTTCTCTCCCTCCCCCTGTCCTGCTCCAGTTAGTTCACTCACTCAAGACCAGACATCATCCCTCCCTCCTCTCCTCCTTCCCTCCTGCCTTCTGGCTCCACAATTGGAAGTCCATTTGCTCTGCTTGATCAGTCCCCTTAGCCATGGGCTATGTCTATCATCAGTGCACAATATTTGTAGCAGAAGTTTGTATGCCCCACTTGGGAATAGGCTATCAAGTCCAGATGGGGCTCCCCTTTTAAAAAAAAAGGCAGACGGGGCTTCAGCTTCTTTAGCTCGCACCGCCACTGGGACAGAATGCTGGAATCCAATTATTCACCTAATTAGCATCTGCTCAGCCCCCCCCCATCAGCACAATCTCCCTGTCTCATCACGCACCTTTTTTGCTGACAATCCAATGCGCTGCCTTACACAAACTGCCACTAGTCGTTGCAAAACTGAGGCGCACAAAAAACGCTGGTCTCTCTTTTTTTTACGATTTGGTGCCACGACTTTAGCACCCACACAAAGCTCCATGGCATCGGACATGAAAGTAAGGAGTAAAACCAATAATCTAATCGTCCTCCGCCTTGACAGCTGGCCACAGGCTGGTGGCGGGGACACTGACAGAGAAGGGGGAAGGGGGGGAGGGGGGTATCAGATGTGAAAAAAAAAGAGTCTTTGGTTGGGACACCCAGGCCCGAGGCACCTCGCCCGGGCAGATCAATAGGCCAGAGAGAGTAATGATGATGGTGTGGCAAAGGGCCAGAGCCACAGTTAGAGAACTCAAGGCCAGAATAGTGGTCAATCTGTCATCTAACATGGCTGTCAAATACTAACGCACTTAACGCTACGTGGGGCATCCGATAGCCAGAGATAGCAGGAGACAGTGAGGGAGAGACAGAGTTAGACGGAGGGAAAGAGAAAGACAGCAGTAAGAGCATAATACTTGGAAGATGAATGGGCACATAATACTGTCATCATGAGTTAAACCACTAAGGGCAGGACAGCAGCTTGAACATTCTGCTGTACATGGTCCGTCTCTTGTTCCCTCTCTCTCTCTCTCTCTCTCTCTCTTTTACTCTGCCTCTTCTTTTTTCAGGCGGTCGGCTGCACGCTGCAAAACTCTGGCAGTGGCCGACTGTATTTGGTTAAGAGGCGTGGAAAAGAGGCTTCCCCGTGCCACATCTGCTGCTGAGCTGGCGTTATTTATTGTGAGATTGTTGCTTCCCAACAACATGTGGAGATGTTTTCACTGTCACACATTAGATATTACTAGGAGGGGAGACAAAGGCTGTGCTAGCTGTTGGCTAACTGTCCTCGCCCAGTGCAGGTGGAACAGAGGATAACAGAAACACTATATGGCAGAAGGCTTGATCGACATTTAAACAGAATGTATGATTGGACAGGGAGAGCAAAAGAGGAGGAGTGCAGGGCTCAACGACTCCTCTTTCTAAGGTTTCAAGGCCATACATCTCTATGGTCTCAGCTCTAAAACAAATACAAATATGATCACAGGGAGAGAAAAAACAAATGCTGGGGAGTGGGGAGGACATGGCTGGTGCCTCCTAAGTGCCTGCCATTTCCCATCTGTGTTGATTCTTCTAAGAGGAGAGGAGAGGCAGCCGCCGTGGCTGCAAATAACGACCGACGGGATGCAACCGTCTTTTGGGGAGTGTGAGGGGCCGTGTTGTGAATCTGTCTGGCTCTGCCTGCTAATAAATCAGGGACAGAAACCTTTTGCTCTAATCTTTAAAACAAAAACAAAAAAAAAAAAGAGTACTAAACCTTATTTGGATGGTCTAAGCAGAGGGAACACATGGCAGGAACACGTAGGAAAAAAGGGATATTGGCAAACTAATGTAAAAGAGAGGACAGAGATGAATACTTTAAAAGGACAGAAAAGGATACACGGATAGAACAAAGCAGGAAAGACTCGTACCAGCAACCAGATAGTCGCTGAATCAAAGTCAATGCTCCGTCTGTCGTTTTGTAAACCGCTCATAATGTTAACCATTTCAGCTATTTCGCTGCAAACATGTTAACAAGTGTAACATTGGACATGCTGACAACTTAAAGAGTGAGCGATGGCATCTCACGCATTTTGACCCCCATACAAACACCCTAATAGACATGTGAAGGTGCACAGAGAATGAGATGAAGCAGTCACAAAGATGTCCTCACCCTGCATCTGGTAACTGTAGGGGGCCTGTCCTGTCTGCGGCGTTGTGAAGCCAGAGCTGTAGCTCAGGAAGCCGGTCTGGCTCGGGGATTGGGACTGGGTCAGACCCCCTTCCGTCTTTATGCCTGAACCACAATGGACCTAAATCAGTTAGTGACACCAGATAGGTTTGCTGCACAAACAACAGTCGACGCACAGGTTTCAATAACACGGGACAAAGCAGAGGGACACAGCCTCTGCATGTAAGCACAACACGCTTATCACAAAGGACGAGGAATTTTACTATCACGAGTTGTTACGAAATGTTATGTCACACTAAAGAGTTGTCTACTTGTCTGTAAAACCAAAAAAAGCGTGTTAGGACTAGGATTGTTTGATTTGATGTTATCATTATTATCATCTAATATAGGTCATCTGTGAAAAGATGCACAAGTAATAAAACATTCTGCTTGTGTTTGTGAGTTAAACTGGCCCACTGCTTATGTTCAATCAGTCACAATGCAGTTTCTATGCAGCGGGTAGGTTGCAGGACTCCATTCAAATAAACAGTGTAAATTCCTCCACATATTGGAGAGTCTTTTGGGGTCAAAACACTCGAAAGACTTTGGACAAATAAAGCCCACAGCGAGCCATGTACCGTGTGCTTTCCCTTGCAGTGCCAGAGAAAACCAGTTTTTGGTTTTCAGATTTGTATCATTCATCTTTCAGAAGAGCTTGACGAGCACATTTTATTGCAATGAAGGAGAGTATGCAGGCACTAAACAACAACTCAGCATCTCTGCCGCTCCTGCTTTACTGGAGGAATTGTGGGAACAAGGTTTGTTATGAGCAAGATCTTGGACCTGGCCTTCAAGGAAGGAAAAAAATGTTTAGTTGTAGTCAACATGCATCTTTTAGCAAGACAGGAGGAGGTTTTGATGTGTGTTGAGAAATCTTACCATAGGCCGGGATGCCATAGGGCTGGCCAGGCTGGGGGTAGCTAGCATAAGCTGCGGCCTGCTGCATTCCTGTGGTGTACTGCGTCTGCCCATACGCAGCCATATTTTGGGATGAAGGGGTAGGAAGAATATGCGGATATGTTCTGCTATTTGAGAAAAGAAACAAAAGACAAAAGTGAGAAAGGGAGGCAGGAAGAAAAGGGAACCATGTTTTACCCCTAAAACCATAACACACACACTTTGCCAACTGACAAATTCCTTCTGATTGTGCTACTTCATTTTAAACACCGAGCCAAGCCGTAGGACCGATAGCATCGCGCGGCTCATAGACATGGTGGAAGAACAATAAATGGCAAAGGAAATTTTTTTGCAAGATAATAATTACAACAGATTTCAGAGTACGCAAAGCTGCAGACATCCAGGCAAACAAAGCCGGTCGAAAACCCCCCCGATCTAGCACAAGGATCTAATTAAAGAGCCAAAATGAAGTTGGTCGCTGCTTATTTTCTTAAAGAAAAATAAAAGAA
This sequence comes from Leptoclinus maculatus, assembly GCA_032191485.1. NCBI lineage: Eukaryota > Metazoa > Chordata > Actinopteri > Perciformes > Stichaeidae > Leptoclinus > Leptoclinus maculatus. Next base: position 8,634,663 of record JAVDOI010000013.1, read on the forward strand.
GCCTTACTTGGAAGGGTATATCTGTGGAGAGAACTGGTGAGTTTGTCTTGGGCTGAAGCCACTGGTTCCAATAGCTGAGGAAAGTTAAAAAGAAAAGAGGCAAGCACATATTCAAACATTAAGAAATAAGGTAAATATTGTCTTTTGCCAACAGAACTTCTGGATTCCAAGGAAACAGTAATTACATTGCGTTACTGTATTTGTTTCGGTAACCTCATTTAAGGTTGACAACCGGAGACCAATAATGAAGCAAAAATAATCAGGTAAGAACATCAGGTTTTTTCTGCTGACCCGCAGTATCTCTGAGATACTTCTGGGCTGCTATGACGACCGCTGGTGTAAACACACACAGGATGGACTGAATCAGTCTCGGCCTGTGGCTTCAGTTGCCTCGGGGCCTTTTCGAGCCACAACCGCATTGGAAGTGACTTCACTGATTGCAGGTAATGAGTGCTACTGCATAATCATTCCTTCATTAAGCGTAGGACTATGTGATTCCACGGGGCCGTTAACTTGGGAGAGTTCAGCCACAAGTGACTCACATAAGTACACTTTTGAATCTGGATTATGGATTATATAAGACGCACAGTGGCCGTCACCGGTAGATTTGTATTCTTTGTGAAGTAACAACTCGGATAAACTCTCCTAAATAGGAACATTTCTATTAGTGAAAATTTGAAATATCAATTTTAGTCAAATAAATCTAAACAAAATGTTAAATTCCTGACACACAAAAGATCCAGCCTGTAAGGCTTCAGTTACAAAATTGACAGTTGTAGTTAAAAAGGTTTTATTGTTGTTTTTTTTACTGAATATAGTATTTACATCTACATTTGTAATAGAACACAACAGGTGAATTTCAAATTATATTACAATACATTACTAAATTAAAGTTTTATAACACACCTACATTTAATCATATTCATGCAACAATCACAGTTCTGCCGCATTGCTCGCGTTTAAAACTGCAGCGGAGCGATGCAGTTCTTAAAGAAACATCTGTCTAATTGGTCGTGACATGTAAAATACGGGATTTGGTTGCGGGGGCAGCGCTAACTGTATGTAACTGAATGCTGTAACCCCTCACACACGTTATTAATATTGAACACTTTTTCCCACATCAGCAGCACCTGCCACTGGACAAAACCTGCTCTTCTCAACGGAGCTTTGGATTTCCCCCGTGGAGGATATCAGGGTATACGATTACTAAATTTCATTAATATTGTCAGAGACAAAAGTCATGACAGTGATTTATGCGCTTCTAGAGTTAAGTATCAAGTGCTTAGTTAAACAGTTAAGGAAATACAGGAAAATTAGCAGCAAGATAACACCGTGCACAGTTGGATGCGATACTATTAATACATGTTGATAGAAAATAGTGCCGCAGGTTGACATATATACTGGTGAGGGGGGGGGGAAAGAAATAAGCTGTAAAGTTATCACATTTGTGATTATTTCTTTCAATTCCTAAAATACTCATTACACTCGGAGGTATTTATGAAGAGATGTCCCTGCGTGTGTGTTTATGTGTGTGTTTATGTGTGTGTGTGTGTGATGTTCCCGTGCTGAGAGGAGGGTGTGAAAACCCTGACTCTGACAGGCCGATAGAGTAACAGCCCGTGGAGAGTGAAGGACTACTGGGACGCCGTGTCACCTCACTGGACAGACAGGTTCAGTGCATTACAGGTCATAATTCAGTCCTCATTGGCATGGGAACACACACACACACACATACAAAACAAACACATGCGCAAGCAAGCACGGCATATAAATATGCTGACAAGAGTAAGGCAGAGTTGCTTGTGCTTCGACACTCACACACACACTCACACACACACACACACACACACACACAGACACACGTATTGGTGTTTTAGCTGTAGGGACTCTTCCTGGGGCCCAGCTCATAGGTCACCCATCTCTTGGCTCATCCCTCACTAATCAGTTCTGCAGCTGTGTGTGTGTGTGTGTGTGTGTGTGTGTGTGTGTGTGTGTGCGTGTGTGAGAGAGGCAGCCAGACACATGAGGGCACACACACACACACACACACACGCACAGACACACACACACACACAAACTCTACAGTCCTCCAGCCTCACCTGATCCTGAGAAGCTGTCTAGAGAGGTGTCTGCTATTGAGGTGATGATTTCGCTGCTGCTCATTGGCTCGGTTTTAACTGCGAACAAAGAAGCCACACTGTCACCAGATGCACCAAATCAAGTCTGGAAAAATAAAAAAAATTAAAGATTAACGAGCTCAGGATTTCAGACTACGTTTTAAAAATATAACAAAAAGTAACTCAAAGTAAAATAAAAAGAGAACTGCAAAGGGAGGAGGGTGGAACAACATTCCAACAGTATTTACAATAATGGCAGGAAATTTAAATAAATAATTAACACTTACATTTGTATCTTTTGATCTTTATTGGTAATTTTAAATTTAGAATTGCGCTTGAGCCATTTCCTAATTTAAAGCTGATGAATTTATTTTAGATATGTATTTTAACTACTTTCCAAGCACAATATAAATCCAACTTTAATTTGACAGAACATTCTACTTGGCAAAGAAATGATGACATTATCATTTACATTTAATGATAAATTACTGGCTCATCAGTACTTAAATGTAGCATCAAATAAAAAAACGACTGTAAATGTGCGATAGAGTCACAGATAAAAAACAAATTAGCTTCGCAGAGATGTACGACTACAATTGAAATGTCAAGGAACTGTATGGCGTATAAAATCTTTTTAGGAGTGTAGCGAACGCTGTTTGACCTTGACTCCATTATACAGCTCAGCGATAGATCTGCAGAGACAATTTCACAGCTTTCTGACAGCTCAGGAACCTTTGAAATTAATCCATTTCACTTCAGGCGGGCTGGAGGACTTTTCTCTTTTTTTTTTTTTTTTTTTTCTTCTCTTTTTTGGCAAAACAAATTGACAATGTGGGCAAAGGGAGTCATGCTCAGTGGAATCCCTCATGGGTTGAAGAAGCTATTTGCTGTCATGTTTTACATGTTTCCGCTATGCTCGCTCAGTGCAGAAACATATGTTGACGGGGGGGGGGGGGGGGGGGGCAAAATGCTTTTTGAAAAATACACGGATGAAAAGGAATAGTGGTAAGGTGCATGCATAAGCTAGGACACACTCAGGTCACAGAGCACACAATAACCACTGTATTCAGGAAACGGCGTGGAACGACCAAAATGAAAACAAAATGCACAGTATGCAATCTGGCCATTCATTAACAACGGAATCAAATCCAGTCGGTGTAAAATCATGCTTGAACAGAATACCACCACAATTACAGCAAATACCAAAAGACTTTCTGAATGAAAGGCACAATAGTTGAGTCAACTTTCAAATTGCAGCTGATGAAGTATTTTTGGGACTTTAAAAAAAGTGAAGTAAGTGGGTTCGAAAAGGGTAAAACTACAAGGAGCGCGTTCATTCTCGCTCTCAGTTGAAAACACCAAGTATTGTCCTTTCATTGTGTCACCAAGAGTAGACGAACCTGCAGCGGACTGTGAGTTAGAACCTAACAACCAGTCTGCAGTGGTAAGCATTGTGATGTTATCACCTATGGGAAAGAAAGAATGGCAAAGGGACACATGACAGTCTGCACCATGTCCACGGGGTCCTGTGTCACGAACACACAAAGAAGAAAACCCTGAGCTCAACGCACCGGCTAACCTGAGGCTTACGTGACAGGGAGGATGTGTTGGTTTGTGACATGGGCATGACTGCTTTACTAAACAAAGGCTCAGATTTAAGCACAGGTGAATCACCTGAGTAAATAACTATGTAGAGTGGAGACCTCATGCAAAACTCCGTCATTTCCATGCTGTGGGCTTTGAATAATTACATGGTTACTTAAATAAACAGCTACTAGTTACTGGAAAACAATCTACTGGTAGCAATGAATTGTCGAAGCTAGAATCTACATTGCAAATCACCAAATATGAAGTGCATGTTTAATGCTATATACTGCAAAAAAAGTATTGGTAATTCACCCCCAAAAAATGACTAAAAAAAACGCTTCTTTTGCTACAAATGCATTAACGCTACACTGCACTACTTTCATATCAAAAAGTCAGCTTCACATGGATTGTTACAATATATAGCTTCTGCCACCATTCTCAGCCCTTTTTTTTCAAATGTACAACAGCACACAAGACTAAAGAGAGCAACGGCACCGCAAACATACCTTCAGTGCCATTGGGTGTCATGGAATTGTTATTGATGTGGGAGTTGTCGAGGTTGGGACCATTAGGAGACTCACTGCTTCCACTTACTCGGCTGTGAGGACTGGCTAGATCCTGCATTTCCATAGACCTGACGAGACACACACACACACACACACGCGCGCGCGCACACACACCAAATCAAATTACACATATCACTCTGGTTTCAGGGAAGACACGCAGCTCTGGTACACAATGCAATGTGCACGATATGCGGAATTCAGCAGTCCAGATTTAGATGAATAAAATGGTGGTGATAATACGAAGTAAAAAAAAAAAAAAAAAAGTAATAGGAATGAGTTAGTGGGTAAAATAAATAATCCATTAAAGCTACGTTTGAAAATGCGATTTGACTAACAACTACCTTGCACGTGATATATTCAACTGATGTTTTAGTGCGATGCCAAATGACAACGATAAATTAACATATGAAAATTAAAGAAATATACAAGCCAAAATGTGACCCACACACACACACACACACACACACACACACTCACATTTGCACAAGCAACAACAGATTGGAACTGCGAGCTCTGAAACGGATAGTAAACATCTTGACATGGCAGTTCCTGATTTCTCTCGTTACAACAATCTCACTGCAAGTCACCGTTCTACATGAAGTGAACGCAAAAGTGTTTACTGTCAATTTACTCGGCTGTATCTTTAAGCAAAAAAAAAATGGCCTTAAGTGTTTATCGTTTTGTGTGGTATCGAAGACTGTTAACAGATGTTTTGCTGGTTTGAGGCTATGGTTAATGTGCCTGTTAAAAGTGCAGCACTCTGCTTGATTGTAAGAGCCCATGCCTCAGTGATAGGCAGATGAGAAGCTCATGAAGCATGCGTTTGCTCTGGCAAGCTCCTTAATTGTTTCTGTGTTTATACAAAAAGACCACGCCACTGAAAACATTATTCTATCTTCTCATTTGTGCACTCAAAGGATTTGATCAAGTGTAGACAGTGGGGAAGAAAAGAAGGCACGAGTGATTTGAAAACTACGGCCACAAGCTGCAGACCCCATTTGTCTCCATTGCAAACAGTAAGTTAATGAAATTAGGACACAATGTTTTGTACATTTCCAATTATATTCCGGAGCTCTGGGTATCTCTGCTATCGATAAACATTGGCCTTTTACACCAGGCCACAAAGATAAATGCTGAAGAAACTCGGAGTATTCTGAGTGCTATCAGATGGCACGAAGAAACCAGATTTATCTCACAAAAAGATTCAATTCTGACATTTGATTATGTGCATCTACTCCATTTAAGATGATGTTATAATGTTATGATACATTGCAGTACAGCTTGGCAAATGTAGTCCAATTTAATTCATGGCAAAAAAAATAAAGATATTTTTAAGTATTCTATAACAAATCAAATGACAAGTGACAAAAAAAACCCAGTAATAATAAAAATAAACAACGACACAAAAGGTTAAATCGGTCTTTTTCACACATACCATAACGGAAGCTGCATTGTCCTTTTCCCAGAAGTATATTAATTTACAGCTACCCTAAAAATATCACACCCTCCAAAGCACACGACACCATAGAGGTACAATTACAGTTCAAGCTAATTAAGGATCAACAATATTTCCACATCTCACGCTCACTACTTAATCCTGTTTTCTCCTCCTTTGCCCAAACTTTTTATTCCTCATTAGCTTGATGGCCACAAAGTCTTTACTATCTCCAATCAGACAACACAAGCGGGCTGAGAGAAGCTGACAGTTGTTTAGCAGAGTTGTCTAAGTCAATCTCTGCCGCCACGCAGAGAGCTCCACGTCTCTGAAGCTGCTGGCACTGGCTCAGCTGGGCTCTTACCTGGACCTTAGATGGCTTTGAGTCCTCACAAACCACACTCCCTTGTCTTTATTCTGCCTCCACCTGCCGCAGCAGCAACAATGTCACTCCTTGTTATTGCGGCTCAATGTCACAGTCCAGAGCCATCCATGACACAAAAAAGGCTTGTCTGAGAAAACATTATTGTTATTCTGGAGCAGAATGGGAAGAGAGGGCTGGCGAGGAAGGGGGTGGGGGGGGGGGGGGGCGGGGGGGGGGGGAACAGAGGCGCGCATTGTCTCTCTCTCTCTCCGAGCCGCGGCCCTATACTCCACTGTTGTTTCCTCCTCCGGGTCCTCCCTCCTCCCCGAGCAAGGGGAGCACGGCCAAATGACGGAAAGGTGATTCATCATTGGTCTACGACAGCTGCAAACTGGATTAGCCCTCCCCCCCCCCAATCAACATGCAAAGCGGCTTAGCCAAGGTAAGCAGGAAGGGGTGGAGGAGTGTGGGGGCGAAGGTAGGCAGAAAGGGTGAGGGGGGTGAGGGAGAGCAGAGGGTGGGAGAGAGCCTGGCCGCCCGCTTTCCTTGCTCGAGGTAGCCTGCTGCTGGAAGGGAAGACGGGACTTGTTGAGCGGAGACAAGTCAAGCGTGACGCCCCTAGCATCTCCAGCAGATCTTTCATCTGCAATTGACACTATCTGAAATTTATCAGCACTCCCCCCTCCCGGCATACTGACAGGTCCTAATGACCGTCAGGGCTGCTTCCCGCGGGCTTGCCCCAGCCTGGGGCCGTGGAACAGCACAGACATACACAACTTCCTCACTTCACGGCTGGTTCACAATGGACAGAAAGGCAGAGAGAGAGAACTATATATATATACATATATATATATATGTATATATATATATATACCCTCATCGTTTCTTTCTCTGTGGCAACACAAAAACTCATTCTTCAGTCTTTTTTTTTTAATGTATTTTTCTTTAGAACACAGAGACACATAACTCATGTCTGTATGTCTGCATACACACACACACACTTATGCACAGGCCACTTCAGAGGCCCCCAGATCAGTGGTGCAAATGCACACACACAAACACACACACACACACACACACACACACAGGGCACTTTAGAGGCCCCCAGATCAGTGGTGCATCTCAGACAATGAAGGAGACTGGAAACAAGAACACGGAGAGCATATGGAGCCACATATGTTTCCTATGACGCTACGAATGCCTCTATTACTCTCCTTTAGCTGACAGTTACATTTTGCTCTGTCCACTCCCGCTCTGCTCGTCTCTCTCCAAACATCAAGCAGAGCCGTATATACTCGCACGACTATAACACTATATTAGACTTGACTCCAGCCCACCATGGGAATACAGGGTCCAAAAAAAGGTCAAAGGTATTCAACTGGTCAGGACAAAGAATTGTCTTTTAAAAAAAAAATAAAAAAATCCTAGCATGATTTTTTTAATGGTTGCCTGTTTACATGAGCCAGGGTAACCTGAGCTGCATGAGGTTTTTTTTTTTTCTTCTTCTTTTTTTTCAACAGGCTTTGCTCTTCACACCAAAGCAAAGCCTTCATGAATACCATTCCAGCTTTACAATATGCCGTCTCTCCCACTGCTAATGGCACAAGCCTTCTTTGCGGAAAATAACCATTACATTTCATTCTCACTTTAGAAGCTATACGGACAGCGGCGGTGCCTCCTCCTGACATTTCCCCCCCCAATACTAAAATATGAACACAAGGAGTGTTCATGGAAAAGAAAGTCCACGGAGGTACAAGCCATAAAGACGAAAGAGAAACACATTTTGCCACAGCACATTAACAGCGATCACAGAGAGAGCGCGTTGTGGTGGAGAGATGTGGTATGGTGTGTGTGTGTGTGTGTGTGTGTGTGTGTGTGTTTTTGGTGGCTGGTTTCTCTGTTCAGCAGTTCAGGCCAATGAAGCCATTACCATGCTGGTGTCTCAGCCATTGCCAGCAGGTGAAACCAGCCAGGTGAAGAGACAGAGGGGGGAAGATGGGAGAGGAGAAGGGAGGAGGGGGGGAGACAGGGATTTAAAAGAACTAGCCTTTCTTCTGCGCCGCTAAATATTTATTGTTTAAAAAAAAAAAAAAAAGGTCTGCATTCAGCATCTTTGATGTGCTTCTTAGTTCAACCTGAACTGCCAGGTCTTTGAAGCAGACAAGAACAAAGCCAGAGTAGATGAAGCGCTGGAAGTGTCATCAAGAGGAGAAAAAAAAAGAAGAAGAAGAAGAAGAAGTGCCACAACACGCTTCACTCACGTTTGTTTGCTGGCCCCTTTTGTTTCGCTTTACTTATTTCAAGACCTGCGTCTCCAAAGGTAAACACAGCCACAGCCAAGCTTTTAGCATAGATCATGTCAGCATGCAGGCCGTGTGACCCGCCACCAATCGTATCTATTCACCTTTGCTAGATATTTCATATAAGAGTTATACCGCTGGCTTAACTTTTAACAGATTTGTTTGAAAAAGTCTTTTCACACACTGAAGCTTACTGTTGCAAATAAAAATAATCAAAGCAAACATGACGTTAATAAAGAAATATGCTTAGTTTGTTTCCCCTTCTCCCCTCCCTGGGTCATCCTGACTTGATATTAATTTTATAGGGCATAGCTTATAGTCCTTTTGAATTTTACAGTCTATGTAAGCCATGTGTTGCGAGTTACAACTTTTGAAAAACAATGCTTTAATCAAAATCTAACTTTAAAACAGCTAATCCCCACTTAAGCTGGTCAGCTGAATCCACATGGTGGCCCAGGAAAAATAAATCCACTCTCAAAGAATGTAGATGCAGACAACAATTGAACACAGATGTGAGTGGAATTAGGCACAGTTTACAAAATGCTACACTTCACTTGTGTCTCTGTACGTGGCCGAAAAAAATGACGGCTGCCAGCAAACGCAACATTAAATAGCTTGGCGTTTTTTTTCTTCTTCTTCATCCTAAAAAGGTAAAGTATTTAAGATAAGACAGCCTTTGCACATTTAAATTAAATAGATAGAACATTTTGAAATAACATGGTGGTCTGATTTTAAAGAGGGCAACTTTCTAAACATGTTTTCTGAGTGGCAAAATAAAACCAGTTTGTTTTAATGCTTTGTTGCAGCAATATAAAACTTAATAAAAACAATTTTTTTGGGGGATAAAATAAAAATATATATATTTTTTTTAATATTCCATAAGCATTTGTTTATACTGATGAACTGTACTGGTCTGTACTTGCTCCAAGGATTAGACTTGCGGCAAACAAATTACAAAAAGCACATGGTGTTATTATGACACATCATTTATAATGTTTTCTGCAATTAAAATCATAATTATTAACAGATGTGCGGTGTGTTGATATGCAATTTGTCTCTCTCATTCGGCTCAATCTGACACGGGGCTCCGGCAATTCACCCAATAGCTACGTTAAATCTGTTAATACTGTGCTCTCCAACCTTCAAAATGATTTCCAGAAGGCCAGTTCGCCCCTTTGAGGGGCCATCAAACAAGATTTAAGGTGCACATTTTATCACAACCTGCCTATACCACCGTGACCACCGCAGAGGCTTTACAACACAAAGATGAAAGAAAGTCCAGTGACAAATCTCAACGATTATATCACTTTAAAGCTGGTTGACTTGTTATTCTTATTGTCTTAAATCCGAAGCGGTGATCTACGACGTTAATGTTGATTATCATCTCTGCAGGTTTTTTTTTAAATTGCTTAGTTCATATCAACATTGCAGATGGGGGAAATAAAGTTGCAGTTTTTTTTTTTTATTTGAAAGAGGAATTAAATGATACGTGATTAGAGGGACGTGCTTCTATAGCCGCATTTTCAGCACAATCCCTTTCAATGCAATTTATGTTCAGGCTTCCCTTGTTATCTCGCGCAACGTAAACATATTGCAATTTACAAACAAAACACACAAATGGGTATCAGTGAATGAGAGCCTGCAATCAACAGGAATCTTTCAAGCTCATTTCCTGTTCTTTCAGCCACATATTCCAGATCCAAACAGTGGCGTGTTAACAAAATAACACCCCCACAGTATTTAGTAAACAACTCCTGCCCACTAATCACCCACAATGGGTTACTTAATAGGAGGTCCCCTATTTCCTTCTTCTCTCTCTCTCTCTCGCTCTCTCTCTCTCTCCCCCTTCTCCCTCTTCCTTCCTAATAGCTCTATCAGTGTGGCTCGATCAATTAGCCCTCTGTGTCTTTCACCGTTTTCAATCTCCTCTCTGAGAGAAGAGGAAGAGGGCTCGGCTGGCTAGACACATCTATACGGCAGGCATCAGGCCTTGGGCAAACAATGTCACCGTCAAACCGCCGACCACTCCTGCTTGTACACACTGCTGCTATACACATGCACGGAGCTCCACATGCCAGGCGGAGAGGGACCCTGATCGCTTCCCTGCGTGTAGAGCAAATACACAGTGCAAACAAGCCCCGCATCAGCCTGCTCATTATCTGTTAATTGGATAAATAAGGTTATTGTGCGAGTGAATGGGTTGCAGCAGGCGATCACACACACTGTCATGTTTGTCTGCACGGAGCGGAGGCCGCTCTGCAAGCAGTCTGGCCCCATATAGCCTAACCTCTCTGTTTTCCTCTCTTTCATCTACAGACACACACACACACCTTTTTTTTTTTTTTTTTAAACGCAGGCGCTTGAAAATGACAGGAATTAGAAGGTGAAAAGGGAAAGAGGAGGGAAAAAAAAAAAAATTTGAGAGAGATGAAATGCCCCTTCACACACACACACACACACACACACAATAATTTCCTGACTTGTGATGTAAGCCTGTGATCATACGCAGAACATTAAACCAGAACATCCTTCAATTAGAGAGGCTAGTGATTAGAGCGGGTGAGTCATCTTCACTATACATGCGGAATATACTGGCGAGCGGAGAGAGGAGCAGCGCGGCCGGGGAGTCGAGGCCTGTTGTCTCGGTCAGACGCAAGAGAGCCTCTCAGGTCTCCTCGCAGCATTCCTGGCCTCAGCAGATGGCATTAGATGTCAACTGCTTTAACTGTGTTGGTTTTTGTTTGTTCTGCCAGTCAAAAAAAGGGAACTCCTGCAGGGACCAGCGTGTTTTCCTAGCCTGATCAAAACTGTGAACTGGGCCAAGCAGAGGAAGATCCCATATTTCTCAAAAAAGGGGGGAGTTTGGATACATTTGGAACTAGTATACGACTCTCTCATGCTAGCGAAATAGGCTTTATTTGCTATTTTAAAAAGGTAATTTTTTATAATTCATGGAGAATTTATTTAAAGGTAATTATGTTTAGGTTTGCAATGTTAGGGGACTTTTTTTTTTTTTACAAATATTTATAATTACACACAAATTGGACTGTAAGCAATTATTATAATACACTGTAATATACCATGAATTGTTATTTGAATTAAATCGTATCACATTTTTAAATTGACCTCTTCATCAGGATGAGAGTTGGATTTACTTTCACTTAAATTAAAATTAAGAATCCATTAAGAGCACATTTGTTTTAGCCATTTATCTATCATTGTCAATAAATTACAGCTGACCTGTGACGATTAAAGCCTTCCTCTCTGCTTGATATTATTGCCATCATTACCATAATTTTTGAATGGCTCAACAGTATTACAATTCTTAGAATATTAAAGGTGTAGTAGGTGCTTTTTCAAACTACAACAATTAATGACAAGATAAGTGCAGAAATTAAATGGTTACTCCTGCTGCTCTGTTGATAAGAATACTTTGATTGACATTTATGTCTTGAATTAAATGCTGACGCAAATGTGCAAAATAAAGGAGATAATTCCACACACACACACACACACACACACACACGCACAGAAATACCCCCAAAATTTGAAAAAGAATAGACAAGACAGTTAGTAAACAAACATCACGTACAAATTAAAGCCATACTCACTACAATTATGGTTGAATCCCGGTGTGTTTATCCCTTCTTATAGCTTCTTTAAAAAAAAAAAAGAATCTTCTACAGAGAGCTCGTTCAGCCCAGAAGAACAGACAGCAAACTTTCTGAAAAAAGAGTGTCGGTAGAATCTGTAGCACAATAAATGTAAACTACAAGACTGCTTTTTTCTTTTTCATTTTAGGTGTTGGAACCCATGGAGCCCCGCGCCGTATCTCAGGAGACCCGGTCCTAGTGAGAAAGAGAGTTGTCCGATTACTGCTTCAGGCAGTGACTAGTGAGTGTCTGAGGGAGAGGGAAAAAAAGAGAGAGAGAGAGAGAGAGAGTGAGAGAGCGAGGGAGAGGGAGGGAGGGAGGGAGGGAGGGAGGGAGTGAATGAGGGAGGGAGGGAGAGGGAGGCTGCTGCCGTTTTTGAAAAAGCAGAAAAGTTGCTCGGTGCTCTCTCACAGGAAGACTTTGGCTCTGGAGGAGGCACGGGGGAGCCGTGCCTCACACCAGCTCCCCATATGTCATTCACTCACAGCTTTAAGCAATACGGCCCTCTGCAGATCCTATCAGTTGAGACTAAGACAATGAAATGGCAGATCTCTCCGCCGGCCTGCCTGCCTGCCCACTGGAACACCATGGCTGCGCTCACACAACCCAAGGGCCCACGATTTTCTTCTCACCCCCCCACCCCCCCCCCTATTTTCTCTCTTGTTTTTGTTATGCTCTTCTTCTTTTTTTTTTCCACCACAAGCCACATTTTTGAGTCTTATAGGTCGCTGCAGTATTTCCCTTTGTCATAGAGGGACTTCTGGGGGTAAACAAGGGCTTAGCGTCATTAGCTTAGGTGATGGGAAGCCGGAGGTTTAACAGCGGCCCGAGTGGCTCTGCTCTGTCCGTCTCCACGGCAGTCTAGTGGAAGTCCTCCGTCAACACGTGCACACCACGTCTGTGTGCAAGGTAATGACTGCCTTCTGTCTGCTCCAGGTTATTATTTCAACTGCGCGAAGCCGCTGTGGTGCACAAGGCCATGCTGCTACTGATGAGCTCAAACTGGTGATTTATTCAAGCTGGTGATGAGGCTCGCACCGCTTTTTTGCTTCAATATGTAACGACTACTTCTTTTCCCAAGAATATCAGTTCTGCGTAATGAACGGCTGAGAGGTCAACGGACCATTTCAATGTTGTTTAAACGTCCACATAATAAAACTGCGGGGCGAAATACCGACTGTAACACTGAAAAATGATTACCAAGAAAGAGGAAACCATACATTTACTGTGGTAAAGAGGTGGTGACAGAAGAAGAACACCCACGGCTGGAAGAATAGTACACTGTGTTAGCGGTATTGTATGCGCTGCTTGTACGTTACCTGCTAGTCAGTGGGTGATAATAAGAAAGAAAGAAAAGGTGGCCTGTTCACAACCCGTACTGAAAGCAGGTCAACACACAACCTCTGTAGCAGTCGTCAACAAGGAGCTGACAGAAATAGATTCAAGCTGCGCCGCTCCTGATTTAAATACACTGCAGCGACGGTGTGGACGAGCTCGAAAGGCAAAGCGCTACTTCCTTTTCCAAAACCGACTGCCCACAGGTATATATGAAATATATTGCACGCCCGAACAGGTTCTTGATAACTCGATTGACTAATAGATGCTCGGGGACTCTCAAGTAACTATTTCTAATAGCGGAGGGGTACACATGCCAATTGAGTTACGGCATTTACTCTGTCACTCTCTATTTCAATAAGCAGCTGCACAAAATTAGTTTTGAGATGTGATTTTGCAAGTGAGTTATTTTCAAATTGCACGGTATAATTATCCAGAGTTGTTTATGCCTCAACGACCGAACTCACATTTTCCTCGCCCTCGCCCGCATGCAGCGCTTTGTATGGTGCGTTCTGAATCAAGGCTCCAATCAACCATAGCAGTTTTCCTGGTGATTGCCATGTTCCACAGTGTTCAATGAAAGGCTGGCAAATGCAAAACAATCCCATAAAATGTAGGTTCAACTTTTGATTTGTCAAGATGTCGAGTTGTTTGGGGGTCGAGAATGATGCATTTGAACGCGTCATTAAGCTTTTTTTTGCAGTAAAAAGCAGTCGCATGATAAAATATTACATTTTAAGAGGCACTAAGATGCATTCGACATGTAAAAACCTCATTAGATGCACACATTAGAACACTATAATGATATTCTCTGCCACTATAAAACACACAAATGTAGCCTAATGGAGCCGTTCTACATCTGCCAAAATGGCAGCTTAACATAAGATGCACCGATAGTGTTCGACTGACATCGGCTCGAAGACGTCACTTGCCAAAAACTATATCAAGTGAGAAATTTGAGACGTGGGCTAAGATTAAATGTGAAGCCGTTCTTTATTGAGGATTATCTTGATGGGACTCAATGGTCCTCATGTGGGACTGCAGGGATGCCTGCCTGCAATTTAGAGTGAAGAGAGATCTGCACTGTCCTCCACTGCCAACAGGTTATCCACTCAGCTTCTCACACACATGAAAATAGACTCACTTCCAAATGGCCGATTCTGTTTTTAAGATAACGACCGGGTGGTTAATGCGCGTCTAACTGGAATCCGAGTGCTTTGGAAAGTTTCAGATCCTAAACCGCTGGGAGTTTTTTTTTTTCCTCCGTCGGTCCACAAAGGGGAACATCTCGGTAAAAGCGAGTTTGCTTATCTTGACAAAGAATACATAAACAGAGTGAAAGGTGCAGGAGCGGTGTGACAGGGGATCAAATGGTGCGGATGAAACAAAATGCTAACACCCCGGTGACACAGTTGCAATATTTTCATATATGCGTATGCTGCAAATTTGTTTTGGGTAGAACTACTACGGTGTTGATACAATGTCACACATTGAGGGGGATCAAGTTCCTTTTTTTTTGACATAAGTCTCAGCAGAGCGTTTACACTCCAAACCTTCCCCCCGAAGAGGGAAATCTGAACTTGGGATAACTTTGGATGAAATAACAGTTTTTATATATTTACACAGGCATTACTAGGTGAAGTGTTCACCTAATAACTAGGAGAAAATAGAAGGAAAAAAAAAACGGTTAACTACACAAACCTCCCCGTCCTACAGCCTTGCCCCCTGACACAAGTGGGACATTAAGTTTGCTGGATGGCAATTTGTCAAAGAGCTCTGTAAGTGCTAGGTACTGGATATTCCTGAGTTATTCAATGTGCATAGTTTCCTGTTGAAAATAACCGAGCTGCACAGAGTGACATATCCTTGGTAAAGCAAAGCAGCGCTGATGACCAAGGGGAAATTCAAGATCATTTCCAATACTGTTCCATTCCTCCTCTGTTCCCGCTGCTTGTGTTTTCCTGTGAAGCTCTGTCACACCAACTTAAAAGCAACTCGCGTTGCAACAACAACAGCCATAGCAATCAAAGCAAAAAAAACAAAAAAAGCAACCAACATAATCATTCTGAGGCCCCAAAAAAAAACATGTTACCTTGAGTTTAAGATGTCTTTCTACATGCAGTATAGTCAAGTACAAACAATACAACATTAACCCATCTATCTGCCAGGCTTTCATTAAACTCGAAAGGAAAACTTTGATGATGACAAGTTGCCCGCCACAAAAAAGCTTTTGACAGCGCAGACAGATAATTTTGAAGTCCCTCAAGGTAAATTAGTAGCGAGTCAAGTGCTTTCAAGTGGTGAATGAAAGTTTCGAGTGAAGCCAGAATTCCCTATAAACAAACATCAGGTCGGCCCGCCTTCGCCGAGGAGCAGCGATAAAAGTAAACACAGCATACCTCAACATGAAAATACAGTGGAGCTTTCCTCCACTAGAAAGCCAGGAACAAATGAAATGGTTAACCTCAGTGGACGTCAAAAACCTAGATTTGCTGCATGGAAGAAAAAAAAAAAGAGAGAGAACATTCTGAGAACTAAGAAAAAAAAAAGATCTGTTTGTATAAAATATAGGAAGCACACTTAAGCACAGAACTTCAAAATTTACACAAGTGATTTCTTGTGTTATTATTGTGTTAAGGAACCCAGTGCATGCTGAGTAGTATTTGATTAAAGAACACTCAGCGGACACATTTATCCAAGCATGTACGCCGTGAGACACAAGTTGTACTTTATGACTAGGGAGGCACACCTGGAGAAAGTCTATGAGGACCCCGAAAATCCTCAGACAGACACTTTATTGCTCTCCAATGGCCCCAAACAAGCCAAACAAGCACACTTTAGAGACCTATTACTCAGAATGAGACATCACTATGGCTGCAAGTATCACCGCGGGCATTACACTTAAAATATATAGCCTGTTAAAGGAGAATAATAAGAGTAAATTCAGCTCAATGAGTCATTTTGAGATGTATGTCTTCCATATATTCAGATTTTCAATAAGAGATTTAGGAAAGGCAGAATACGCACTTCAGTGGGGGCAGACATCTTTTTATAAAAGAAAGGTCTCTCCTCATTCAGACTTCAACACAAACCTATACACGTGGGTACAATTCCTATAGAGGTGAAGAACCACATCACATGCTAAGCTGTCACTGGCAGTGGAGTTGTACTGCAACCAGCTCATTTCTCCTAAACTCTCTCATCAAAATCTTGGGAGGCAAAAAGTAAATGCACACAGTTGCAGAATATCCTCACTTTTATACAATATAATTCACTAAACAGAGCAGGTTTCAGCAATACAATATTATCATAGTGCTGATTTACACCAGAGATGATTATCAATATAACGGGTTTTTTTCTGATAACATCTGGACGTTCTACAAATTCATTTGACTTGCCTTTATTTAAAAATATCCACAGAGCAATAATCTAAACTACAACAAACTAAATATCTGTGATCGAATACACATTTAGAGATTTGCTTAATTTAGAAATTAGAGTAGTTTTTGGTTTTGGACAGCTTAACTTCACTGGTGCATTTTGAAATGATACAAAAAAAATGTTTGCAGTCTGGAAAATACACAGACAGGTTCACTGGATAAATCATAATACAGTATATATTTGCCTGCTCTTTCTCCTTAAAGCTGCCCTGACATTTGACAATTTGCAAACAAACAATCAGTCGCTGTTGATTCCTGTAAAATGAAACTAGCCATCTTCTGCCTCCTTTCCCTAACTTCATAGCTGAACACTTGAGGCTTACTGTGATTGCAAACACAACTGCTGAAGAACCAAGTTGAGCAGATATCAGTGATTGTTATCGGTGGTACGAAGGATGGAGGCTGTGACTTTCCGGTAGTAATCTGGTATTCTGGTTTAAAGACAGAGCCTCGTCAGCAACGGCACTAAATCTCAGCTGCACCCTAAAATACCAATATGTTTGGTAATACATTTTCAGCACCCCTCTAATGGCAGCATTTGTCGGGGCTGCCCCAACTGTCCCGGGACGGCTTCTGACTTGCGCAACCCAGGCGGCCAGAAATGTGGCACTCCCCGTCTTCTCCACAGCTGCCTGCCCAGTTGGGCCCAGGTCATCGGCAGGCTCGTAGTGGGTCTGGCCCGTCGAGGAAGGAGGGGCTGGTCATCACTGGGAACTTATGATCTCCCCACCACCAACTCCCAACGGGTTAGAGTACAAATGCAGAGGTTATAGACTTAACTTCTGCCTTGCGACACCCCCCACACCCCCCCCCTCAGGCTGACTCCCTGTTCCTGTACCCCCCTCCCCCCAACCCCCAACCCCCTGAGTCACTCACCAAACCCCCACTAGTCCCGCCACAGTGACATTTGTGAAGCCAGGAGTCCACATAACAAAAACACATTAGGCAAATGTCTGGGGTCAAACGTCTGTTTGAATTGGCCAGATGAAAGCCACTTAGATTGGGTCTGTGCCATTCTGCTCGGAGACTAAATACAGTTACAAAAGAGGCCGTGCTGTGCGAGCCAGCGGTTTGTCTCACTGACAGAATATGCTTCCACATTCAAGTTCTGATACCGTCCGTGCCAAAGGACGGACAAAAGAGCTCGCACAAGGCTATTTAAGCCTGGGGTATTACCAATCAGCTATCTATCCCTACATAAATAAAAAAACAAATACTACAGACCGGAAAAATAACTTATATTTAACCTACATCCGCATTTGTTCACTAAGAGGCAAGTGCGAGCGAACACAGCAGGGTTTATTTGCAGCGATGAATGGGCATTCCCATTGGACACCGGTTTTCAGTAATTTTAAACTCCTGGACAGACTTAACAGCTGGGCTTATCCGTCTCCCCGGCCCTCCTTCTTGCATGCGCACCGAAGCTCAGATTAACTAGGCACCAAATGTCACTCATTTTATAGAACGGCAGGAAACATGCTGAGCTGCACAACTTTTTCACAGCCCCGAGGACAGTGTGAACTATTAGCAGCTTACCGAAACCAGTGGGTGCCTCCAATCATATCAGAGGGACTGACAAGAAGTTCCAAAATAACCGATGGGCTAATCACAGTTTAAGACTATGCGAGGAGAGTGCTGACGTATATGCTAATACCTAACCCCAAAGTACCTCTCGGTGACTTCTGTGCATGTGTCTGGTACTTGTCGCTGCAGTCATCGTGAGTAACGGAGACAGCCTTTAATTTATTGTTTTCACTGGAGCACTACTGCTGCACTATCAATATCCAATGAGCAGGAAGAGCTGTCCGAGTTACTTTACAAATTAGAGAAAACAAAGACTGCATCGTCCGAGTGAGGAAGCCGCTAACAGTTGGGTTATAAACCAGTAGGAAATAACAAATAGAACGGTAATTCGCAGAGAGTAAACATCAATTCCCTCCCAATCCAGTCTAATTGTAATGCCGGTCCACTTTCTTGAGACCAAAAGCTTCCCGATGCAGTTCATTTGGATAAACATGTCATTGTGAAAGACATCAGTCGAACCGACTGGACCAAATGATATGCCAACTTTCCATGTTTGTTTCCTCCCGATGTGTTTGGAACAGCAGTGGCCCTCGCTAAAAGGTGACTTCCTCCACGAGGAAATGGAATTTGCAATGCACTCCTCACAGCACACTCTCCCTTTGTACTGAAAATATGTTGCATCTCATCTCGCTATAGAACTGCTCAAGCCATTTTGAGGGAGAACAGTGGAATAGTTTACAGTTTTCTATAGCAGTAAACCCACATATCGGTACAATATTGCTCTGTTTCAATGGAAGACCGAGTGCTGTTAGAGACCGACTAATGCACGGTGCTACTGAACGATTGAAGTAAAATAAAAGAGATTATCAGCAGCAAGAACACGGACAAGTCAGTTTATAACTTTGTTGTCGGTGTCCTTTCCCGTAAATGTTTCATCTTCTTTTATCGGAATATTTGCTGCAAAGCAGCATTACTGAAGGTGCAATTCAAGGAGGAAGTAACAAACGGACTTGGGTCGGTGAATAACCACAACAGTGGCGTTAAGAGTGAGCATGGTGCTGGAAATGTATTGACAGCTCAGATTTACGTGCATTTAAAAGCTTTAAAGACAGGCGTGATTGATTGTTAGTTAAGTTAATGTATCTAGTCCATAAACTAAATAGATTCCTATTGATATCCCACCTCTTTTAAAAGTCCATCTATTGTCTCGCCTCTTTAAGACTTCTCTGTGGACGCGAATGCTTCTTACTGCGTCTACATTTTGTTATCAAGAAGCCATAATGTTTTACATTTTGACATTATACTTTTAATCCGGCAACAACTGCAGGTCTTGAAGTGAACCGTGACAATGTTTTTCGGGTCGATATGAAACAATTGTAGCCACGTGTATGTAAGGGTAGCAGTGGATATGAGAAACTAGAGCTAATGATATTACAATATACGTTATGTGGACTAAAAGTTAAAGGCAGATTTTGAAATTGGAGGCAAGTTTGCTGCAGCTGCCAAATGCCTTAAGGGAGATCTTTCCCTGAACTCTGTTCTTGACACCTTTGGTAATTAATACGGCTTTTCAACCCTGTGAATCAGAGATAAATTATCTCTTCAATATGGAGGGTTTCCTGATTAACCTTTTTTGCTAAAGACGCACACGGTTGAGGGGAAGACGCGATGAACTGCCGGAGGACCTCTGATGATGAGCATGTGAATCATCAATACCAGCAGCTCGAACTGAACCACAACAAAGAGGATTCCGGTCACCCGGGGCATTGCCTCTGACTCCACAGTAAACATTACGTTTTGTTACTAGGATCCGCTTCTGGAGGCGGAAAAAAGCAGACTGTGGGAAAAAAAAAAAAACAGGAGAGAAGAGTGTGAAGCCGTCTTCCACTTTGACTTTGTGACTCAACTCCTGAAGCCCCAGGTGGGTTTTTTGGTTCTCAAAACATCCAGACAAATGTCGAGCAGACTTCCAGTTCAAAAACAAAACACACGAGGCGTTCTCTCTTCTGGAGGAATGAACTAAATTGTTGGTACTGCTTTCTGTGCCTACTCGTACCAGCTAGATAGACCTATAAATAGCTCCGCAGCCTGCCATGGAAACAAACAACCGCCTCGCCTCGGATCAGTTACAGGAGAAGCAACTTTTTTATAGGTCACGAAAACTTCCAGTTGCCTTGGAAACAATGTGGAAGAATAGAGCACTTTTTTGGACACAGAACAGGTAATACTGGTCAGGGCAATTAGAGGGCCCATTCTGTTGAATAGGAGTTATCTGGGAGCCGGCTCGGGGTAATTGAGGGGTTTGCTCATTCACCGGCCACCGGCGTGTTCTGCTCATGCTGCACCTGGGCCGAGGCACCTTGAACAGCTCACAATGGAGTTTGTTTTCTGTCAGCCGGTGGGACGTATCTGGTGGAAATCTGCCAAAAGGACGGGACTGGTGGTTTAACAGAAAGCCACTATCTGATTATTGATTTCCATTTTGACGTTGATAATATTGTTAATTCTGTAGCCAAGAGGAAAGCAAACCATCCATTTGACTGCAATTGTGTCCAGAACTCTCTTTCTGCATGTTATATAAGAGCAATTTATGTTGCAGCTCTGTATTATTTGTGCGCATCAAAAGCTTTAATATTTAATCTTTTTTGTCAAGCAAGGTGCTTCTAACTGTCTTTTTATATTCTCTCTAGTCTCTTTGGAGGTCCTTTGTTTCTGCATGTGTTGCGGATACCAGACCTATAACTCCAACACATCTGGATCAAACTCTTCCTGTACCTGTTACTAAAATCCCATCGGCCAACCTACATTCACAGCCGTGACTCTCGGAGCAGCTTGGCCCATCCATTGCATGATGACTATGCAATTTACAAAATTACAAGCTAGCTGAAACCCTGCCCTAAAGAAGCCCCAGACTCTGCCTGCATTATTAATCAACTATTGATGAAGGCCTGATAAATGCACTCGGCTCACCATCCCAATGACATTCTTGACTCCTGCCCTGGGCCACTTCTCTGCCAGCCTATATATTTCTGTCAGTTGATACAAACGTTTGGAAGATGTGAAATGTGCTCATTTGAATCACAAAGGGTAATTGTTTCCAACAACGTATCAGCTTACATATCTCAAACCGTACCGCTATCTTTCTTGCCCGGGAACTCAAATAAGCACATTTCCATGCCAGCTAATTGCAGTTTCACACTGTGTGACATTCGACAATCTTCCCCTATTCTGTTGGCCAGCCACCAAAGTCTTCTAATGTGCTCACACAAGGGGAATCAACATGCCAACCTGATGGAGGTATACAAACATCAGCAGAGAATTACAGGCAGGATTTTGATTACTTCTCTGCCTTTAGGTATTAATATAAAATTCATCAGGCTTCAAGAAACTGGAGAGAACATTGTTTTAAGAATGCCAAAAATGGTGACAGGCTCTCTTTTAACAAAGTGGACAAGTCTTCTATGAAAACTGAAGCATGAATTAATGTACTGTATGTAAGCACACCAGGGAATGCATGATGCCCGAATGGTTTGTGGTGACGCTAATTTAGCAAAAAAAGAATGCATGTTATCTAATGACAGTCAAGCCCTTCAGCCTGACCTCTGGGCCTGGTCGTCCATATCTCCACCACATCACCTCCGGCAGCTGCGGAGCACTTAATAAATTGCACCTTTAACAAAAGGGAAAAGGTGATGAATTGAAAAAAAAATGTTTAGCCCTTTCGTGCATTATTAATGCAGCCTCTCCCTCAAAATCGGCCGGCGATAAATAATTAAAATTAATCTCATTATGGGAGTTTTCATTATAGGATAATTTAATTAAATGAAAGCCCAAGGACCTCAGAGGGGCCTGGAGCCACTAGGGCCCCATGCCCTGCTCCTCTAATGGGCCCGAGGACAGGAGAGTGCACTGGTAATGCACAGGAGCACATACATTATTTAATGGATCCCACTAAGTAAGGACAGATCAATGATAACTTGTCATCTCATCAATATGTTGAAAGCATTCCAGAGCCCACTGCGGGGCGAATCCCAAAACTGGAACAGAAAAATATCTGCACACACACACACACACACACGCGCACGGTAAGCCCACACACATGAAGGGAAGCACATGCACATTTACTGTACGCCGAGCAATGTCACGGACCGTCATTCGAGGATGCGGCTATGAATATTCTTTGTTTTGCGCGTATTGAAATGCAATACCAACCAGAGGATGCCTGTGCATTCTACTGATGGGGAGAGAGCAGCGGTGGGCCGGAGGTTTGAAGGATGAAGGGAAAAAAGAACATTCCAGTTCAGGTCAAACATTGCTTCTGCAAACGGTGAATGGGTACAAAGGTGTACATCTGATACCAAACAATAAATGATATCGGAGTCAAATGGCAGCCATTAAATACTTCTTGGCGAATGAGAGGAGGGGCCGAAAGAGGAAGAGGGTATCTGGGTCTTGTCTTGTCTCCAGGAGCACTTAAGCACTCTAATTATCACACAGCGGCGAAGACGCACACATCTAGCTCACATCGAGACGCCTTCAGCTGCTCTCCCACCACACCGGGGTCAAGTTCTTGGCTATTCACAATACAATAATATATAAAATGTACATGTCCATAATAGATACTCTACTATTAACTTAACGCACTCTCAAGAGCTGCATTAAGTTTGCATTATGCGTTATTACTCAGACTCTGCTGTTATTGCCAGACTCCTACAAATTAAATGAATGCCATTATTACGCTTTAAAAACATTGTGGGAAGCGTGCGATGATGAAGAACATATGGGACAGACTCGCATTAGAATGCACAGAATCTCTCATTATGTATATGCACGCCGAGCCTTCATTTCAAAGAGGAAATCTTTAACATAAACATTAGCATTTTGTGAAAACAACGGAGTAATTAGTTTAGGGCATAATAAGCTGGGGGGTAGGCACACAATGTAAGAAAGCATTCTGGCTTTAAAATGAATAAAAATTGATTGTGTCCCAATAAAAAACGAATTGGCGGAGTGTTAACTGGATTCCACATAAACGTCTGTAGCAGTCCCTGGCCGCTTTATTGTGTGCTAATGCAATAGAGAACACTTAGCAATAAATGCTCCTCTCTGATGAGCTCACAGAGGCTTTCCAAGATGGCCTGATGAAATTGTAAAAATTAGATTTGAGCTAGCTGCTAATGACTCCTAAAACAAAGGAAAATCTCTAAATAGAATTAGCCTGCCCTCTTCTTCTCTAAATACATCATATGTAAATTACTGTCATTCGGAGAAATATGCTTGCCTGGAAGGTAAAGCCTTCATTAGAGATCTCAGTGGGTTTGGGACTCGAACGAGAACTCCTCCAGGACATTTAAAAAGTTTGAGTACTGAGAGAACGGTAAAGGTATTGTTCATTCATGGCAGCAGATCAGCGATATGACTTAGAAATCTATTTTTTATTATTCTTTTTCAAAGCACGTGGATTTTGTTCTGAAGCCGAGGGCCATAGATGCTATGAGACACAACATTTTTTGTCATTGTCGTCCATATTTTTGTGTATAATTTGAAATCCATTTGTGCGTAATATATTTCAGCCAAGTCAATGTGCAATTTCTGAAAAATATCATTCTCACACATACCATCCTCAGTGGATCAGTTCATAAAGGCAGCAGCAGCACAGACACATATATAGTGTCTACGCGACAGGTATCCAATAAAGATAATTAAATGAATGAAAGTCTGATACATAATGGTAGTCACATTAACCATTAAGTGCATACATTTTCATTTGAAACAGGTCTTTTGTTTTCTGTGTTTTAATAGCTAACCTAATTTGCATTTCATTCGTAAAAAGTATTTTGTTAATCATAATAAACTCAATTTGCGTAGATACAATCTTACAATTCATACATTCTAAATAGTCTGAAATACAGAACATTGGCATGAGACAAACATTTTCTCACTCGGTCATCCAGATTGCTCCGAGATAAACACTACAACTTTGTCAACTTAAGGTTCACCAGTGTTTGCTCAATTCTTACCAGCAATTATTTGCCCCTCCGGAGAAGCCTCCACTTAACAAACTCAATGACGATTCACGCTATACCCTCTACTGTTTGTATAGGTCAAGAAAAACAGACATGTATGACAACTTTGCAGGAATTACGCACCAATTAAACAGGATGAGTGGTGTTTGCAGGAGCTGCTCGACTGTTTCCTAATGCAAACAGAGGGCCTGCCAGTTGCCTAGCTTCAGGACACAGCCCTTGTGTGTTCCTACCAGGTAGGTAATTCACTTATCTGAACCATTGTTCTCTGTTCATCCCTTCTGAATCACACGGCTTTGCCATGAGATTTGCCCAGCTTTAGGTAAAACCTCCACCAAATATAAACAACGGACCTCACACGGTTTCCCAAAGATAAAACTGTGCAGAATGTTTAGTGACCCTAAATGTCAGTAATAGTAGAAATAGCTTTTAAAAATAAAATAAAAATGCATTGTCCACACCATACAGCACTACTATAAACTGCATGGTAAACTATTCTAATCTAATGGACTGTCAACAATATTTCATATTTATACAATTGAGAGGAAAAGCAGAATATTGGATTCATTATGGAGCCAGAATGTTTGCTGCACACATGTCTGCATGGCAGCAATTGAGACCGTGTCTGCGTGGTGGTGAAGTCTGAGTGTTTTCTGAGGGTCTGACAGGAGGATCACACATGGAGCAACAGCCAGACTGCAGCTGTGGGGTATTTCCACTGTCCATAAGCACCTACCTATTAATGGGCTTAAAGTAACTCATAATAACTCAAAATGTGACAAACTGTTACTGCACATTCAGTAACTCTTGCATGCAATTATTTCTTCTCAAAGTAAATGCAAGCAGACTTTTTCGACATTGTGTTCCCTGTTCCCTCGCTGTATACAGTATACGAGGGAAACAGATCAGGTATGGGTGCAGGCAGAAAACAAGGCAACAGTACATTCTATATTTGTGATGTCCCAAAGCTAACTCCAAACTAAGCTATGTCCATTCATGATATGTACTGTGGGTTCCACATTTGATGGATCTGCATAGCTTTTCGGCCCTGATGTTCTTGAAAGAGTCAAGCAGCGGATTATTGTAATTGAAAGTCCATACTGCGACAGAAATAACTGTTCTCACACAGGGGCTAGACCCACTGGTGCCTTTTGCTGTCTGTTGGCGAGAACTAAATATATTTTCTGCATTCTGTATGGCATTCCACTCGAACGCATACAGCGCCAGTAGTTAACAGTGTATAAGAATAAATAGCTTTCTCAAGCCAAGCCTTGAGACATGTCAAAGATGGGCGCACACACGTGTATGTGATTGGTTTGCTTGTCGATCAGTTTACTTGATATATAAAGTACGGGAGCTGGTATTCATGTCAGCGTCTTAATTTTGGCTTTCTATTTTTATCAGATTACTTTAGTAAGAAGTCAGATGAACTCGTGCTTATACATATTGACAGAGTAATAACACTTCTGGCAGAGCAGCAGGGCCTAATTTCTAAGGATCTTAACAGTGAGCCAGAATTATGTCACTCTGACCACCTGTTCCTCTGAAAAAAAAAAAAAAAAAAACGTCACTGGCCTTAAGTAGTTCCGGCACGCATCCAAAATGTGAACTTCTGAACCGGAGTGCTTACTTTCTCATTTGTGTAGAAGCAGGAGGCGGCGGCGTGTAGCAACAGCCACTCTAATTTCGTGGTGGTAGAGGAAGGGTTTACATAAGGGATGTGCTGTTCTGTGCCTGTCACTCAACCTGCCTCTGATTGGCCAACACAGGAGTGAGGCTGAAGCTGTCACCTAAAGGCTAATGAGAGATTAAACATCAGTAGCAGAAATGCAAAATATTGCAGTCCAGTAGTCCAGCGGTCCAGCGAGGAGTTCACACTTGCATCCCAAATAACCAGGAGAACGTTTCCTTATCGGGTGAATGGAAATAGCACTCATAATTAGAAGCTTATTCAAGGATTTTCTTTCTAGTCTTTTACAAAGCAGCTGTAAAAAAAGAAATAAAAAAAAAAACAGGAATGAAACGTTCTTACCAACGCTCACTTACAAGATCTATCAAAATAGAAAATGCAACAATTGCTCATGTATTCATTTTGACACTGTGTGTGTGGGGGGGGGAAGGGGGGGGGGGGGGGTCACAGAAATATTAGCTGAGCTCCACAAAACTAATCCTTTCTCTGTCAAGGGAAGAAAACAAAATGTTCTGCTGCTTACGCCGTCTGTCAAGACTGAGTTGCATTGCAGGTGTAGCACAAGTATACAGTATACAGTATTTCTTTTGGACTGGAGCTCTAAAATAGCTTTGCAAGCATCGGTGGACCTCACACAGCTGTGGTTTGGTGCTGCTTACATCATTGGAGTTTATGCCAATTAGCCTTTCTCCCTATTCGCAGGGCGTTTGCCATGAATGAATGACGCACATAAAAATAGATGGAACTTGCCTTCACAGCCAATTAGCAGTTTGCTTACTCTGACTGACAATAAAAGAGTAAAAATAGCAATAAATGTTTAAAGGGACAGGGTGTGTAGGCTCTGGAGGCATCTAGCAGTGTGGTTGCAGATCGCCACCGATTGAAAAACACCCTCCGCTCAAGTCTCCCTTTCCAAGACTTCGGTAACCCGAGCGGCCAAGTGCGAAACCGAGGAAACGTTGTTCGCCTCGCTCGGAGGCAGTCCGTACCGTAATAACACTGCTTTATTAACATCGGAAGTCGGATGGTGTTACCACGGTTTTGCACTCTACGGGTCACGTTCCTGCAGTTTCACATGCGCATCTGAGAACTACGGTGGCCTTTCGGGTCAAAGTAAAAATGTGAAAGGCATGGCTGTGCAACACGGTGGACTCTGTGAAGAGAACCCGCTCCTAAACTAACAAAAACATAATCATTCTTAGTTTCAGGTGATTATACAATCATGAAAACATAGAAGTATATTTGCATTTCTGCTATGAGATACCCCGAAATGCTACACACTGGCCCTTTAAAAAATATGAATAATAAGGGACAATCAATTTATTAAATGTCATGACTTCTTCGCAGTGAAAATGATTTCCATTTTTTCAAGATAAAAGTACTTTAAATTTGGTTTATGACCACAAACACAGTTAAGCGGCTGAGTCAAACACCTATCAGGAGCTCCACAGGAAGAAACTGCATCGACTTGCTCAGGACTCGTGTTAAAACTAAAGAGGCTTCCTGAGGAAACCGGCCCAGCAGTGGTCCATCGTGGGGAGCAGGGCACCCACTGTACTGCTGGTGGCCTTGATGGAATCCGCTCGCACTAAGGCCTACGTGCTGACAGTGGGGATAATGGTGGACAGAGCTATTCCAGGGGTCCTGCCACTCAGTCCTGTAGATGACCTGCACGAGAGGCTGATAAGCCGCAGACACAGAGCGCCAGTGTCCACACAGTGAACACTTCAGCGAAACCTGAAGTAATGTTTCAATCTGGGGAGCAGCGCAGGCAGAGACAGGCAGAGACAGGCAGAAGAGGGCACTGTTTTTCCTCACATTACAATACAGTGGTAAAAAGTATTTTCACATAAATGGCATTGAAATACTCTTAGAAAGTATTATTTGCCGTGTGTGTAAAATATTATATAAAAAGAGGATAACCTAGCACGTGGACTTTTATCGGTCGTCATACTCTAATTACAATGAATATTGACAAATTTAATGTGTGGTTTTAGGATTATAGACAAATCTCTCTAAAACACTACATTAGGTCCATTCAAGGATCATAATACACCTCCTGTATGAACGTATGAATGTGTGCGTGTGAATGCTGGAGCTGTGAGTAGAGAAGAAGCCATATGCCTTGCTCCATTCGCTCCATGTGTTAAGGTGTCTATCATGTGTGAAACAAGCTTTCTTTTTTTTTCTTCAGCCGTGCCTTTTTGACTCTGATGACATAATGCAGGAGAGGGCTGGGGGTGCTAGGGGAACTGTTCCCCTACTCTTACTTTAATACACCTTTTTTTAAAAAAAACAGCAGCCTTTTCACACCAAGTTCAGCAGGAAGAAGTAGTAAAAAAACGAAATGGGCAAGACCTACAGTATTTCATAATTAATAGGGAGCAGTGAGCGGAGAGCGGTCCAAGCTGACGTAAAAAGATCAACAACGTATAAGAGTGATCATTCATTCTCCAGAAAATTACAGATTGAAAAACCCGGAGCCGTATGTTATTCCTTTCGCAGCAACAAAAATCATAACAAATTTGAAATACGCGTCGAGCTTTTTATAATCTTTGATTGCTTTGCTGTATTTGGAAGTCGTACAGAGCTGCTTCTCTGCTTGGCTATACGATCTCATTTGTTACTGAGGTGGTCCCAGGCTCATACCAGGTCACCCACCTGCAAGCAGTACTGTAAATTACTTGGCGGGCCTAATTGCCCAT
This sequence comes from Leptoclinus maculatus, assembly GCA_032191485.1. Taxonomy (NCBI): domain Eukaryota; kingdom Metazoa; phylum Chordata; class Actinopteri; order Perciformes; family Stichaeidae; genus Leptoclinus; species Leptoclinus maculatus. Next base: position 8,663,405 of record JAVDOI010000013.1, read on the forward strand.
GTCCGCTGTATTACTATAAACCACTAGTGCTGTGCTAACTCTATTGTCAGGTACTTAATCAAGGCCACCAGATTTATTTCCCTGCACCAACTCTGGGGACAACCACAAGCAGGGGCCTGAGTAATTGGATCTTTTTTTTTTTTTTTTTGCATCTAAAATTAACCACCTATTCTTAGTGAGAGCTGGGGTTTGGAAATGATAACAATAATGATATCAAACCAATACCATATGAGGCCTTGCCTTTCATACCGGGGGTTGCATAATGCGTAATAGACCCAGATGTTGCTCGGACTGACCTTACCTGGGGGGGTACGGTGCCATTATGCCAATCAAACGCTGTAGCACTTGATCAGTCACAGGCCTTAAGCAGACTGGAGGAACTCAATTATTCAGTCTCTTACCTCACACGTATATACGCTGCAGTAGCAACAGGCGTTAAGGTTAGCACACTCCCTCCTGCACGGACCGACACGCAGGAAGTGACAATGGAGAGAAGGTAATAACCACAAGTTCAACCGGAACACATTTAGAGAGCGAATTGTTTCGCATTTTTTACATTTGACAAACTACTTACTACAAACTACAAAAAGAAGACATGGAGATTGATGATAAATCAATTCTGTGAAAAGATATTTGGGTATAGGAAGTAAGAAAAGACAAGGAAAAGGCACTAAAATAAAAACATAGAACAGCTTTTAGAGGTTAGATGGACTTTGTTCAGCAACACACTTTATACTGAGCGTGGAGCTGCAAAGATTAGATGAATAAAATGAATTCTTCATGCAACAATGTCAGAAATTGCCTGCTTTTCTCTGTTTTGTATCATATTAAAGTAAATATCTTTGAGTTTTTGACGGACAAAATAAGACATTTAAAGACATCACCTGGGACATTAAGAAACTGGGATGGACATTTTCAGTATTTTCTTACATTTTATAGATCAAGCGATTAATCGAGAAAAGGAATAGCAGATTAACTGATTTAAAAAAAGTTTCAAAAGAATACACTAAACATGCACTAATTCAGTTTTTGAATATGTTTTCTATTCAATTTCCTTCATTAAGAGACTGTATATAGTACTTTGTAATAGAACTCCTTTTTGCCAGTGCAGCAGGCGAAGCAGTGCAGAGTAAGAGAAGAGTGAGCACAGAGCATGCAGAGGGAATGTGGTCTGTGTAAGGATGTCAGAAGCATAATGGCCAGCTGAGTCATAGGTTATAAAAAGCTGTCATTAGGGATTTCTGTCCTCAGCAGCTCATCACACAGGACCTGTGAATTATTTATTACGCTGGAAACTCAAGTGCCCCGTTACTCAAGACCGCCTGGTTTTCTGCACTTCCCTTTCCTCGGGCTTGTTTAATAAAAGAAATAGCATTTAGTCTTATAGGAATCAATTTTATTAATGCGACTACTGTGGTAATTCTTTTATATTGGATATAACAAATTATACACCAACAGTGCAACTAATGAGGGCTTTTATACAATGAAAGTGTACAATCAGAGTGTTTGTATTATTAGGATGGGCCTTGTATTTACTTTGCCCGCAGTCCAAATGACCACCTAATTAGCACTCAGAGTGCATTAATGGACATTTTTATTATATTGCTGATTTTTTTGTATTGATTTTTTTTAAATATAGGCCAAAGAGCCAAGCCTAATAGCAACAATTTGGAAACTCTTATAAATACATTGCAGCATGCATGATGTCGTGACAACATCATAGATCACACTTTATATCCTAAATTAAAGAACCCCTAAATCAGTCTCACTTCATCCCCCCCCCGCCCTCAGTTTTTGATAGCAAAGTCAATGCAAATCAGCTCAGGCATTTTTCCTCACTTTGTTTTGTTCTCGGTGTATGAAAATGGTTAAAAATCCCATGGGTCAGTGAAAATGATCCCTCCACTCCAGTCGCCTGCTCTAAGTCAGCCAAAACATTCCAGACATCAAAAGGCAGCTTTGCCTACCAAGGGCCATTTCAGTGTCCCAACCTCCATGGCCCAGGAGGACTTGGTTATTTGGATAAATTAATTTCTGGAGTCTGCCTGAGTTGCAAAAACAACCTCCTGCCTGACAGCAAATTAGTCTAACTGAAAAACGAAGAAAATGCATAAGGTTAAAGAAAACACATGTTTTTTTTCTTCTACCAAAAAATAGATTTCCTGTTTACCGACTGCTCTGCTGCGTTCATGTTTTCATATATATATATATATATCTTTAGAAAGTTCAATAAAAGCATACAACATATTGTTGAATACATCTGCTGGCAGGTGAGGAGTTTCAAAAGGCTGTAAAACAAACACATGCTGTGTACAGTACACAGCTGACAGGCGGTGTGCTATAAAACAGGCTGATGTAAAAGTTTCACAACTGTCAGTGGTATTGAAAAAAAAAAAAAAAAAAAAAACGTGAGCACAGACTGTGAAAATGTGTGTGTGGGGGGGGGATGGTTACAGAGGGAAAATTATGCAAACAGATGAAGACAATCCAGAATTAATGGTCCGCAACATTTTCAGGCACTCAAAGAGCTGTCCAAGGACACCATAGGGGAGACTGCATGGCCCCAGTAATTGGAGGAGCATGTAACTTCAAAAGTGAGGAGAACAGACTGAAGAACTCTCCTCTGAAGTCGAGTCTTAAAGAAAACGTGAAGCACATGTACAGTGTTTAGGGAATCTGGTACATGTGTGAATAAAACTTGTTCTGCTCATTGCTGCAGACATGATACATCGCAGCGCTCCCGCTGTGCTACCACACTTTTTTTTTTTTTTTTTTTAAACGGAATGAATTTCTGAACTCGAATCAGTGGGTCACAGCTGCTCCATCTCAGGTCGGTGACTGCAAACACGAAATGCAGCAAAAGAGGAATCAAGATAGTCCACGGTTGTCAATAAAGATGTCCATAAAATATATAATTTCAGAGGATGTGAGATCACCCTGAGAAATTTACAAGATTTTAAAATGCAATGACCATAAGTCCAGACTTTCAAATGTGAGGATTCTTGTGTCTTATGTGATCATAAACTGAATAGCTGCGTTGCTAAAGCACAATAATACACAATGTGGCTCGTGTATCATGAACAGCAGTCTGATTACCAACACCAAGAGTCAGTAAACCTGACACATAATAGTAGAGATTACATTAAAATTCATCCATCCATTGTGACAACAGCACCACATGGTGTGTGCTACCATGGACCTCTAGTCGGAAGGGAGCCAATAATCAGCAGCCACCTCGTCATAACATTTAACCAGGTGCATAAATATGGCAGCTTCTTGAATTCACATTTAGGCACCGAAGGACTGTACTGATATTTGACAACTTGGTTCTGCGAGACAAAAGGAAAACACCCAATCAGGGAACCACCATCTTTACACAGTTGATGCTTACTCTGTGCCTTGTGCACTGGCAGAAGGCCTGCGTCTGCAACCTGGACTGTAATCATGACGGCATAACTTTGACATAACCTACACTTCTGTCTTGATGATGTGCTCCGGCTATATATCATTAAAATGAGTCCAAGTCGAGAGGAAAATGAAGACAAACTGTATCATTTTTGGAATGGGAAAAGCAGAGGGGGAACACAATCTTCCCAAGGTCCTTTTGGTCTGAAGGGAAGAACACCATGCATGCTTGAGTCAATCCAACATACACTAACTGAGGAGAAAATGTCCATTTTTAACCTGCGATCCGTCACTGTCAAAGTGTGGTGCACAGTAAAAAGGAAATAATTAGACAAAAAAAAAACGACTGCAGCCTGGGGCAGGATAAATGAGAGTAAAGCCGAGGTGCAACTGCTGTTAACTTAAGGCAAATGATATTTTGATAAATGTCCTGCATGCAACTTGAACTACCTGCATCGGCCTATTTCTGGCAGTGAAAGCATGTTAAGTCTTGTGCCATTGAGGGACAATGTCAGACAACACATGTTACAAACTACCGCACAATGCAAGTGCACGCGTTGGTCTACTGGTGTGGTAAACAAAAGGCTTGTTTTGATGGAACAGAAACTGCATTATGCAGTATAAAACTTTAAAAACAGTGTTTTTAAACAGAATACTGGAAGACAGAATAACACTGACGTAAATGACCCTCAGGAAGAGTAAACACTTGTTTACGACTACAATTAAATTACATATAAATATATAACTAACTTAAATAAATAAACAGTGAAGTTGTTTGTCCTATGAAAGCATTCATTTTGCCAAGCTTTAATTTATCACCGCGGAGTGATACCTCTGCCACAGCTATCACTAGAGCTAATGATTCATATCGTATCTTATCTTTCTCACCGTGACTACTGCTGCTGTCCCCGCCCATATTGGGAATATACCACGCTGTCAATTCACAAGCGCGAGACAAACCAATTTGGCAACAATTGTTCCGTCAACTGAGAGGGAACAGAAAAGTAACAGAAAAGTAGTCAAACGTGTCCTACCTTACTGTATCACCGCGGTCACCGCATGCAACAAGTCTCTCCGTCCATAACCGTGAAGTTTACCCGTCAAGCGACTGTTTCCTTCCCCGCTTGAAAATGAGTCCGTGACATGCAGAGCCGTGACGAGGGGGAGGGAGGCATAAATGCGCCGCATAAATATGTTATCAATGTCCGACATAAAAGCTAAATCGTTTACAAATGCATGGGAAGTCGGAAGGTTACAGTGAATTGATGAGATATATCCACATGCGTCGGTGCGCGCGCGCTGCCCACTGGTATCACATGTAACAGGCACGAGGAAAACCTTTGTGGCTGTCACAGGTCACTTTTTCCTGTATCAGGTTGATTGTACCTGTCAACAACATGTATTTTGATCATATTTATTTAACTCAGCTACTATGGTTAGTTTAGACAAAGCCTGTTTTTGAAAAATGTAAAATAAAGCTTTAATTATGTACATTAGTTAGTTATTAACCACTTAAAAGGCTTTGAGGATGCCCAAATATTAAAAGCACCTTTGCTGTGGTTCACCATATGATGGTGCTTGTATAAAGTAAACTACAGAACTCTCTGGCTGTATATGAACTAGAGCGCAGCCTATAGGTTCCTATAGAACCATCAATATTGTTGAATGATTTTCAGTTTAAAAGGGAGCTTCTTATTGAGTATTTACTCTAAATATACCAGATGTTTAATGCTTCAATTTAATGGTAAATCTAGACCCTAGTTGTTGTGAAAAAAATTCCGAAGTAGATACTTATCTTTGCTTCGGCACTCTTTCAGGCCTCTAAACATATTCACATTAAACAAACTGCAAATGGAAAATGTAATCTTTAATTGAACTGCTCACAACTGATAGACATGCAACCAGTGACGAGGGGTCACAAGGAGGTATTGCTTCATATTAAGGGGTCAGGCAAAAAAAAAAAAAAAAAAGGTTGGGATTAGAATAGGGATTTCTGGTACAACTTCCTCTACTTCCTGCATGTAGTAGAGAAAAAAAAAGTCTAAAGAGGTCAAAGCTCCTGCAACACTTGGTGGTTTAAAAAATACCAGTAAAGTTGATTTTTATTCTATATTGTTGACCTCTTTACATTGACTATTACACAATTACAGATCACTTTGGAGCACACAACCGGATATAAATCATCTGTAAAATCAGTTTTTGTGTGAAAATAGCAGTTTATATATATAACAGTTGAATGAATGTAACATCCATGCTTGCGCAAATAGCCTCCATATAGTAAAGCAATTGTCCTTCTACTCCTTTGATAATATCAACTCATTGGACAATGATTGGATGGACAGTCTTTAACAGCCTTCAGCAATACATCACAAGACAATTCTGATGATTTGTTGCATCAATTGACTGCTCACGTAATCTCATTTGGGTTGGAAAATGCACTCATCCAAAGGTTCCAGTCCAGGCCTTCATTTCAACACAGCAGCCCACACACCTTACGATAAAGGGGTTCGAGTGGATGGAAAGTGCCACATATCCTTGAGAGCATTTTTTAATTTCTTGGTGCTCCATCTGTTGAAATGATAAAGTGCAGCCATAATGGAGTGCAACAAGATTAAATTAATCAGGTTTGTCCATTACACCGCCGCAGGCTCTTCACAGATGATTGCAATTTTCTCTGTCAGGCCCATTATTGTAAGATCTGCTTAGTGGCTTGATGCAATTAAAATGGACTTAATGTAAATTTAACAATACAAATAACACTTCTGTCTGTGTATGTTGAAAAGGGGTGCGGCTGGAGGGTCCTGAAGTGCAACGGTAAACACCCACTGTTACCATTTTTAACTTCAAACAAACCAGGGTGCTATTTGATTAGTCCGGAGTTGTGATCAATAACTATGTTTCGTGTTTTCATGTTCTCCGTGATGTAAAAGGATCCGATTGCACAGACCACCCTTGTCTGGACATCGGCAGTGAGGAACACAACACCTTCCACAAGCGTATCATGATGCCCATAGATCATTTGAACCTGGAGAGAGGAGGGGAGTTTAATGGAGTCGCTCTGATGAAAGCACATAAAGTGCACGCCTTTACTCCTGTGTATGAACCTCATGGTTCAGTACAGTAGGTGAGGCCGACTTGAGAGAATTTGTATTAATTTTTCCCAGAGCGTGATCTAATATTTTCCTGATTGGTTGCTTCCTCCGGCTGGATCAGGTCACTGCCTTGGGACAAAGCCTACAGGATGTGTGCTTAACAGGAGGAGATCTCTGCCCAGCGCCACAAAGCCCCCACCGCCACTTAAACACGGGAACGGCGGAACTGTCACGCCAAAAATGTCAAATGCTTTTTATTCTCAGCACCTCTATAATTTTTTGATTCATGCCATACGATAAAACATAACAATACACCGATGCTTTTAGATACTCCTTTTTGAGGACCAGGTTTTTGGTGGAACCTCTAGGTCTATCTGGAACCTCTGAGCCACATCTGTTTTAAGTGCTTTCACTGGATTTGAGGCAGCTGAGCTTAAGGTTATTGTGGCTAAATGAAGAATTACCATAACCAATCAGACAATGCACTTTATTACATTATATGCTGCATTTCATTCTGGGGTTCAGGTGTTTTGTATTAGTCTCCTATCACATTACACGCATAGAGAAATAACCCACACCTGGAGAAAAAGCACATATTTTCTTTGATATATGAAAGGAAGGAGGCAATATTTTTATTCAAATATCATTTTTTTTTTTCTTTACCATGTTTTTTTTCCATCACACAATAAGATTTATAATACCTGGTGTGCCGCCCAGGTAACCTGAGGAGGTATGCACCAGTGTGTTTGTTGGAGGCACCTTTCACACGAGGTGCATTCCAGTGGTCATGGCAGGCCAACAACAAGTCAGTCAATCAGTGTACACCAGTAATTTAGGAGGTGTCACACTATCTCTTTTGTTAGCCACAGGACAGCAGTGGGAGTCAGAGAGGGAAGCAAGACAAAAAAAAAGAAGCTTTTTCAAACAGCTGAGGACACATAAAAAGCAATATGAGTTCCTTCCCCATTTCACACTATGCAGCGGTTTATGTGGTTTACATGAATCACCGAATGACAATCACGCGCAATTTAAGACAGCAACGCATTTTATGGAGTAACACTAAAAACAGTAATTTGATACATATTTTATATGATTACGGTTTATTGGCCCCCGTAGAGAAGCATCATTGAAGTTTATGCCCCAGACTCAAGAAGCCAAGTTGGTAAGTATTAAGTAACTCGCACAGTGAGACATCAGCAGGGGTGCAAACATGTTTTACTCATAGTTTTGGGGAGTTTAAAGGAGGTTTAAAATAAAAAAAATGAGTGTTTTGAATTTTGGTGGGGGGGAGTACCCTTTTGTTTACATTCAGATCACAGATTGTTCCTTGTTAAACCATTAGACAAGCCCTGATATCATGGATAAGAAATGATATAAGATCCAGATATAAGTGCTTATTATTACACAAAATATGAATTGATACAACCCAGTGCGGTCTTTGGTAATTAATTGCCATCTGTGGGCATTTATATGTATGACTGGCTAGACATCTGCCCAAGTATGCAAATACAATAACAACCAAAATACTTTGATTCATTGCTCTCGTGGTATATGGCCTCGAGGTGAAGGCTGACCAGTTGCCAAATCAAATACCCCCGCAGGTATGTGAAACCCTGAAAAATGCGTCTCAATCTGTCCTTTATCAGCGGTTATGTTGGAGAGGAAGTACGGCCAGTGTTTGAGAGTGGAGCGCAAAATAATGAGCCGCCTATTCCAAGAAAATGTTTAATACAAACATACAACCAAATGCCAAAATCCCCCACAAAAAGAGCTTATGAAGCCCCAGTCCTGTGGGATAGGATAAAGTATGGGAAATTTGTAGTCCTCCAAAACTGCTCACTACAATTACTCTGTACCTGTGGATTCTTTTTAATATGTCATGAAAAAAAACTGGCACTGAATGCGAGACCTCTTCTTCACCTTTTACTCAGTCAGGATAGTTTATGGGACATTTCCACAAAAAAAAAAATCAGACATCTTCTAAACTTTGCCAAAGTTGGCAGTGGACTTTTTTTTTTAATCGTATAGATAACCATTGCAGGGAGATCACTTTTTAAATTATCACCATACCAGCATGCTTTTTGCTCATAATAGAAAATTGCTTTTGGAGGAAATAATGTGTGTGAAGGTTAAAAAATGTCATAAGGAGTACTGGAGAGGAGTTACTTTATTGGCTCCTCTTGTATATAATATGATTCCACTGAAGTGCCATACGCAACCAACGTCTTTAATATCACTCACTGACACCATTTTCTACCAGGTTTGCCTTACATATCTGTGGTTTTATATAATAATACAATTACTGGTAGATGTTCAGGCCAAGAGTACTTGCTCATAAAAACATTATACATATAAAAAATAGTGCTAACAGCAGACTAGGCACTTTTTAAAAAAGCACTTATGTGTGCATTGTCACTTACAGGTGCTATCACGGCATTCTCTACTAGAAGGTTGTATTTCAGGATGATGTAATAATTTTATTTTGAAAGGGGAAAAAAAAGACTTATTGCATTTGTAAAGCATCCACCCTGCTGTTCTTTAATGAAGATAAAGTGCCATAAGAAACAGGCCACAGCCCATCTGGTGGAACTGACTTAATCATAACACATATACCTTCACCAGGACTTCAATGTATTGAAAACATCTATATCCTAAAGTGGGAAAGACACGCTGAATGAAAATGTGTTTGCCTCATAGCAGTAGGTCAGCAATAGGTGTGGTTGTGTCCGCAGACGGATCGTGATCGTGTGGATTAAACTGCATTTAGCCACACTTGTCTCATGGGATTTTCCTTGGCTACATGCAAGCAGACACTGAGCCAAAGCCCAGCTCAGTATTTTGACAGCAGAGCCAGAAGAAACAAAAGTGTTTTGCTTTTCCGTTGAAAAAAGCGAGGGAGAGAGAAATGAAGATGTAGTGGAGAGAAACGGTAGTCCCTCAGCCACTGCCTTACTCAATCCATATGCTAGGCTTAGAGGCAGGAAATACCCACAATTCAAGCGTAATCAGGGTAGAGGCCGCCTACCCCATTGGAACGGACCTGGTGGAACTGATTGGGCACCATTAGGGCAAGCAAGAGCTAAATATGCAGCTCAAAATGTTACATTTTCATACGGCAAGAGACGCAATCACAGTAATGGAAGGGAACAAGTTTTATCTCCCGTGAAAAATTAACTAGAAATGGATTTGTGACGGTTTTTCTGTATGGATTTTAGGTCCACGTCTAATCTAACGGCCTCAGTCTGCTGCCAAATACATGTGAGTGCTATCGTCACACACTCGCCTTAGTTTAGGATGACACATTTCCAAGTTCCGCATGTTTGATCGCTGCAAGAGCACGTTAGGTAAAAGTCTCCCAGAACCTCACTGCTGCGTATTCTAAGTCCACTTTGAACCGCAAAGGAAGCATTTTTTTATTTTGTTCGGTTGCATTGCTAATTCACAAACTGACTCTTTTCTGCGGTATCAACATTCAGCCACAAGTAAGACTTCAACGGAGAGAATGACAATGCTTCCCTAAAGAAGGCAACAGTTGTTTGACAGGCTGGTGGGTTTGTTTCGTGATGAGGGAGAACTGCTGGCAGGATTAACCATAATAACACTTCCGCCAAACTAGCGTGCTAGCAGTGGCTCTGTGTCAGAACCAGAAAGGGGTTTCCCAGCTGAGGAGTCCGCATGTTTACTGATAGTTGGTTTGGTTTTTGAGAAATAATTGGGGAGGCTTGAGGAAACAAGGGGAGCGACAGCTGATGTGGTTTGGTCAAAGGGAATGAACATCTGCCTTGGATTTAATATGTAGCCCAATAAAGACCAATGGATCTGGTGCAGAATCTGCCTCTCTCTCCCCTGTCTCTATCTATTGTTAGTCTCTCACACTGTTTGTCACTCTTTTTCTCACACACGATTCAAACAACATCATCTCCACCACACGGCCCGGCACTTTCTGATTACTTTCGTCTTTTTTTTTTCCTGCGCTGTAGATGTTATTTGTGAGCTGCCAAAAAGCGCACACAATAACAAACACAGTTGAACACTGGCCCATACATTTGAGTAGGAGAGAGGGCTGCAGTAGTTAAATCCTTGATTTGTACCTCTTGAAACTCTCACAAGTCCCCCGTGCCCCTTCCACCCCCGCTCTCCACCTCCCACACAATTCCCAGGTCAACAGAGCTCTCAATATGAGGCGCGTCTGGTCTACTGTGACAGCATATGGTTATCCACTCAAGGTGTCCGGAGACACTCATTCTTATACATTTAAAGTAAACAAAAGAGTAACGGGTTTATTCAATCAAAGTTGGTACAACATTGAAGAAGTGTGTTTCATTCAAATGATATATATCTCTTAAAGTATTATTTTGCCGATAATCTGGCATTTGAAAGTATTTCTCTGGTAAACTGGATCTTTTTTCTCTCTCTCTCTCTCTCTCTCTCTTTCTCTCTCTCTCTCTCTCTGCAATCAAAATATCCCCTTTTCTGCAGTTAAACGTCTGGCAAAAAAGGAGCTGCACTGTACGCAAGCGAAGAGTAAACACACCGAATTAGACACTGATTACATCATATTTTGAATCGGGGGGGGGCTAGAATGGCATCACATGACGCTTTGTGGGCACTGTCAGTTACCTTTTAAAAAATACACTCACCATGGAGATGATGTTTACTTTGGGGAAACAAGTGTACGTTTTGCCTGTTAGAGGCACAATTCCTTAAGTGCTCGGCAGCTTTGTGCAGATGTTTGTAGTGTAAACAGTGAATATTAGAATGATGTAAAACCAGAAGGTCTGCAGTCCATTACTATCTCTAGTACTTTGCCTCTTTATTTCCAATGTTCAAGATTAACAATAAAGCTAATTCTATACTGTGTCCTCTCCATGCAGCAGATTTGACGTACATGTTGTCCGATTGGAGGACAGATAGACAGATTCTGCCTCTCCTGGAGTCTGTGTATTACAGTTGCATGGCGACATTGTGGTAGGCATGATGGAGAAGTGTGCTAGGACTGATAGCATCTTTGAGAGGCAGCTCCCCTGGGTTAATGGGGGAGTTATCCTATTAGAGCCCCTCCTCTGCTCCACTCCTCCTCTTTCTGCCGGAGAGCAACCATCATTGCCTGATCTGTATACAAAAGGAAAAGACTAAATGGCCTCCGCCACACACAGTACAACGTTAGACCCGGGCTGTCCGTCGGGAGCACTGGGAGAATCCCAGGCCAGCTGATTGGCTCGGGCGTTAAAAGGAGGGAAGTAAGCACAACTTCCCTTCCTGAGTTGCAGAGAGTAGTACGCTACTGTACTTAACTACAAACTTGAGCTAATTTACATTTAATGCATTTAATTCACTCCACTACTACTCCTATACTCCATTACAATTCAGACGGAAATGTCTTTTTGCTGCACTACATTTATTTGAGAACTTTAAAATACAAAGCAAAGCCTATTAAAATGATGAATTTGTATAGATCGAAATGCATAACAGTATATATAATTAACTAATATCCTAGTTAGTATACAAGTATAATAAGGATTTTAGCATTTTAAGTACTTTCTGATAATAATACTTCACTTGTAATGGTTTTTTTTTCATATTACAAGATCTGAATACTTCCTCCACCAATGCAGAGTTGATTCTATGTTTTAAAACTCTGATAAAGGGCATCAACACTCAATCATGCTATGTATGAAGGCAGGAGATGCATACGCATGGTAATAATGTTGAAAATAAAGAAGCGTGTAGTGTTTTCCGACTGGTGGAAAAGGCTGACGTTAGATTCCCGGTCTATCTACTCCCTATCTGTGTCTTCTGTCTGACTGGCTGTCTCTGTCTCTGTCTCTCTCTTACCTTCTGCACCACTTCTCCCTCACGGCTGCTGATTCCCAGGATCGATAGTTTCCCTCTTGACATGTTGGGCCATTAATCACACCCCTCTCCTTCTCCGGCAGGAAGGATGCCTCAGCTAGAAAACATCTCAAGCAAGCGCAGGTCAGGTGGAAAGGTGAGGACAGCTTAACGGACTGTCCCCAATAACATGCTCTCTTCTATTGCTTCTAAAGAGGGTTTTTTTTCTCTTGGCCCTGAGTCAATGGATGAGTGGGGGAATAAATTAGGAAGCCACATTAAGCTGTCACCCAGGACTTTGAACAACACAGACTCGCTTTCCACATGTGATCGGTCTTTTCAGAGACCACACTGAGCAACTGGACCAACTTGACACTGTATTCATAAATAAAAAGTGTTGAGACAAAAAAATAATGGAAGCACAGGAGTTATTTTTCTCACAGCATTAGAAATTGTCTTACTTTAATGTGATTTACCACAGGAAACCACTGGTAGGCCTACAGCATTATCCAAGAGATGCACGTTGAAGAAATGGCATCCTGTAGTTTAGAACTTAACCCCGCTGTTGTGTAAATCACTCTGCCTCCAGGTTTTCCTCCTTCACTGATCTGACCATCATATAAAGCATTCTTATTGCACATATGTTTGATAGTGAAAGTCGAAGGAAGGAAACTTTGAAGAATGCATCTGGGCTCCTCTGCTGGTTGTTTCCCCCTGGCTTCTGAAGGCAGCACAAAGACATTGACCTATAGGCCTCAGTAACGGCTCCTTGGTGGCCATCCTGTCTCACCATGTCCATCTTCTGCATAGTTGAGGACTGAGGCGCTTGACATTTTTACGCCATAACTTATGCAGCCCCACCATAACAGCAAGGGTGCACTTTGTGAGACGTTACAATAACGGACGCGAGGAGAGAACCATAAAAAGTTGGGAGAATTAAAACAATCTTATAAATCACAGACAACTACGGGGCTCAATGAGGCTGCACCACAGCTTGGTCCAACAGTGGTCACAAATTGTGCTCCAGGTTTTTTCGGGACATCAAAGGTGGTATGGGGAAGGTGACTCACCCTCAGCAGGGGGAGGCTGATATATGGTGTGAGGAGGGAGATATGAGGCTCATTGAGGGGCTCATTCGGAAACCTCTTGGACAAACTCTCACTGCACTGTGTTTGCCCTTGTGACCCACGTTCCTCACCGCATTTGGTTGTTTTTGCTTTTTCTTAAAGAGAAGATGCTCGGAAGCCGTTCTCAGTGGAAGGTCAGGCGGTGGGAATGGCCTCGGGTTAATCTGTGCGCATGAGGGGTCGAAAACATCGGCCAAGGATTACATTAGTCCTTCAGTCTGCCACTGTTAAACCACACAAAAGTTATCATGTTCAATGGGGCGTGAATCCCTTCTTGGGTCTCAAATCAACTTCTCTGCTCTTTTTGTTTCTTTGGGAGAAGAATAGTGGCAGAGCGGAGCCAAAAACACACAAATAGTTCAGAGAGTATAAAGTTTTGCACCAATAATTTATGATCGTGAGTCAAAGGTATTTGCAGAAGAAGCATACATTTTTCCTACCATATAATTGTGCTGATTTACACCAATGGCTACAAAAACATTTAATTTCACCTTTTCCCTTCAGCACTAAACTTTGTCCTTTGGTGCGGCACAGGCAGACCATTGTATCTCTGCATTACGATAAAGAATACACAGATAAGTGGAGACTCATACCAGACAATGGCTTTTCTATTGCAAGTGTGGGTAATCGTCTTGTGGAGGGAGGCACTGTGTTTTGGCAAATTGCACCAGATTCATCAGGCTATTGGCATCCCCTTTCCTGCTCTCTCCTCAGGTTTCCTGCGCTCCATCACGACGCAGGGGCCTCATAGTGCTGCCCGCTCTCAATAGGCAGGGCCGACGCTAAGATTTCAGATGCTGGCCAACCTCTCTGAGGGAACAGGTGTCCCCTCTGTCTGCCTGTGGTCGAGGTCCCGTAGTGGAAGCATGGGAAAGGGCAGCCACCGCAGAGGTTCTACCCCAGCGGACAGGTAACAGTGCGCCTTTCAACTCAGCCTGAATTCAGCTAAATTGGTGTCCTTTTAGGAGCCACGGGAAGCAGTTGGAGCTAGGAAATAAAGAGCGGAAATTCGCCCGGCGATTCCCAGTTGGCTTGGGGAGTATGGTGCTCTCACAATGGGGAAAGCAGAGAAACTATTTTGATGTGTAAATGAGATAAGAAAAAAAAGGCGCTTTGGCCATGACTGCTTTACTTTGTTGTATGCTTTAATAGCAGAGACCCATGCCTTCAGTTAATTTAAATGATTTGTGAATTTGCACCGGAATGAACTGCAGTATATGGACACCAATTCAGCGGCTACATACACAATCATCTCAACTTTTGAGTGTCACATCCCTTAGGACAACCTTTGTTTTTCAGTCTGACATGAGACGAGAGGGATCTTGAGGCCTGGCGGTGAGCAGGTCACTTGTGAAGAGAGATCAAAAGAGCAGCAGTGTCAGCCCTGAAGCAACCAGCTCATCAGGGTGACCTGTGATCAATGGTGCAGGTGTGGAGAAGGTAAATATCTCAGAGGCTCACACATTCAACTGCTCACTGGGAACAAATTGGTATGAACTTGTATGGATGTTTTGTTTATAAGTCTAAACTTTCATGAGTTTAAGTCTGGAAAACACTTATTCATGTCTAAGTAATTAAAGGTAATTAATATCAGTTATTAATGTTAACTCTCACTGACAACACACTCACCCCGTGATCCCCCTCATTCATAAATGTAGCCCAACAAAAACAAATCATCAACGTCAGCCACGGCCTCGAGGAAGCTCTGGGGTTATAGAACAAAGACATTTGCAAATGTCATTTGTGACCTCCACGCTCCAGTTCTGCAGAGTGATAATACATTGATGGGAATGCCATTAAAAACAGTTTCCAGCTCCTCCCGGATTCATTTGCACTGACCCAGAATGCAGTATTTTCTTAACACAAGCAGCAGGCTGCTTTGATGTTATCTGCCTATCCAAACAGTGGAGGGCCGGCTGCCCCTGCCCCGCCTGTGGCCGCGGAGGACGGCGTCGATTAATCACAGTGAAGCCTGCGAGAGCGCGCTCATAAATCGCCTCGCCGCTCCTTAAACAGGAGAGTCCCAGGGCGCAGCGTCGTCATTTATCAACACCCTCCCCTCCGGATGAGGAGTAAATAAAGCTCTGGATATGGAACCGTGTCCCGGGATGTTGAGCATATCCACTGGTGTAATGGTAAATAAAGAAGTGCTGAAACTGCGACTTTCAAGCAGTCATCAATTTAATTTGTTAATTTGAATATTTTCTTTAAATCTTTCCTTTAGAATATTTCACCTTAGTTTGATACTATAATACTTGATTCTGGGTACTTTTATAGTAAATGACATTTACTATAAAGTCCAAATAAAAGTAGATATAAGAATATAAGTATTTATAGTTTTAATGTAGATATGTACATTTACTAAATGTACATATGCTACATTAAATCTATAAATTCTTTTACTCAAAGGAGTTTATTCACAAACCTTTCTTCTCATATTTTGATCAATAGGAACTACACAAATAACTTCATGTATAGCTGAAATAATCATTAATTACCTGTTTGCGGTTGGGAGAAGATGAATCAGCAACTATTAAGATAATTAACTCAACATTTACTGTATTTGAGTAATTTTGTTTAATTTAGTTCAATCTTCTAAACAGAAGATATCCCTTTGGGCTTTAGGAAAAA
Source organism: Leptoclinus maculatus (assembly GCA_032191485.1). NCBI lineage: Eukaryota > Metazoa > Chordata > Actinopteri > Perciformes > Stichaeidae > Leptoclinus > Leptoclinus maculatus. The sequence goes on from JAVDOI010000013.1 coordinate 8,679,492, forward strand.
CTGGGATTTTCACTATTTTCTGACATTTTATCGATCAATTCGTTGATAAACCAATAAAATAATCAGCAGATTAATCAATAATGGCCCGAATATGTATCTTGCCATCTTTGTTAAACCTGCAATAGCTCATTCTCATCAGATGTTTCTTTGCTCCAAACTGTGAGTTAGAGAGGCTGCATAATGTTTCCCTCAAGTGGAGATTAAGAAAAATGCATTAGTTTGGGGCTGACAACTGTCCCCTATGTGATACATTGGGTCTCTAACTATATATGCAGTGGATTGTGTACAACACTACTTCTGGATCAGATTTGATTGCTTTATGGATTTTGTTGTTATTTTGTGGGGGGGGGGGAACGTATAGAGTGTATTTGGATATGATATAATGGGATCAAATTTGTGATCCTCAAATTGTCTGTATCTTAACATGCATTGCGCATGGGTGCTATGCCACAAAAGCAGGTTGGTATGAAGGTATGATGGTGTGATAGTTTAACGACAGTGAAGCTGCACATTCATTATACTATTGGTATATCGGTCTGCTAAGCTGGTCTACCTCTGTTATTCTCCACCTTACAGTACAGACAAGATTCAACAAACAATTAAACATGTGGACCGGTAAAACATTTTCCCAGGATTTATCTCTGGGACTGGATGGGGGTGTAAACATTGCTCCTTGTGTCCGGCAACACTGGAGTCCTGTGAGAGTCTGGGAGAAGCAGCAGCAGAAAGCACTATCTCCATCATCGGCGCTCACCAGGCCTGTCCTCACACTGGCAACCCCACAAAGCCTGCCCGGAGACAGATGACAGCGCCACAAAGACAACACAGGTGGCTGGCTGCAGACCACCTGGAGCAGAAAATCTGGGCCACACTAAGATCTCTGGGAGACACCACAGAGAGGAGAGTTTGGAAATGGGAGGGAAGAGAGGGAGGAAATGATGAAGGGGTTGAGGGGATGGACAAGGAGTGAAGAGTCGGATGAAGAAAAAGACAAACAAAGGATAGGGATTAAGGTACTGAATGACAGAAAAACGGAAAGAAAGAGTTGCAGAAAGTTGTAGGCCATATTTGAGGAACTTCAAAAAAGTGATTTGCTATTCTTAGTTAACAACTAAAAATGTGTTAAAACTTTAAAGAAATAGCAACACATGTTGGTAAATGCATTTGCTTGCTTAATGAGAGTTTCTAAGATTGTATGGTGAATATAAAGCTACAGCCAGCAGCCAGTTAGCTTAACGTAGCACAAAAAGCTAAGCTAGCTTTGCTCTGTGCAAAGGTAACAAAATCTGCCCACTAGCACCTCTGAAGCTCACTCTTTGACACGCAAAATGTCCTTTAAGTGTAAAAACAAGGATGCGTGGTTTTGTGCCGGCTTCCCAAAGTCTTTGTGCTAAGCTAAGCTAACCAACTCAGCAAACAGGGGAGAGGTATTTATCTTCTCATCTAACTCTCGGCAAGAAAGGGAATGTAAATTTCCAATAATGTTGAAATATTGCTTTAATCTAAACAGGTTTGGTACCTTGCCTTGCATTTTGCTTCCAAAAATATTGTACGCAAATTTTAACAGATCTTGGATAATACCAGAAGCGAAACATTTTGAATAGCATTGATATATAGTTAAGATATGTTATTATAATACAATAGGAGAGTTTAAGTTTTAACATTTTAGAGAGGAAATTCTAAAAAGTCACGTCAGCATGAATAATTACCTCCAAATGACATTTTATTTAGTGTGATGGATAAGTCATCAAAGCTGAACCTACATCTATCACCACCATCAGTGAAGGGCTTGTCTCAAATGTCACAATAAGGCGGCTTACATCAAATTTGACCTCTCTCCTATTTCCTTAACAATACCATTTAATAACGATAGGGTCTGTCACGCTCCACATTGCGATTACATGCCCTCCTTTCAAGAGGTTTTCCACTGACCAAGATGAATCTGTCTTCGGGACTCACGTTCATGCCCACCTTTGAACTGAGGGAGATGCTTTAGTGCCGTGACCTCAATCCATTCCCCTTATAGAGCTCAGTGAACATTTATCCAGACAGCTCAATCCCCCGGATCAAATTCTTCAGCATGATGGGGAATTTCTGGAGCCAGCGAGTCTTTAAAGCGAAGATGGACTTCCAGTGAGGAAGAGTCGACTTTGATAGCCTTTCAGACCTTAGATCGCGTTTTCCTGTGAAGGACATGGCCAGTGGTTATTCTTTACAGGGATGGAATAAAAATAAGTCAGACAGAGCATTGGTGGGGGACTGATTAGAAACGCAGAAGAAGCCTGTACTCCCAGCAGCAGGCCCGGTTAAATTGTTTGACCTCTTTGCTTTTACATGTCTGTAACAGCAGATATGACCTTACCTGCTGCTGGAGGAGCGGTGTTGGAACATCATCAAGGGAGATTGATTGATTGAAAGCCACCCACAGGAGGTTTCCCTTGAAATAAACACAGTCAAGGGTCTGTTATTCTTCTAAAATCTATGTCAGTGTTGGAAAATATTCATCCTCCTTCCACTCCACATCTTCATCTCTTTCATTCCTTGTCATCAGTGTGTTTTCTTTTCTCCTTCAATTGTCAGCGTCACCTCTCCATCTCACAGACTTCATTTTTCAACCTCTTCATCCCAACATCCCCCCCCTCCTCTTTTTTATGCACCAAACACACCTCATCAGTAGCGCCTGCTTGGTGGGAGCCCTTCACCTCAAGCGCAAGGCCTGACTGTCTGCAAGCCTCCTCAACAGCTGTCATGAAAAACAAACAGACACTCTTAATTGGTGTTCCAGACTCAAGGAAACTGGACTAAAATATTTGCATAATTTCACAGAGGACGGAGGAAATTGTTAAAACATGTGAGCCGAGGCCTCGGCTGCTGTAACCCTACCCCCGCCGGCCCGAGCGGCTCTTGGGTGCCACCCAGCGCCAATGGTGCCAGGGGGGAATGGAGGGGGAGGGAGAGGCGAGGAGTGAAAAGGTCATACTGGCTGATCCTATTAGAGTGTCTCACCTTCTCATACTGCTGAGAGCCAGAGAAGACCTGACACAGGCAGAGCAAAGCCTGCAGTATCGCATGAACACAACACTGGGTGGTTCTTGTTCAGGCAAACAACATTTTATTTTTTCTGAAATGCATTCTCTTGCTATTGTACATAAAGTGTACGCATGGGCGTTTGTGTTGTTTCGTGCAACAATCCTGACTTTTAGTAAATAAAACAGTTATCTAAACTAGATGAAGATAGATAAATATGATAGTCATGAGATGATTAACAATCTGTGGAAGGTAAATTAAATTAGAATTTGTGCATAATATTGAAAGAATAACACAGTAATGTATATGAGTATGCAAAGAGATGTATGCATATCTTTTCTTTCTGTTTTTTGTCCATATATATATGTATGTGATTTGCTGGATTAGATGCTGTATGTTTATATAAAAAAAAAAAGGATGAAATCATATAAAGAGATGAAAGTGTCGACACAGATGGAGATATATGTACATGTGCACTATATTCAATTAATAAAACAGGGTATAATATGATACAATTTGACATTATCTCCAAACTTGTTTGTTCTTTCAACATGTTGTATTAATGTGTATTAGCTTTATATTAATATTAGTGCACATGCAGCAGGGCCCCGGTCCTCCTCCATCCTGGTTCCCACATAGGAAACCAGAGTGGTGGGCGTTCACAGCCACAGCTGAGGCAGGGGTAATTAAACTAGTCTGGGCCATGTGGAAAAGACATAGAGCTTTAAATGCCCTCACTGGAGATAACATGAGCACCATGCAGATAGATCACATGGGAGCCCTCCGTTTACTGGGGATGCCAGCTGCACTGAGACACCACGGCGAGCTTTGTCACCTTGTAAACGAAAGAGGAGAGACAGGGAAGTGAGGGGAAGTCAATGAGTGGTACTACAGTATGTCTTTTTGTTGCACACCAGAGTGCAGAGGGAGCAGAGAGGGGAGCATGGGGTCTGAAATTGCACGGTGCTTAATAAAAAACGCGGAGGAGGCTAGTATGAGACGCATGAAGTAGCTCAAACAAGCATCAGGTGTCTCTGGGATTTCAAAGGAAATTTCATGCCGTAAAACTGCATTTTATGGTTCTCAGCTAAGCGAGATTGTGAAATACAAGTCAACGATTGTTGACACTAGATATTATTTAGTTTTCTTTTTTAGCAATAAAGATGCAAATGAGCTATCGCCATACAGACACGTCATAAAGGAAAAGGGGCGAATTACAAATTAACAAGATCTACAAGTAATTATTATTTTAAAAAACAACAACTTTGTATTACCGAGGAGTGATTAGATCTAATCAAGTGGAAGTAAAGCGAGTAAACAGATCATGAAGCAGCCGCTCCTTATGAATACAACATAATTATTAAATGATTATGGTGATTACACACCCACCAGGGTTTGCGGCGTGTCTTCATTATCACGCAGATTAATCAACGCCACAGGCTCAGGAAGCAGGCCGGGGGAATATTCACAGTGGAAGAAAGATGCATAATGAGGTGAAAAACAAGAACATACAAGATTGTTACACAACAAATAGAAGGCAAAAAAGACACTAAAAAAATATCCAATAAACAATATGTTTGCATTTTTAAAAAACGTTCGAAATCTGCTTGGATCGGCTCTCTGGAAGCAGGTGAAGCAGTTACTGGTGTTTAGCTGATGAGCTTTTATTCAGTGTGATGAAATGAAATACTGCAGGTCACTGAATCGGGCAGAGGCACAGACAGCTCACATCTATAATGCTCCAAGGATGCATATACTGTATTTTATTACATCTGGTATGCTTCCCAATGCCTGATTATATAATGATCAGAAAAGTCAATATAGGAAGATAATGTTTAGTAAATGAATGCATTTGAACTGCATCTATTTTTCGAGGTCGGAGAAAGGTTCACGTATTCTTCATGTATTATAATGTTCTTCAGCTGTATCACAATGTATAAAGGACTGCAGAGCAGCTACCCTGACATTAGTTGTGTCTCCATTGTATGGCACGAATTAATCAGTGTCATAGCCTCAGACAGTGGGAGAAAGATGATGGATGAACAATGTCTGCACGGTAACCATGTGACGCGTATAAAGGGAGAGAGAAAGGCCCTGAAAGAGGCTGAGCGTGTCTGCGATGTAGTGAGGAAGAGAGAGTGTGTGTGTGTGTGTGTGTGTGTGTGTGTGTGTGTGTGTGTGTGTGTGTGTGTGTGTGTGTGTGTGTTCGACTGATGCAGAGAGGAAGGAAGAGTCAGTGGGAGAAAAACAGTGCGTGTGTCTTTTCAAGTGTGTGTGATCATGTCTTTCTATGATGATAGAACAAACGACCTCCTCTGTCATGCATGGCCTTGAGAAACCTCTGTGGATTTGGGACTCCATCAGCCTGGGGGAGGGCTCTCTGGCTGTCCTTGGAGCTGCCTGTTTGTCTCTTTCCACACCGCCGACTAGCCAAACAGCAGGGTCCTCCGCCTCTCCCACGGGTCAGGTCCCTCTCAACCCCCGGCAAGCTTTGATCTGACGGACAGAAGAAGGGGGTCCGAGAGGGCTTTGGGAACTCTCCGCTCTGCGTGTGTGTGTGTGTGTGTGTGTGTGTGTGTGTGTGTGTGTGTGTGTGTGTGATGGGGTAAAGGCAGGGGGATGGTTCAGGTCAGGTGGGGTCAAAGGTCGGTGTCCATCGAGACTGTCCTGTTACAGAAGAACGGCTACCACACAGTCGAACAAGCAAACACACACGCAAACAGACATATAAAGACATATGCAGTTTAAAGCTGCTTTAATCGATATTATTACAATACCAAAGGATCAAAGGTGCCTCTCCTAGTGAACAGCCCACAAATAATTATTAGTGAGCTTAATTATTAGCATCTTTCAGCAAATTATTTTGGGTTTCTTGCTCTCAACTTGCCTATTTTGATCCACTCATTGCCCTCAAAGTGTCGTTTTCAGGCAGCACAGCAGCTGTTTTCAGTTTTGAATGCTTTAATAAAACCCCACTTTGCGCTACCTGCCCTGCACCAAACAACAGACAGACAAAGTCACACTTACGAAATATGAAGAAGCAACATACAGGAAAAGATAGCCTTGTATATCTCTTTGGGAGTCTAATTTGATTGCTCACCTGTGTGAGTGGCTGCATGTCTGTGTGATCACTGAATGCATGCAGAGCTCCACATGTGCCACTCATCTCCACGCCTTTTCCCCACGGGCACAGCCTCCCTGACCACCACACAGCCATCAGCCCACCACTCACTTCTGCCCAGGACAGCCCCCTTTTGAAGGCTGAGTAATTAACGTGCCATCTGATACACCATCCGGCCATAGAGGCTCTCCAGGGGGACACACACATCTCACACATCTCACACACACACACACACACACACACACACAAACCTGCGTGCACACTCGCACGCTTACACGCACAGGTGATCCATCAAACGGTGTTAACTGGCCCGAGTGTCGCTGTCAGCTGTGTCTCGTTGTATGATGGTGACCCTGAGGTTAGCCCAAAGAGACCATCATGTGCCGTAATGACAATCCCCTCTTCAGCAATTTGCAATTGGATGCACCATAAAACTAAACCTGAAGATATGATTCCTGATTGAAGGTCTCTAACTGTTGCCCTAAAGGGATAGTTTGATGAGGGGGAAATCTACTGACTCAGAATCGTACAAACAGGTGGATGGATATCTTTTGTTGATGTTGTTTTGAAGGTGCGTTGTGCTCGGCCTAACTTTGCGAGATGTTTTTGGGATCAAGTAGTCACTGTGCTTAAAGTTAGAGACACAACCATTCTATTGCTGAGTGTATTATTGTTGTTGTTGTTTTTCTTATTATTAGTATTATTAGTATTATCATTCTATTATTATTGAGGATGATACTATTAATAAAAATAATAGCTTACATTTTGTTTATTTAATAAATACACTAAAAGGCTTTCTATAAAGTTTATTATTTATTTCTTAACAATTAAATTAACAGATGAATAGCAACAAGCAGTCTCTTGAAAGCTAGGTTTATCTTAACCACCAAACAAAAGGCATAAAAACACATACTGTAAATATATCAAAATGATGTTTTACTCCGGGCGAGTGGAAAGAATAAAACGAGAAGAGTCAAACTCCCCCAAAACTTAACTAGTTCTTGTAAGTACATGCTTCACTCCGTTTTAGAGGTAAAAATATATGATAATAAAATAAATTAATTTGACAAAGAATGTCCTCGTAATGGATTCCGATTGATTTGAATTGTGTTTGAAATATGTGGATGTGTGTGGGTTTCCCCCCATTTGAATGGTGGCGTTAAGTTAGTCATGCTGCAGAGTAAATTAGACACAAGGATTCACCTTTGTTACAAAACCATTAAAACCATTAAAATGAGTAATGGGTATTTTTCCAAGAAGTTTGATGTGTGAAAATGGGAAATGTTGTAATGACGAGGAAGTCTTTATAAAGCAACAGACAAGCATCACTGCAAGAACACAGACCGATTAAATCTCTTTTCAAAATGTCAAAGGCCCACAGTGTGTTGTTGCACCTGTGCAGACTGCACGATCTTCAGAGAAACAAGAAAAGAGACCATAACTCAATAAATTTCTCTCTTTCGCCGAGATTTTTTAGGACATCACGTTCTACACGATGACCGTGAAATCACTTTGATTTCTGATGTGGTCACGAAAAGTTCAAGCCTCTTAGAAAAAAGGTTTGATTTGGGATTTGGTTGCAGATTGCGGCCATCAGAGAACCTCGACAGAACATTTTCTCCAAAAGGTTAAAGGTGATGCAGGGATGTCTAATTAAGACTGATGCCTGGATAGATATCCTTCCTGACGTGTTTTTTTGGACTTGTAAAAACATTTGGTACAGCTTGATTGAGTGATCCTGTAAAACAATTATTTCAACATACTAATGCAGAACTAGCAAACTAAAAACACTTTTCATTTTAATCACTGGTATCACTAAACACAACATGACAACAATAGTACATTTTTAAAAATGAAAAATAATGCATATCTTCTCCACTTTTGCTCTGGGTGTTGACCAGGAAAGCCATTTTTTTTTTTGCCTGTAAGATCACGTTTGATGTGGCCAACACTGCCACGGGCAATGTGTCAGAAAAGAAAGAGAAAAGGACAAGAGAGGAGGGGAAAAAAGAGGGTTGAAAGAAGTTCTAATCCATAGTTGCAGGTGTGTTACGCTTTTGTTGCCCCACCAGAAATTCAAAACAGAGTTGATGACAAAGGGCCGGGCCCCATGCAGCCTATTGTGGCCTGGAGAACAATATGGAGGCTGTGAATGGCTAATCCCTCTGGACCGCTGACAGGTTGGGCCTTTAAGCAACCTGGGGACTCATTTCTCCGCTGGGCTGGGCCGCTCATCTGACAGGGATGGGAAAACCCAGACTACTTACAGCCACTGAGCCTTCGCCCAGAGCAGAGACTGGGAGCCATTGTGAAGGGAAAATATTATCTCCATTGTCAGGTTGTGGCCGTCTTTGTAATGTCAGAAGATGAACTCGGGGAGAATATGCCACCGGAGGGGGACTATAGAGCGACGGTAGAGCCAACTCAGACTGTGTGAACGCGACTCAGCCAGCTTAAGAGGTTTTTAGAGTAAAACCTCATTATTGTCATATTGAAAAAGTCCCATGGGAATGTCATACAATATTTTGATATTTCAAATTTCCAGCCAATATTAATGATTTGCCATGTATTAGTTCTCATCATCTAAATAAAATTGCTGAAAGCAAAAATGTACCTGGACTTTAAGTTCCCTCTCTGTAAAATCAAGAGCATCAATGAAAAGATCTTTCTCAAATGATATGATGTTACCTTTATTTGTACAGCGTCGCCGTGTTTGCGTGCCTGCAAGAGCATATCTCAGAGCAACACACCTTCCATATCCAGAAACTCAGACACAACGGGAGAAATATGCAGTGTGTAAAACAAGCCCATTGGAAGAACCTGGCGGTGTTAATCTCTTTGTGTGAGAGAGACAGAAAGGCGAGGGCAAGATAATAGGTCAGGGGGACAACGCCCAGCCCTTGTAAACAGGACTGGGATAGCTCCACATGACCTGAGAACAAACACAAATATCTGCTTCTTCTGGGATCCCATTGGCAGCAGCTCTGGAACCAGGACACCGCCCCAGCAGCTCAGTGACCGTCTCAGCCAACAAGCAGCATGGAGACAGTGGAGGACGAGGCCGGGAGAGGGCCGCAGGGGCTCGAGTGTGGCTGTTGTTTTGTCAACCCTCCCCTCCTAGCGCCCGCCTTACCCTTCCTCAACAATTTATGCATCTTCCCTCACGACTATTTCTTCTCTCTCCCCCCCCCCTCCCCGTTTTGGCTCGACCTTCCCTTTCAGAGTGTCCAGCTCATCCAGCCACAAAGAGCCTTCATTCTCTCCTGAGAGGAGGCTGCCAGTCCCGCACTGTAACCCAATCACCTATCTAACAGAAGAGTGTGTCATCTCCGCAGAGTAACAGGAAGTCAGATCTCCGTCTCCCTGCCTCTGTCTCTGTCTCTGTCTCTCTCTCTCTCTCTCTCTCTGTCACACTTACTCACCAGAGGGCATACACGATGCCTGTATGAACAGCAAATTACCAATATCCTGGACAAAACAGCATGACATTTGATTTTGGGGTATCTTCATACTTGACTTGGGGGTTTACATTGACATAATTGTGTTCTCGAACGATAAGGGTGATATTCTATATTTTTCTTATTGTCATGAAATCCAATAAAAAGACCAAAACTAACAAGAATTGTCTGTGTAGCCAAAGCCTGATCTGGCTTATTCCTGTGTGCCATGGACCTCCGTTGTTGTTACCTGCATCGTTGCACACGGTGACATATTTCTACATTAGATGAACATGGGCACTGTAGGGTATTTAGTGCTGCATCCGCAAATGCACTAGTGCAACAAATCTGTGGCTCGAAAATAGTCTCCTACAAATGAACACAATGTTTTAGGAAATAATAGTAAAATGAAAGTGTAAAAATAAGATTTAAATCTTTAGTACTAGAGGGAACAGGCTTGTGAGTTAAGTGTCACAGACAGGCTTGGGAAGTCTAAAAGGTGTTGACGGACTGGTCTTTTCATGGGATTTGTTGTTGCCAGGCTTATTTTCAAATCACATAATTGATATGTTTTATCAGTGAGAATATTGATTTCATTAATTGAAAAAAAAAAAGTTTCTCGTCCAATAACAGCAAAAAGTTTAAATGTTTGTGTTTTTAGTAGTCATTCGAAGACTGTGTTTGAAAAAGTAAAATGATAAAGTAATGCTAACATGACATCATGCGGTGACCTCCAGAAAGACAAACCCTCTCTCCCAGCACGTCCTTCAGACCAAGTCTTCTTAAATGTGTGGTTCCTCAAAGCATGGGCAGATTCCTGGAGATGTTCTGCAACACTTAGTGAGTGTGGATACAGCTGGTTATCAGAAAAAAAACATCCATGTGCACTATAATCCTACCGTGATAATTCTATTCATGGCGATTTGTAGAAAATCAACAGCCCAGCTGTTACCTTCAATTTTAGGATGACAGTTCGGGTTCAGGGGTCGAAATGTTCATACCTGGAAAGAATGTATTTTCTAAACAAAGCCTGGACGTAGCAGAGGAACTAATCTTCCCATAAGGAAGTGTATACATTAGGCAAACGCGATTGAAATAGTTTAGGATTTACATATCCCTTTTCTCATTAGTGGTATTGAGTGACTGGATATTGAATAACAAACATGCTGAAAGTGGGTTTGGAAAGCTCAAAGCGTCCAGGCTGGAAGGCCAAAGTTAGCCTCACTGAACCCCCCTGATGTTGGCTTTGGACCTACAGTTCCTTCCTGTTCATGGAAATTCTTCTACAAACGAAAAATGTTTCAGTCGTACAAAAAAAAAAGAAAAAGAAAGTTGGATTATGCTGAGCCTTAAATGGCTGACGATGCAATTTTGTTTCAAAGCAATGTGTTCCACCTGAATTCATTTAATATCTAAAAACGTTTAAAAAAAGATGAGAAAAGAATAATGATAATTAAACAAAACAACATTTATGTGAGCAAAGGAAAAAAGGAGCAAATGAAAATGTACTGTTGTTGTCTTCTCATTTACATGCGTTTAAAAAACAAAACAAGGTAATTAAACAATTGATTTTTGGTGACCATGTATGGAGGAAGAAAACACGAAAAATGAATTTACTGCTGAGGCCTTCCAAATCCAAACATACAATGCCAGAAAATTGACCATTGTGAAGATATGCTGACCTCTGCTGGACAAAAGAGATGTTGTAGTGTATGTTTAAGGCCACAATGTAATCCTGTCCTCCAGGAGACATATGCAAGCTCATATTAGTATTTCAACCTTTGAATTTCATGAAACCTGCTTACTGCAGGTGAGCTTTAGTGCATTAGTTCAACACTTCAACAGTTAAAAATAAGGCAAGATTTTCATGCACTTCATTTTGTCTGTAATTTCCTATATCTACAAACAAAATCTTACTGTTGTCCTTGTCCTGTAAACGTGGACAGTTTTGTACTCAACGTAATTTAAGAAGTAAATCTCCAGAAATCCATTTGCTTTTTTCTCAGGAGACACTTTGACTTGTCATAGTAGGAAAAGCACAGGTGTTACTTATAACACTAACGATGGCTCTGCAGAGCCAGCAAGCTGAAGCAGCTACATTCAGCTGTCATTAATGTTATCACTAACACCTGTGATTTCCTACTGTGACATATCAAAATGTCCCTTGATTTCTCCAAATGTAGCATCTCATACTACTTATCACCCTGAATCCTATTTTACCCAGAACATTTCTTTTTTTCTTAAAACAATTACAGCTTCTGCCAATGGTGTAAGATTATTCCACTTGTTGATTAGGTAGCGCTCCTTGATTTGGAAGCATTCTAGTAATTAACATTAGTACCTTGAAATACTTCAGAACAATCAAATTGCTGCATATAGCATCAAGTAAAATGAGACTCACAGAGACATCCGAAAACAATTGTAACAATGTAATTTCAATGAATTTGTAGACTTTGGATATCAAAAAATTATAATAAAAGTACTAATTGCAATACCTTTTTAGGACAGTTGCTTTGTGTTTTTTAGGCTTAACACGCTCAATTTCATAAACACTCATTTACATTTATACAACAAGTACTGCACAGAGAGGGCTGTAGGTGTAACTCAATGAAACAGCACGTGACTTGCAACACAACATTTCAATTGTTCTCTTAAATTCTCCATTAAAGGACTGTACTTGATATCCACTCTGAAAGGTTTCCCAAAGTTTCCCAGTTCAACATTAGGAGAGGTTAACTGACCACAGTGTGTGTGTTTTTTGTGCTCAGCTGAATGTGAGGAGCACCGTGGGTTTGCTGTTCACGTTCCTCCCCACTAGATGCCACTCTTGTAACATCACATACCGCACGAGCTTCAACGAAACCTGCTGCAGCAACACGTTTCCATCTCAGCAGCACCGACTTTGTTGCTCCAGCCAGCGTTGAAATATTTTCTGGCACACACTTTCTGTTGCTTGATTTGTGAAATAAAAGAGCTTCACTCACAGAGAAGTGAGATCAGTGGACTATAAACGCAAGCCAGGCCAAAACGTCAACATTTCTGCTGACATGTCACGTTTTGATTAATGGCACCTCATTTTCAATGCAGTCTGTGCCACATTGTGGAGAGGATGGAACGGAGGCAGACCGAGTGTGAGAAGGCAGCTCATTAGCTGTCCCGGTCCAGCAGAGTGGCTGCGTTCTCCCAGGAGAGCAGTTCAGAGTTCTGGGAAACTCACCAACACGGCAACAGCTGCGACTCTGCCCGGACCTGATGAAAACTCTTCCTCTCGCTACTCTCTTTCTTCATCTCAGGCACTTTGTCAGTCTGTGCCATCACCACCCCTGGGGGCCTGGATCTCTATCAATCTGTACTCACCTCGTTTTGGGGTTTAACTGAATGAAAGGACTCGTAGATCAAGAGATCACTGTCCATTCTTCTCTGTCTGCTAATTGTGGATGTTTATGAGTGTGTGTGTGTGTGTGTGTGTTGTGTTGGTTTTTGGCTGTGCATGTGTGCGTTACAGGGGGTGCGAGTGAACTTCTGCTTCTCCCTGAACTTTTGACCAATGTTTTGTGAAGTTTTTTTTTGTTTTGACTGAAATACGAATAACTGCATTCCGTCTGATGAGACGATCTCTGGAGTCCTGCTGGCAGATAAGAGATGTGGTCCAAATGTACAGAAGTTAAATCTGATCAGAATAAACAAGAAAAACTACAGAAACTTCGCAAGATTATGTTGGTGTCATACCTTTTATGAGTATGTAAGAGATTTGCACATTCAACACTCATAATGATATGTATTTTTCAGCTAGAAAAATTAATAAAAGATGTGCAAAAATCAGCAAAATGAAATTCAGTATCACCATTATAATACCAGTATAATCATTATTTGAGTTTATGTAAGTGTATTAATAGTTGATTATAGCACAATGAAACCAAACCACCGTTTTCAAAAAAAATATCAAAACCTTTCCAACTTGCACGTTTGGTTGCATGCATAAATGACAAATATATATATATATATATATACGTATCAGACTTTTTTACTCACAGCTTATGACTGTGCTGCAGCCACCACTAGATCCATCTGCTGCAGACTTTTTATTTAAACCGTCAAGATTCATGGATTTGCTTACTGTGCATTTTAAGTCACGTGACAACCTGGGCTCTGTTTCAATATAGAGGAAATAAAAAAACGAAATCTCTGAGGGACTAAGTATGATGTTTTGATTTAATGTAACACAAGGACAGAAGACAGCCATTACAAGTATTTATTTTTTATCTGAAATACAAATACATAAAAGGACAATCATATCACAAATGCAATAAATACTGTAGACATAGAATATAGAAGAATCCTGCTGCACAACTTTTGCAATTCAGGTCAAAGTAACACACAGCATTTTGAGTTGTGAGGTGATTTTGCACTCTAAGACCAGTCAATAACACTAATTGTCATGCACACAAGAAACTATCTGAAAACAACTTGTAGTCTTTATTTTTCTGACACGCTGAAATACAAGTCCTCAGTGTACTAAAGCTCGAGTTGGATTTCAGTTCAAAGCCATTGCTTAGGACATCCAGGGGGGATATTGAGCCACTGACAGCTCTCCAAAGATGGACAGGATGGTTTCAAATTGTCTGCGGGCACTGTAAGAACCAGAGCTGGTGTTTGAAGGAGGAAGTCCTATGCTGTTGCTCCACATAGTCTCACAGTGGGTGAGATGCCGCTGTCCTCAGATCGGCCTGTCATCATGAATGGCCAGGTCTATCAAAGCAAAAGACAACAGGTTTATAGCAGTAAAGAAACACATCCAACATATTGGTGATCTCTATAACATTCAAACACTAACACAGTCGTTTTACATTTGATGGTGTAATCTTTTTTAAAGTCATGCACAATGAGATAGTTCACTTTAAAACATCTCAACAGCTCCATACCAGGTTGACAGGGTGCACAAAGCTGTTCTCGAATCGGTCGTCCTGCAGGAGCTGTCTCAGGTGAGAGATGTAGCTCGAGGCGAGTCGAAGCGTGTCCAGTTTGGACAGTTTGGTGTCCGCTGGTACCCAGGGCAGGGTGGTTTTCAGTCTGGAGAACGCTTTGCTCAGCACCCTCATGCGCGACCTCTCCCTGGTGTTGGCCGCGTTTCTCTGCGACTGCCGCGCATCCTTCTGCTGCGCCCTGGAGAGTTTGCGCTCGCGCTTGGCCCTCCCCTCCGCGCCGTCGTCTTCGAACTCTTCATCCGAATACCGGCTGGGATTATAGCAGGGAATCTTCCGCGCGCTTCTCTCCAGCGAGGTGGCAGTCCTTCTGTGGCATGTCTCATAGTCCTCGGCATCACTTGCAGCGGAGCCGGTGGACATGGCCGCTCCACCTGTGACACGAGTGGCACTTTAGGGACAGCACTGACTGAAAATGTCAGCTTGATGAGAGGTTGGAAGTAAAAAATTAAAAAATCACCACTTAAATTCCCATTCGGTCACCCTGTCCTGACCTGACAATGCTACAATACCAACTGCTTGAGGTCAAGCAGATCTCTCTAAAACTGAAACATGCCTCCTTGCTTACCCTTTAAGTGTCCTGGACTTGGCATCTCTACAGTTTTTTCTGAACATTTCTCCTCCCCTTTTCCTCCAAGCCACCATGACCTCAGTTAGACCACAACTCTGTCTCCTCATGTATAAAGACACAAGTAGCTCATCTGCAGCCTGATAACAACATCAAACCCTGTAAATGAATTGCTTATTATTGGTAAATGGGAGATGGAATGACATGGCAAAGTGACTCTGAGGATGTCTGAGGATTAATTTCACCACACAGAGATAATCCAGCCAATACCTTTTAATACAGGAAGACATAACTTCCACTGATAACAATACACACAACCCTTTGCAACATTTGGAAATGAACAAATATAGTTAAATGTTCGCCAACTTGTGTCGGTCCCACAGATGTGTTTTGGTAATAGAAATGTCTTGAGGACCTTATCAAAAGTGTCTAATCCTTTGCTGGTTTCACAGAGGGATTGGGTTTCTGCAGCTGGGGCAACCTTTCACACGCAGCTTGCGTGCACCAGCACCAGCTGTTATCGGTTCCCATGACATCTGGAGCGTTGGCATGACGTGGGTGTGGCAGAGGAGGCGAGGAGGCACCATCTTCACACCCATAGTATCCCAAAATATGTTTACTTAGCCATTTCTGCCTTTTTTTTATGTCCCCCAAAGTCCATCTTTGGAGTAAAGATGAAGATGACAGGAGATGTGGGACCAGGATTTCTCTAAATAAATGGAAAGTTCTGTGTCCATACAGGATTTACAGGAGCCCCCCTTTACTCTCTTAAATATTCCCAGAAAATCAAAGGTCAATGTAAACTATTACTCATCATAATATGTGTGAAATGTGTTTTTTTTTTGACAATAGCAAGACTCTGCCAAGAATTACCTAACTGCAGCTGAGATGCATGCTGGATTTTGGTAGTTGGCCATGCCAGGATCACTAGAGAGAAAACTACTGTGCTGAATGCTGTACTGTTCCAAAACTGGTGTGGAAAAAATATTTCCATCACGCTGGCTCCAATCTCCCTTTATTAAACTTCTAATACATTAAGTCTTTTCAAAACTTGTTATACTTGTTCGTAAGGATGTTCTATCTACATTTTTAAGTGTCAAAATGCAAAGTCAATGTCATTTTAAAGTGTTCTGCGGTGTTCCACTGCTCAAATTTCCCTCTTTCACAGACCAAGAATGCTCCCTAATCCGAGGACACATTCCCGTGCATCCCACAATCCCGCAATTCCATAAAGGTTTTCACAAGAAGACCTGACATCAGCTGGGCCTTGGAGGGAAACGTAGCTTATCCTTGGTTGTGTCAAGAGACTGAGATACTAAGTGCCTCTTGTGCTGCTGAGACGGTCAGAGCTTCAGGCAAGCTGCCATCTCATCCGTCTGTCACTGACAGCGAGGTGAACTGGCCGAATGACAAACTTGAAAGTGCAAACTAAGGGAATCTGCTGTTGGATTTACTTCTCATTTATAAGCTGTCATCTTTTTTTTAAATATATAATTCAAAAAGGTGTTGGCTATGTGACACATATCTCAAGCTGCTGCTTCGTTCACTATCAGCGCGGAGCAGGTTGAGATAAAACAATTGTGCTCATCAGTCATTCTGTAGATGTAGTTGTAAAGTAAAAGCAGAAAACCTTGTCCCAAACATCAGTGTAATTGATGGTTACATGGTTATTGTGTTTAGCCCTGGGAATAATTAAATTCAGGGCTAACAGTAATAAATATTACTTAAAACTTGACTTGAAAGGGGAACTAACATTTGTCCATCAGCAAAGACTCTCAGGGGGTTGTGACCTCTATCGGGGCCCTGAGCTGGAGGAGCAGAGGGACAGGTGCAAGCTCATGATGTCAGAGGCCTCCCTCTGTTTCTCTCCCAACCTGCTATGATTCCCATGATCGCCACTAAAGCCAGGCCTAAATCTGGTGTGTGTGTGTGTGTGTGTGTGTGTGTGTGTGTGATAAGAAGGCAGTGCACGAATCAGAGGCAATGATCCATAAACCATTGTGACGTTTTTTTTCTATTATTGTGTTGTTGTGCATTAATAAAACATGCCCTGCCATGAACTTTCCCGCACTAAGGAAACACTTTTATGAATATAAATCCTTGTTGAAAGGCCCTCTGCTCTTATTGCAGCTTTAATTTCTGTGTCTCAAAAATGATAATAAAAATTCATAATTCATATCAGTCAACTTTTACTGAGCTACGTTGAACATTTCTTGCACATAAAGCCACATTACAGCATTCTCAAAAACAGCCACACTTTGTGCATTAATAGAAATATGGCAACACTGTAAACACACCACGGAAGGACTTAATACATTTGTTCATCAGTGGGTCACGAGCGAAACTTACTGTTTCAGACTACAATAATAACATCTACAACAATACCATACCAAAACTATTCAGTGTCAAATCACACAATAGTTAAAGCAACTCAACTTTAAAGCACTTCATTCAATTAACTATTACAATAGTTAAGTAGTCACATAATTATACCCTTTATACCTATGCTTTTAAAATGTCGTGATAAATAACTTCGTAAAAGGTTATAGTTGTTGCTACGATAAGACGTTTTAATTGTCCCATACTCTTCAGCTTTTCTTGGAGTCGATGGCCTTCAGCAGTGGGACCCACCGAGACGTGGCATGTCTTCTTGGCTTAGCCTGGCTCAAGCTCGGCCACGTGTTGCCCCTGACGTTAACGGGGCCATCGTACTCGTCGGCCTCTGAGGTGATCTCCATCTTCTGGATGATGAGCTTCAGGAGGTTATATTGCTTCTCCATCATGCTTGACATCTCCTTCGTCCTGAGTACCAAATACATCAGAGATGTGGCTTAGAGACAGTCTTCATTTAAACTTGAATGGATGAATAATCAGGCAATACTGCTGAGTGGCTCCTTATGCTTATTATAGAAAGTTATACAGTGAATTACATCTTTCTGTGACCTGGTAGCTGTCTTTATTTCTATGTAACCACTAGGGGTCGCTCATCAATCAAAAATAGTTTGACATACCCTATGAATATATCATAATTGTTGCATTCCTATTGGTAGTTTAATGTATGTATTACATTTCCATCGTCTCAGTGGTGAATACAGTTTATGATCTGACTCTCATGTGATTCTTTTTAGCAACCTTTGAGTGCTTTACCTGCATTTCTGCTTTCTGAGCTCATTCTCTAACATGCCGCAGCTCTTTGATTTGGCCTGCAGTCGATTCCAGACATCAATGTTCTCCTCGTCACCTATGAGTAACTGCCTAATAAAGTTCTGTTAACAAGGTGTACAAGTTTAAGAAAGGGATCTGACATTAGTTACAAAGACCAATCAATATGTTGTACAGTATCTGATTTGGGCAAGTATTGAGCATACCCTGGAGCAGCGGCGATTAGGGTAGATGATAAGGGAGGGTTTGTCAACTCGCTTCATGAACCAATAAGGCAGCTTGTCTTCCAGATTTGTGTGCAGCTCAATCTGGGGTCAGAAATTCAGATTTTCTAGCCAGAGGTACAATTTTGAAGAAAAACCTCTTATTGACTACCTCTGTTCGACCTAAAGGTTATACATTCTTAGGCTAAACAAATATCATCACTTATACTCTTAAGTACATCTGTCAAAATAGTCACTTTTCAAAATAATGTGAGGAACAGATCAGCTATTTCAATATTTACCTGCATGCCGATTCTTTTTAGGGCTGCATTTCTTTGTACTTCAGCAATGTCTCCAACAGCTAGACCGATCTACAACATAACCAAAAACGAATAAGAACCATATCATTTGTTTTACGCAATTCAAAAGTAGCAACTATCAGTTTTTTTGTGAGAGGTAGATGTCTGTGAGGAGTCAATGAACGTGGCCACAACGGGCTGTCAGAGCATACTTACCATCAGGTTCACCAGCAGTATTGGCATAAGCAGAACAAACTGCACAAAAATGAAGTAAGTCAAGAAGCCGAAAGGAAGTTCATGATTCAGATAAGCGTCCAGGAAGTTAGTTTGGTAGTTCAGCTCCCCGGCCATCATCACAAACGTTTGCATCACAGAGAGCGGCACGGTGTCAAACTCTTTCTAGAGGTAAAAAAAAAAGAATACCAGCTTTATCTATCACAGTTAAATGCTGTAGAGCCTTTTTTTTAAAAGAGGTGTAAAATAATTCATTATAAATCATGCATTAGCTGGATATTGATTAATTTTTCTATAAAATGTCTCCCTTCTGTTCAACGTCAGTGGGAAGGATTGTAAGCGATCATACACAGAGTAGAGTAAAATGCAGCACATAATATCAAGAGCATGTCACACACAAGCAGTACATTACAGAGTGATGTGCTGGGGACAAAACATGTCCAACAAATGTGTTTAACCCATTACAGTGAGGCCTGAAGATGGTGTTATCAGTTGTCTATTTAGACCTTTGTTCAGTCTCTCAAACTCTTTGGTCCAGGCCAAGACACTTTGTCATCTACTGTCCTAATTACTCTTAATATTTGCTTTTTAATGTTCATGATCCACAAAGAATGATTTTGTGGCCATGTTTTCTAATGCCAACATCGGTTTAAAGGAATAGTTTTGGGAAATATGTTTATTTGCAAGATTGATACCATTCTCATGTGTGTACCGTGAATATGAAGGCCAGCAGCCAGTTAGCTTAGCTTTGCATAGTGCACTTCAAGATGATAAAGCCTTCTGTATTCATTGTTATGAGAGTTAACCAATCGCTTGCACTCAGGTTCAAAGCATTGAAGCAGAGCTGGGGTGAAAAGAAGTAACAGAAAAAGAAACTTTTAGTCTTCAGAAATTTTGATTATTGCTTTCTTCTCCTACCTGGTTTAGCATCAGAGCATGGAACGCCAAACTAAATGCTAACACCAGGAACAAGAACAGCATCACAATGCGGACCAGGGTCCTCATGATCTCCCAAAACATCACAACATAGATGCCAATGCCCTCAAACCTGGAGAAACAGGAGATTGCAAGAGTTAGTGGCCTCCACATATCATAAAAAAAAGACATTAAGTCAGAGTGAACAGTACCTCTGGAGATAAAGAAGAAATCCAATCCAGGAGCTTAAAACCGCCATGGACCCTGCTTGCCAGTGTAGAGAACCATCTACATTGATGATGGTGGGAATTATGAACCAAAGACAGAGGATTGCAGAAAACCAGTCACTCTGGTTGGAATAATCCTTGAAGTAACTCCAGCGCTTTTAGTGACAAGAAAAGAAAAAAACACAACTAATTAGACAGACCAACAACCTTGCAGATTTTTGAAAACATTTCATTACAAATACACACAAACACACACGAAGCGCGAGCAGAGAGGCCGCTGTGGTGAAGCGAACCAGGTGAAGTAAAGAATACTCGAGTTGACAGCAACTACGTGTGTTACTGTACGTGCAATCAAATATCTGCGAGTCAAAAGCCAATATTTTATCAATACATCTGTGCAACAAGCATCAACACGTAAACAAAAGTGAAACCTAATTCAGTCCGGCACCACTGCTATGTCTACACAAGCACAGCAGGCATGATCTGCTGCTTTTCTTTGTACAACGCATCTAGTACGACCGGAGGAATGACTGATACTAACGGATATCTGTGTTCTTCATAAACTTCACTCAGAAATGTTATTTATTTTAATAACATTTTACATTTGTTTCCAGTGAGATATTAATGATTTTTTTATAGTGACTTTGTTTTTGTTAACATAACTGTTGTTGCTCATTTAAATATAAATTCTAATCCTGTTTTGAATTTTTATGTTTTTAAAATGATATATATATGTTTTTAAAAGCAATTATTTAGTCATGTTAGAAGAGCAGAGTATTGACAAGAGTAGCCACTAGATGTACTAAAAATCCTAAAGATAACTATCCCTATCTGAAGGCCACCGTAGTTCTCCAACCCGCTTGGAAAGGGAGGGGTAAGCACAGGGCTATTTAGTTGGTTGCAATCTGCAAATCACCACTAGATGTCATTAAATCTTACACACTGAGCCTTTAACCTTGTGAGGACAATACTGTCTTCAAGAGGCTGTAGCGGTTCCCTAAGTACTCCCAAAACAAATTGCATAAATTGGGTATGACTGGAAAGCTGAGACTCTTGTAGGTTTAATAAGCCTGATTGTATTAATGAGTGATGATGTTAGTCCCCATAGGAGCCATTTGACGTCATTGTATAAAACCCTAAACCCCCTAAAGACCACCTGTCCTCCCCTCTGAAAAGGACAAAAATGCGTCTATGTTGGTCTCTTCAAACGATCATGCAAACAAACATTTTATATTCCTAAACATCTGATGTGATGTGGAAGTGTTTCTGGTAGTTATGATCGAAATGAGGATAGTAAAGTGTGGCGGTGACATCCTGACAGCGGTGATTCAGTGACCCCGCTCATTCATCACACCTGATTGCTAAATGTGTCCACACAGACCTGGTGCTGAACAGATTTACGAGCGCACGTTTCATGTGAGGTAACGACACTTGCTTAACTTTACCTGTTGTGATATCTGCACCAATTCCTTCAGCACGGAGTAGACGTTCATGACCAACACCATTACCATACAGCAGGACAAGAACAGACTTTGCTGTGAAATGAAGGATATTGAGATTTACTTTATCTAGAAAGATTGAATCATCGTGGCAAAGGTTGATGCATTTGGAACATAAATTACACATATGCAAAGACAGAGCTTCAACTTCTTTAATATTATGATTATCAATTGTCAAAGGTACCTCAAAGAAAGATACTTCCACCATGATGATACGGTGCTCGCCCGTGTCAGTGGTGTTCAGAGTGGGCCTCAGAGTCACTATCAGGTGAGTGAGGGGCAGCAGGCCTAACAGGTACATGAACATGTTAATCACATGAGCCAGGCTCCCATATGCTGACCTGTGGATTGAAACAAAGACGGTTTTAACACTAGAAGAACAACATTCAAAGTGAATAATGCATTTGTATTTGGTGCATTCAGAAGATTTGTTTTCATGTGGTCTGTAAAGTCGCAACATATCGGAATGAGAAATGTCCCTCGTGCATACGCACCACTTCATTGCTAGGTACTTTTTGCAGACAGGGTGGTTGAGGAGTTCAATGCGGTTGTACTGCACCATCGCCTGCAGAAAGAGTAACAGCTTGCCGTTAATGGCACATTTTTTACAAGCGGGGAAGAACAGCCTGACGGCTACAGCATAAACGATTTAAAGGTACGTGAATCTTATTGAATCACAGGCCTCACACTTTGTTCGCCGCCCTCAGCTTTTGCTACAATACATCTTTTCAATAATCTTCCACTCCTGAGAATGTGTGTGCGTTTAGGTCCATCTGCGAAAGCCATAACAATATCAAAATATGAATTGACGTCCCGCTAAGCACTTTGGAGCTTGAGGTAGGGTCATTGCTTACAGCTTTGCCTCTTTAGAAAACAAAATCACCTGTCACGCATGGCGATCAGTAAATGATGAGTTGACGTGGCCCCGTCTACGAGCCATCCCCTGATACATCAACTGCCAACAGTCAATAGCAAATACAGTCCATGATAGCAATGCAAGATAAGATGTCTTGACTACTAAGACATTTAGAAGCTTGTCCATACATGTATACCCAACTTATGGTAGCTTTAAGAGGAGGAGAGCAGCAACCTGGCCTCAGTCTATTCCCACCTGGACCCTCGTAGGGGTCTAGGAGAATGACTGACCCATGAGCAGTTGACTTATATCATCCTGCCACCCTTATGCCTCTCTCTGACCCTTGACACCACTGTCCCTTATGGATGAGCTAGCTGACCCTAGGATGAGCCTCTACGTGCAAAATGTGAGCCTGTGAATACAGAGCCTCATTAAAGGGTGATGCGTGACTACAATTGAACTTTACTTACTTATCAGTCCTGGGGGAGTAGATTATTTGCATTCTGTTGTACCAAAATTATTCATGAGAAAAAAATTAAAGTTGCTTACGTTGAGTGCAGCTAGTGGCTGAATGTTGTAGTGCTTGTAATCTAACTTCATTGTAGCAAGGGGAGCTTGGAGCCACATGAAATTGTATTGAATCTAAAACATAGAAAGAATTGATTAATTCGTTTTGCCGAGCATATGCTTCATACATCATACACTGTTGTGGTGTTTTTTATTGTGTGTTTTCTAGGTGTGTTACATGATAGTCAGGACTGTTGTGATCGTCATCAGATTCCCTCACACAGCGGTCCAATAGATGCTATTGGAGAAAGTAGAAAAACACAGTTTTACACGTTCTTACAAAAATGCTCAACTGGAACCAATACAAACTGCAGAAAGAGACAAGTTATGAGGATTTTTTTCTTTTCTTTGCCAGTGGCAAACCTTGGAGGTCTCAGGCAGAAACTCAATCATGTCTAGTATGGGACTTCCATGGGGAGAGCCAGGTTTGAACGCGACCAAAGCCTCATCTGATCTGGAAGTGGAAAAACACAAATGAATCAGAAAGCTTTTTGTTTTTTGTAAACTGCTTTTGCTGTAAAATGACAATGTTTGTGACTCCTTGTTGAAAACAGTTGAGTCAAAACCATGTGAGGTGAGAAAAAAGGCAATAGAGTAACAGAATGTTGATTCCTAATCGATCAGCGCGTTTAACAGTTTGATCGTGATTCACGAGCATTGATTGACACTTTGTTAGAAAAAAAGGCAGAAGAACCAGAATTTCACAGATCATTTGTCTTATATACTTCTGTCAAGATACAGTGACAGTTCGAGCAAATATTATAACAAAAACTTGTATTCATAACATACCTGTCACTGTCAATTACAGCATTGACCACATCTGTTCTCCCATTTTGCAGAGCATCATGGAGGAACGAAATGTCATTCTTGTTTAAGGTGAACTCTGCTCCGCGAGACAGCAGGAGCATGACTGCAGCCACATGTCCCTCTCTTGCTGCGATGTGGATTGCAGTGTTCTGGTACATAAGTACATAACAGGAGAGAGTACTCTGCATTTATCATTGAACACTGATGTCTGATTGTACTATCAAATATCGAACTATTTACGATTTGCAAAAATAGAGGGAAATAAACTACGGATTTTGGACAATGATGAAGCTTTTTGAAATGATAGTAATTCATACCCCATCCTCATCTATTTTATCCAGTAACTTGAGATTGGCTGACAGGAGAATGTCCATAGTGTGTGTGTATCCTGCAGATGCAGCGTGGTGCAGACAGGTCCAGTCCTTGTAATCACTGTAAACAAGAAGCAGAGTAGGGATTTCTGGCACTGCTTCACCTAATTTCTAAGGACTGTGGAATAGATACAAAGTCTGAAGAGGTCAAAGCACCAGCAACAAAATCACTGACAACAGTCTTGCTCAAGTGTTGCTGGACTTTTGACCTCCAAAGTGATAGTACACCGTGCTTTTGCATGTACAGTATATGTACTTTTTTTTAATGTTTGTGCATCTTTTCCTCTACAAGCACATGAGTGTACCTGTGAAAGAGAGCTCCTTTGCGCAGCAGAAACTGCACCACCTTGGTGTGCCCCTCCTTTGAAGCCAAATGGAGCGGTGTCAGGCCTCGCTCGTCACCTTCATTTAGCAGACGAGAGTCTGTGATGGTCTCCAGTAATCGCTGACATGTATGGATGCGCCCGTACCTTAGAAGAAAAGAGGGATGAGGAGAAGCAGTAGAGATCTGTTGATCTCTGAAATAAAAATGCTTTTTTTGTGCAAGGCTCAGTGCACAGCAAAGCCAGAGGTCCGGCGCAGTTACAACACAGTTCATCTTGGCGAGCGTGACTATCTTGTTCAAAGACACTTAAGATGGCTGTTATAGGGCATGAACCTGTAGTTAAATTATAGGTATAAGTGAGTCGGTAAGTGTTAATGACTAAGGGATGCTGCAAATAGCAAGAGGACATAAACAGAAGTGACATATTGCGATGATCTCTCTTTGTCTCCGAACCTTTTAAGAAGGTCAGCAGTGTCGGTGCAGTGGGGCCGCTACGGAAGGCGAATGAGGTGTCTATAAGAGGTGAAGTACGATATCATAGCATGGCCTTTATTTGTCCTCTATAGCTCTAATGAAATAGGTGCACATGACAGAAAAATCTATAACAATAATGTGGAATGTCCACTCATCTCACACTATTAGTTACATAGTACATTTCTTCATACGTGCCCCTCTAATTGAAATCTATTCTCGTCACAGCTCCTTTATGGTCACTGAGTATTAACTATGCAATTAATAATCGGAAAGGCTTTTGAGCACATAAATTGCTAACAAGATTAAAATGACTGAGCAGTGAGGAGACAGTTTTAAATGTAGGCACATTGTTAATTTTTCATCTGACTACTGTCAATTACAGAGATAAAAGCCTTGGCCTGAGGAAGATCGTAAGTCAAAGTCCTCTTAAGATCCATTTTTGATTAATGTTTCATACTGTTGTGGTATCATTGATTAATACATAACACTTGGTACGGAGGAACTACTGGAATGTTTAAGACAACGAAGATGTCTAGCTACCTTTCCTTCCTAATAATAAAGCTATTTGTTGTGTAGAAAATAATTGCTCCAGAGTGCACAGTTTTTCTGCAAATTGGATGCTGTAGCTTTAAATCAACATCATAGACACAATATAAAAGGAACATAGTATGTGCACCACATCCATCCCACACTGGTCAATGTCAGCCTGCAGTGACATTTCTGGCACTTCTTTTGAGCAAATTTGCAAACTTGGAGCAACTTTGAGTGAAAATCAGGTCAAATCAGTATTGTTTAGTTTCATGGTATGGGAAGTTAAAGCCCTCGGGGACCAATCAAACTCACTGAGCAGCAAAGTGCAGGACGGACTTCTTGTCCTTCGACTTGCAAGTGAGGCCGACCTGCCCCGAGAGGCCCAGCATGTTCTTCACTGAGTCATGGATGCCCAGTCTGCAAGCGTAGTGGAGAGGGGTGCAGCCCTCATTATCCTCACAGCTCAGCAGCGCCTTCACACTGCCAAGCTAAAGTTAGACACATTATAAACACATTTATATATTCATACATTATAATGTATGACAATATGTGTATTAGACAAAGCATTAACGCAGAATAATTCAGTACGCTGCGGCAGTCGTGCTTCGTAAAGGGTCACACATACACACACGTATACTGAAATCATATGAATAATAATTGAGTGTGATAATATTAGGACACAGATGCAGAGAGATCCCATTCATACACCTTCTGTAAACAACTATCAAGTGTAAATACATCAGCCATCCTCTGAGGCTCATTTTGAAAGCATCATTATAGCTTTAGGTAAAGCTTACAATGTTTTAAAGGATTATGTGGCTTAGTGAGAGTATAATGAACTTCATCAGCCGGCCTTGAATGCAGGCTCAAGGCAAATCGATTTAAGGGCATTATAGTAATCAAATTCCAGTCTTAATGACATCTTTGTCCAAGCAGCATGCCGTGCATTTGATGAGTCACAAACAGGCTTCATTAACTGACCTGCAGTACTTCTTGTGGGAGGTTTTTCAGACCCTTGGGCTGGAGAATGGCCAGGTGAAGGAAGTTACAACCGCATATGTCTTTCACGTTGACATTTGCCCCTAAAAGACATAAACATATGCATGTGAGTGCGCCTGCATCATCAGGCATTTCACAAAATGATATTATTACTGCTGGTGTTGAAGTACGGTAGAGTAGCTCACCTTTCGAGAGTAGCAGAGCCACAGTTCTCCATGCTCCACAGCTCGTAGCCAGCAGCAAGGGAGAGTTTCCCTTACAATCCATGCTGTTAGGGTCTGCACCCTAAGAAGAGAATGTACTAAAACCTTATAATTCCCACATTCAATTTAACACACATTGCTGCAATTACAAATGAGATCTAACTCTCGTAACAAATGAGGCCATGGGAAAATAAGCAGCATCTATGTTAAATGATACACTGCATTTCATGTGTTTGTTCAACCAGAGTGGGCTTTGCATGCTTGTGCATCGTTTTACTGTGCAAACCAGGAGGAGGGCGCTATTTTACTTAACAAATAAAGCTCCCTAAATTTCTCATAATCGCAGATAAGATGTGTAAAATGCAGTGGTGGGCCGTCAGGGCCTTCAAGGCCTTCTCTGCTGGCCTAAACAGAATCACAAAGTTATAGCTATTTTATAATTTAATAATTTTTCATAAAATAGAGCTTTTATCCAATCAGATTTATTTGTTCAGTTTTAAACTCAGCATTGGGAAAAATACAAGAGCAAAACTGTTAAGAATTGATTAAACAGTGTGTTTGTCTGACTTACCATCTTACCCCCATAGTGCTACTACCGAAGCAACGGAGCGTATCATAAGCTAGCGTTATCAGTTGCAGATTACAGATTTCGTCAAGAAACCCCAAGATTCTCATTTCAAAATGAGTTCAAGTTTGTTGGAAACACTAAGAAGTCATGCAGAGACAGGACATTCAGGCGACTCAAGCAGCTAACATTAGCTTTAATAGTTTGCTAGCTAGAGCTGATCAAAGCTTGATAGGCATAGCAACAGCCACTACGGTTTAACGAACTCTAAATGACTTAAAAACGAATATCAATACATCCTGGTTAGGGACATAAATTATACAAGTTTAATCTCAGACCAGACAGGGGATGAGGCGAGAAGCAACATTGTATTTTCAAAAGAAATTAAATTATGATATAACTTTTAAATCAACAACAATAAAAAAATAAAATAAAAAAAACCTTCATCAAAGAGGCTAAGAGGTATCGCTGTCGTCGCTTGATTTGTTAGTCTTTCCAACATATTAAAACCAAACAAGCCACCATCTCAAAGCAATTAGCTGGTGTTCGTTGCCAAGTGGCGTCAATCTCTGCGGACCAATTCAAGATTTCAAAAGTAAACACGGTTAGTGTGTACAACTTTTATTTCCTGTTGTAGCCAGTGTTTGCTTACAGAACGAGTTGACAGAAGGTAAACTTGGACCCCTTTTTCCCTGGCAACACAGTTCTTTTAAAACGGTCTACGAAGAGCAGCAGATGGTGACAGATGGTCTAAAAGCAATAGGTAGCACCTTTCACATTTACTAAGTCAAGAGGTGTGTTTGAAATTGCAAATTTAGAATAATGACCCAATCACTAAATGGAATCTAAGGAGCAATGAAGACAGCCCTCAGCACAGGTGGAATGCCGTTTTGCTGTCTTTATGGCAGGAGATTAATAACGCAGTCCCTGATATTGATGTTGGGAGTGTTCTGTGCGTAACAGCTGTTGGGTGTGTTCTCCTGTGTGTTTGTGTGTGCCTTATTTACCAAAGAAATGAGGTACTCAGCCAGCTCTGTGTGGTCAAATATTGTAGCCCTGGAAAAGTAAACACAGTTGTTGTAAACCAGCCACACATCACATGGCTTTGTGAGTCAAGGTTTTAACAATACTGCCAGATGTGAAACAAGGACAATCTCAATCTAATTCTGCCTTGTCAGAGCATGATATAACAACCAGATTGTTGGACTGCAATGGCTCACTTAGATGAAGAACTTTAAAAACTAATACCTGGTATTCGGGTGACATTTATACAGTATACTGAGTATGCTCCCCTTGTCCTTGTATCGGATTTTACTCTGCTACGTGGCTGTCTGCACCAACACAAATAGCTTGTTAGATAAAAATCAATGTTGGAAGCAACTCTTTATTATGTATTCATGTTATTGTTATTGTCCCAAATTAAAGCTCATTAGTCGGTCAGCCATACCCAGGAGGTTTCATATCTGTGTTTCTCTTTTTTGTCTGTTGATAATATGCAGTTGGATTAATCTGTACACAGCATGACTAAGCAGTTGAGATAGTAACCACAGATATTACACATCTGCATAGTGTACATTTTAAAGGGGCTCATCAATGAATAGTTTAATTGAAACAATGTATATTCACAAATTAACAAATTTTACGTATTTATGAACACAGCACAGCCAGCATCTGATTAGCTTAGTTTAGCTTAGAAAGACTGGAAATAGGGGGAAACAACTAGCCTGGCTCTGTCCAAAGGTAACAAAATCTATACCATCACCTCTAAAGCTCACTAATTGACACGTTATATCTTGTATGTTTAATCTACACAAAAAAACAAAAGTGTAAGTGTCAATTTGGGGTTTTACGGGGGATTATGTGCCAAATTAACTCACTGGAATTTATATTGGGTGCCCGGCAATATATACAATAATGATGAGTCTCTAGACAGTCACTGCAACCGTACAAGAAATAGTCCCACACACAACAACCCCTCGTATCGACAACAAAACAAATAAGCATAGTTACATGTCGGACTATACTTTAAGTCCTAATGGAAAACTCAAAGCTCAACACTAAAGACCAGCTAAAGAACATCACCAACATAATTAATATAAAGTCAAATGTTCAAAAGGCCAACGAGTGTAAGCCCACCTGTGTAGAGGGGTCTGACACGCCCCATCAGTTAGGTTGATGACATCTTCCACTTGGTTAAAGGAGCACAACATCAGTTTGACTACATCAGTAGCCCCCTGGGTGCAGGCCAAATGAAGCGGCGTGGACCTGTCATTCTGCACATAGTATCAGACACACGGTTTCATTATGAGCGATGAAATATGAATAAATATAATGAATATTCATCAGCTCAGCCAACAGAATTATGTTCGCTCTATAGAGAGACACCGTGACATACGAAGTTAGACGGAGCAGAAGATACAGAAACACACACAGGAATTAGCATGCACTTAGCGTGCACTTACTCACACACATACATATTGGACACTTCCTCAGTTTTACATGTGGAAATTATCTCCCAGACTTACTGGCTGAACACTGGTGGCTGTAACACAAGCCTTTAATGAGATAACCAGGACAGGCAAGAGGAGGCCAGTGATACACTCAGACCCCACAGTGTAAGTGGAGGTAATTTGTATCAATTTAGCCAACCGAAGCTATTACTGTACTCCCTATTCCTGCTGTAGCTCTGGCCACTACCAGATATAACGATCACTCCCAGATGGGCATGTTACGACCGACATGATCGGACAGTGCAGCGATCCTTCGCCAGGGAAATGCTTCACAGGTGTAGCCAAATGAGATCTGGATTACAACACACTGAAAGTCTGACAAAGCTTGCAACGGACAGATGGAAAGCAATATTTGTGATCTGCAGGTTTTGACCTGTTTATGACCATGCGATGCAGAGTTGTAAAAAAAAAACAGTGGTGATAAGCAAATGAATGGAACAGAAAGGTTAATGAAAACCACAGATTTATGCAGCGTTAGAGATTTACACGTTTTATTTTTGTTGATGTCCCTACCTGTTGCTGGTCAACTTTGGCCCCAGTAGCAATGCAGAAACGGATGGTCTCGATATTCCCACCACGTACAGCCAGATGGAGGGGACTGCTCTTGGACTTGTCTAAATAGTTGATGTGAGATTCAACTTGGTGGCCGAACTTCTCTCCTGCCAGAAGAGAATTGTATCAACTGCTTTATTGTGAATGATGCACTGAATACACAAAAGGCTCACGATGAAGGTTTCTTAGTTAATGCTTGTAGGTATGAGCTTATTTGTTGTTATCACTGACAAGCTTTCAAGGGAATTTCAATTACACTGCCTCTATTTTATACCTTCCGTCTTTGACTTCTTTAGGTTCTTCGGCATTTTTACTGGAAGGAAGTTGTAAGTAATTGTTTCCCAAACAGCACAAGAATGTGAATACCCATTAATTCCCTTGCTGAGCAATCACAGAAGTGTCATAAATATTTTGTGCTCTGACTAAATCTTTCTCCAACAACACAAGATTTGCCAAACAGACCTCCCACTGCGAATAAACACACTGTGGCATCTGGCCAAAGTAGCTCATTCTTCTCAATGTGTCCAGGGGCTGAGGTGAACTCTCTTCTTATCTCTCAGTTTAATGTGGTGTTTGGCCTTGTACAAACTGTTTCCTTATTGTCAGCACTTTTACATTTTCGATGATAGATCAATCTTTTTGTCATACCAGCCTTCAGGATCACTTCTATGGCTTTCTTTGCACCTGCGAAGGCAGCCGCGTGCACAGGGAAATGGCCGAGCTTGTTCTGTTTGCAGAGCCGCGCTTTGCCATGCTTTATCTTTTGACAGATAGGAGAATGGATGGAGAGGAAGACAAACAAGAGACAATTCTTCATCAGAGGCAAAGCTGCAGAGGGCTGGCAGCCAGCGTAAAGGACAGCTACATAATCTGTTCTGTGCGAATGGAAAGTTATTCTTTACTGGGTCGTGCAGGAAGACGTGAGTCCGAATGCATCACTCTTGTACATACCAATATGGTGAGAGCCTCAAAGTTATTGAGGGAGCAGGCGAGAATCAATGGGGTGTTCCCAAGGTCTCCCTCAAGATTGCAATCTGTAGCACTGAAGGACAGCAGCAGCTGCAGGGGGCAGAGGTAAACATTTCAGAGTGAGCTCCACCCTGTTTCTGTCCTCAACTCTCTATAAGCCTGCATCGTTTATCCTCCAAAACACCGCAACTGTGTCAGTTTGTCGACAGCAGCCAGATGGGGATGACGGGACAATGTCTTTCCAAGTAGACGGTTAAGTCAGGTTTTGTCAAAATACATAAACCGTTGACTTTAGAGTCCAGTGTTGCTTCAAGTGACACATTCTTGAGCTTTAAAAGATGTGATGTGATGATTGTCTACTATCCTTTTTTAAGCCTGCCATATTTTTATTATCACGTTTTTTTATTGTCATTGTGAGACACGGGGGTTGTACAACAAAATGCGGTTGTAGTCCCTTTACGTGAGAAATGATCAAAAAAGATAAAAAAAATTTGTTAGAGTGTAGAGGATAAGGTGGAGTTGAGGAGTCTTGCTGCCTGAGGGAAGAAGCTGCTCTGTAGTCTGGAGGTACAGCAGCAGATACTCCACTATCGCTTGCCAGACAGCAGCAGGGTGAACATGCTGTTGCTGTTATTAAGTCTTGATGATGAAACAAATGTACTTCCTGTTGGCATACTGGGTCTGTCAGAGCAACTAAAGCTTAGTTTACATGAGTAATTCAGTCGACTCCATTAGGGACTGTATGAAAATAATTTGAGCGTGAAGGGGCGGTGAATCATATTTTAGGTGTTATTCATTATTTTTAAAGAAATGCCATTCCCTCCCTCCAACTCTACTGTGAACTTTTACATCAACCGGTTGCACATTTCTGCACAACTGTATTCTTTAAAAACAAACACTTTAATAAAAGATCCTTTTTTTTTCTCCATATTCTAATATTTCTTCATATTCTACTATGTGTTTTCTTTGTTTTTATCTTAACATAATATCTTTATTACTTTTGCACTGGGTTTATTGTTACGCACAAAGTCAAATATCTTCAGCCAGGCCTTCTCACCTCCACCAGGTCGTTGTGTCCGAGGCAGATAGCCAGGTGCAGAGGGGACTGGAGGGCCGTGTTGAGGATGTTGGGGTTGGCCCCCAGGTCCAGAAGAGCCCGGCAGCTCCCTGCCATGTGTTTCTCCACTGCCCAGTGTAGCGGCACATTGCCTTGCTCATCACAGCTGTTCAGGTCTGGGAGAGCACATGCAGATATACCCCCCCCCACACACACACATGTAAAGACATAAGGCTGCATGTAGATACACTCAACTTAGACACAGTATTTTGTAATGTAATTATCAAACATACTGCTTTATATACTTTAAAAACAATCATGGTGATTCACGATAAACATATTTGACCTTTGATGCAGAGCAATTTATGATAGATGATGGAGGCACGCTTACCCTGTGAGTCTATGACAGTGGTGATGAATTGGATGAGGTTGACGCAGTCCCTTGCTGCGGCGTGATGAAGGGGACTCGCCCCACATTCATCTTTCTCACTTAGGACCTCTGGGCACTTCCTCACCAGGTTCTCCAGGAGAGCCAGGTCACCCTTCTCAGCCAGCTACACAGTGATGTAGGATGTAATACAATAGGAGTGTGATGACAAGAGAAGAGCCTGTAATCCAATTTGCCATTAGTCTGTGTCTGCGTTCACCACAGATTACATGATGGCGAGAATTCATGTTATTGACGCTAAAAGGCATTAACAGCGGTCAGTGTCTTGTTACTGCTGCAGTAATTCAAATATAACATGTGTATTTGTTCAATTTCCTGGTAAGTTTGAGCACTGCAACTCACATTGAGTTGTCATTCGGTCTCTATTCAGCTCTTCACAATGACTTTCTTTGAGGTTACACAGGGTTGGGATTACTGATGGGGTGTTACATAAACACTCCTCATATTATACAAATGCTTGTAGAGGAGAGAACCGACAACTAAAAATGCTTTCTTCTGGAGAAAATGAAGAAATTCGTGCAATTTGGTGACAGCCTCACCTCGAATACATTTAGTCTCGCCAGGGCTGGATCCTCATCCTCTATCACATATGTGTAACAACTGGTCTGTCGGGTCACCTCCCTGCCGAAGTTCATCACTCAACTGACACTCAGTGGAGACATGAAGGGTGACCGCAATAACACGTGTCTAGACATAACAACACACACACACACACACACACACACACACACAAGGATGCACATATCTGTAAGCATGCAACAGAAAACAAATCCACTGCAGTTTCAACAACCGAGTACATAAAACCTGCTTCACAAGCTAGAGGAACACAGAGTGTTATGTGACCGAGAGGGCAGATAACGCCTTAAGCCATTGGCTCCTCTCGCCGTGAGGGATATGGGCACAGATGACTTTGTGTTTACCCGGAAGGACATTCGGATCCGCCGAGCGTTTGGAGGTTAAAGCCCTTCTGTTGAAAAAAGCAATTATGTTCTTCTCAGCTGGGGGGCAGCTTGTTTGAGTCAGTCCTTCGGGTGATCCAGGGCAAGCGTGATTGAGAGAGACCTTGTAACTGTATCGTACGAGGCCCTCAGTCAACATAAAGGCCAAACAACAAATGACATTTTTGGTGGGCAAATTACTATGGAGAATTCTCATTGGCAATCCCCTCGACCTTATGCAGCGGCATTCCTTTGGTGTATAGTGTGACTGATGGGAGTTGTTTCTCATCTCAAAAACAGCAGCTTTACCCCAGGTGGATAGAAGTCATTTCGTGGAAATTATATTTTGTTTCCAATCGCACACTTGATTCACACATTTAAGTAATACTGCACGGGTCACTTCACCTGGATGGAGGTTCTACTGTAACAGGGCCTGCTCTTTTGCTGGCTCCTTTAAGGTGAGCGGAATGACGGCCTCCAGATGAGGGATCAATAATTAACTCTAACCTCCGTGTGCTGCGGTCACCATGGTGATCAATTTAATTGAATTTTCCTCAGGCAGCTCTGCAGATTAGTAAATAGATTTGTCTGACCAGTAAATAAGGAAAAAGAAGTATGAAGTAAAAGTGAAGCTCTTTCTTGAACATGTGGTCTTGGCTTCAGGGAACTCGCACCAATTATGAGTTTCGTAGGTTCCCATACTGTATAGACTAGTGATACAGATGTTACATCTGCCTAAAATCCAGGAATGCAATACAATGTAGTTCACCCATATGAGTAATAAGATACCTAAGTAAATATTTCCTTTATGATCCTTCAATATTTTAGTGCTACTTGACTTTGATCAGGCTCTCTTATTAAGTCTTGACCACAATGAAAGCCTGTACTGCACCAGTAGTCTATAGCTCCAGATAGGACTTCATAGTACAGTAAAGCTCCCACAATGCAACCTAATTTTCTTCTGATTTGATTATGACCCACTGTTTATGTCACCCTTGTCATTGTATCCGAGTAGTAGCAATACATGAGTTTAATTGTTTTCTTTTCTTTTATAACCGAGCCGGCGAGTCATTTGTTTGCGGAAGCCAAGTGTACAGGAAGAGCACTAATGGCCACCAGTAAGCACATTTCCCAAACCGCTGAAAAACAAGTCATACAAGTACTTGCATTCAACAACTACATCCCTGCGTGAAAGGGATTTGCTTCCACAGTTTAGTCTCACAATGTTTATATTTAACAGTTTACAGTACTATTTTTTATACATATGGGGTAAATGTTTGCTCATTAAATTAAAAAAAGGACTTAATTACCTTAGAATGCCTAAAATGATAAGTCAGAGGTTAATAATAGTTGGATTCTTAATTAAGAAAAGATTTCTGCAGCAAAATAACTCAAATTAAGTTTAAAGTGTCTCACTGGACTATTAAATAATGAACATTGAACATAAAAAAACAAAGTTATGATAAAACGTTTATAAATAAATTAATAGAGAGCATATTTAATGAGGAAGTTTATGCTGTGCTCAATGCAAACACTTGTTGGATGTGACTCACACTGCACAATAACTTTTTCTAATCCGACTACATCAAATACATTTAGTTAAATTTACATTTCGAGTGAAACACCAGTAATAAAAAAAAAAAATTTCCACAATGAACATTTTTCCAGCATCCAAAATATCCCCAATATTTTCATTCACCCCCGTATTTTCTGATAAATAAGCAGTAAAGTCCAAACATTAAAGACAATGTTGAAGACATGACGTACTCACTGTATCTGTGTGATGAGCTGAGCATTCAGGATGTTCTCACCACTGCAATGGGGCTTTAAATAGTGTGGTGAGCGAGCTTTCACCCAGTCTGTCTGCTAATGCAGGCAAGACGCTGCCCCTTGTGATCAAATGACTCTGATGATGTTTTCACAGAGAAGAAGGCAGCTCGTGTAAGAGGAAGTAATATGAGAGGACAATAAGTAACTGGAGAAAATCATTTGATTTGTTTCATCTTTTTTCACAATAATGATGAAAAGATTTATTGTTCTTGTCATTTTCTTTCCACTAAGAGCAAAGAGAGCACGTGGTCACGTCCAAATTAGCCTCTGTCATCATTCAAAGTTTCCAGGGGCTGAACTTTGTATTAGAAAGGCTCTCTGACATTTTCAACAAACCATAGAAGAAACTTGACCACCCAGCTGCACTGAACATATACAATTTATCAAACCATTTCTCTGTAGAGGAAAGCTATTTTGTTTACCGCCCGTGATGAGGCAGAACGCTGCTTTTTCCCTTCAGGCAGGTGACAAGATAGAATAAAGACGACCATTAATACCTCCTTGTTGATGGTGAGGATTAAGGAATATTCCTCAGGGATCTTTATCAAGCAGGATTATCAGATAAGGTATATCATTAACTAAGGATTACAATAGTATTCCTACCAGCATTATCATCAAGGGAATAAGTATCATGTGAGATTGTAGACTGGTCTTTGACTACACAACATGTATATTCTAGCTGCCATGCCAGCATTACTGCATTTTAAATCTGTTTTTTTTTTTTTTAAAGTAACTTATGAACTTATGAGTAATCACTATAGTGATTAGAATAAAGGGCAACTTCTGACTTCAGGTCTGGTTTATAGCTGCTGCACCATAATTAATGTACTAATATATATGCAAACAAGCAAACAATTGTCAAATTTTATTGAAGATCTTTGATGGTCCATGACAATAAATGTCACCGGGTAAACCTGACTCGGATCCGAACCCAGCAAAGGTCTAATAGCTCAAACCCAATATTTGCCTGGTTAATGTTCTCACAGGTTATCTTTGAGATGTGTTATTGTCCAAGCAATATTTGTGGAAAAGCCATGCACGTGCAGCAGAAGCGGCGCCAGTGTCACAAAGCGAGTATTATCTGAGCTTGATGAATTGCCTGGATCGGGTTGTATTAGATAAATAAACACAAGTAGAACCAGGACAATATGGCCGTGTTTATTTTGGAAAATGTGCGGTGGGTGATGATTTAACGCATGGACGCGAGGGGGAGGAAGACCAAGTGGTGAGCATGTGTGTGCTTTGGCTTAATTTGTTTCATGGACTGACTTGCTCCTGTAGTGCATGTAGTGGCTATGTAATGACAATAGGATTTGACTACTCTGGCGGTCAGAAGGAGGAGATGTGTATTTAGAAGTGGCGCCCATGTCAGAATGCTCCACTGCACCTGTCGAACCGCAACTGCTGACGAGTCGGTTACCAACAGCTCTGGTGTTGGAAGACTAAATTATACATTCATGACATTATGCAGAGAGCATACTGCATCAAATATTTAATTTCGCACATGCTTCCCCACATTCTCAACCATGCATTTGATACTACAATTACTAATACACAAAAAAAACTTGTATTTCCAATGTACATGTCATCCCTGATTTACATATTGAATGTTTTATTGGCAACAGAACATCCTCAGGCAACTTTGTCGTCACCCGTAAGAGTTATTTAAAGCTTGCTTTCAGTAGAAAAAGTCTCTTTTTTGGTTTACTAAGTGTGAAACGGACAGGTTAACGTGACGCTGTACATAAAAGTGGCTGAGAACAGCAATATGTAGAGTGCTTTAACCGTATAGCTGTCAATCATAAGTTCACAACAGCCTAAGTGGTGTTGGTGTGGGTGCGTATGGGTGTGTGTGGTCCTGGCAACATGTGGCACTGCGTTGGTGTTCCATTACTTATAAATGAGGTTACCTCTTAAAAGAGTGGCGGTGTCCTTGGGGACACTGTGCAGAAGGCCCGGCTGCTTTTTGTCCCCTGCTGAAAAGATGGTCAGCATGTTTTCATCAGCACTGAATTATATTCAAGCAAAACATCACTTCCCCATCCATGACACCAAACATTAACTGACAAAACATTTCATGATGCTTATGCTCGTTTCAGTCATTTTTCCTGCCTGAAAGTGACGAGCCAATCACACATTGTAAATCACTCTGAACCAACAAAGCAAAATTCAGTATAAATATGGTTGCATAGTAAATCTCTTTAGTCATACTGGGGATTAGATTATTTCTAAGCATATAATTAAGAGCTCAAAGGCATGCTTTTCAGACTTCACTGAGATTTGGAGTTTTGCCAGAGACACATTTCCTCAATTGAAAGGAAATTAATGTATGATGCTTATATTTCTCCATGTATTTTCTCAGGGCGATTAAACATTAGGAATATTGGCGTCAATAACAATAATACAGGGGTGAGATTATCATTCTGCAGACTATTCCCCATACTGAATGAATAATGAATGTCTGTGATTTGAATGTGGTGCAGTAGTATCTCCCACATCGAGACATCAAAATCAATGTTGTGGTTTTGCTTTGTGTTCATTGTAAGTAAACACCATAATAATGAACTGCAGAATTTGAGGACATGAAGTGTCAGTATTATAATTTCCTCTGTGCAGATTTAATCAAATTTTGTAAGCAGCACTGTTACTGTTATTATTTTTGCTCACCACAAAGTTATGAAATGTTTATAAGACCCCTTAACACATTGACACACATGCGTGGGGGTCTGGAGGTGACAAGGTAAATAAGAAAAGAAGATGGAAAAGTATACAAACAGTACATGTCAAGACAGAAAATATTAAATCAACTTGTACAATAAAGGTCAAGTAAGTGAATGTCTGTATTACCACATTAATTTCTTTCCTTCTTTATTCTTTCCTTTTCTATTTTGTACGTAAGCACGTAACTGTTTGCCCTTCAACTTTAATTCTTACCTCCTATAAGCAAACCATGGGTTGTCCCAATGTCCCACTATATGAAAAATGAACAGTGTCTCAGAAGTGGTATTTGGACTGGTCCTCTCTATTTCTGAACCTAACTCTTTGAAATATTTCCCTTGTGGGTTAAAAGTTTTGAGAGCAATGCTGAAGAACAAGAACAATGTTCAAATTATTTGTGCGCGAGAGGCTGAGCGGTCAGAGCTGTATTGGACATGAGAACTAACAGGTAGATAGATGATGGTCCCTTCTTTCAGGAGACTAACAAGTGTAGTATCTTTTATATCACTTGGTCTCTGTCTTCTTCCCTCTCTGTTCTTTGTTTTTTATCTCTACGAAGCCCCAGCTGGTCCGAGCTAAGCTGAGGTGAGCTCAACTGCATTGTCTTGAGACTACCGTGAGCATTATGACTGCCGGAACCCTCTGAGGTATAAATCCTTGATCCTGGTGCCTGTGATTATCCGTGTGGATTCACACAGGTCAAACTGGAAAAACAATCATGCGCTACGCAGGCTGCTGCTGCTTGTCAGGTCAGAGACAGCGTCATTGCTTTCCCATCGCAGCTACACCATCTGCTCAATTTGTAAGGCAATGCCCTCACACACTAGTTATTATCCTTCGCCAGGAGATAATGACATTGGTCGATGTGCGTGTGTGCGTGAGTGTTTGTGCATCTCTGTGTCTGTCTCCGGCTAATCTCGCATACTGCTTCACCAAACTGTATAATATATTGGGTGCTCATTTATGGTTGTATGTTCAAGGACCGCTCATGGTTGAAGTGACTAACACTTTCTCATAACACCTTTTTTTGCCTGTTTGATAGCCTACTGCCATTTACTGACTGTTAATCGCTAACTCTTCATTCCCTACTATTAACCGGTCCCAGTCAGGCTCAGTGGAGGAAGTTTGCTCAGTTTTATTGTTGTGGATGGTTTGGTTGGTTATCAACTAACGGAACCATCAGTACACACACAGCTGAGTGCATATTTTGGAACTGTGGAAATTTAACAAATTTTACAAAAACGTTTTTGTAG
The DNA here is from genome assembly GCA_032191485.1 of Leptoclinus maculatus. NCBI lineage: Eukaryota > Metazoa > Chordata > Actinopteri > Perciformes > Stichaeidae > Leptoclinus > Leptoclinus maculatus. Next base: position 8,719,139 of record JAVDOI010000013.1, read on the forward strand.
TGAAAACTGAACAGTAGTGCAGGATCATGGTATAAAATGAACTTCATTTTATACCATGATCCTGCAGTACTGTTCAGTTTGTTTAGTTTACCTCGTTCATTTTATACCATGATCCTGCACTACTGTTTAGTTTATTTAGTTTTACCTAGTTGTTAATTTAATACCATGATCCTGCACTACTGTTCAGTTTGTTTAGTTCACCTAGTTGTTCATTTGATACCATTCTAATTCATCGTATATACTGTGCATTTTAATTTTTATTCTATTTTATCTTGTTTTTTATTCTATTTCTTCAATTCAATATCTGCTCTGCTATTTTATTGTACTGTATATATTGTGCATTTCCATACTTCATATTTTATTATACTCTGTAACTTGCTGCTGCTACAAACAAATTTCCCCCTGGGGATAAATAAAGTTTATATCTATCTATATCTATCTATCTATCTAAATTGGCAGCTAGATATTGGTATTGTTGTGACAAATATTGACATACAGTATCATTTTCACGCAGATCAGCAATAACTCCAGACTAGGACTGAATAAGAGATGGATGTGTGTTGCAGCTGTTTACTGAAAGCAATGCACTTCACGTGATTCTCTCTGCTCCATCCCTTGATGTACCTGGAGGACCACTTCCCCTGAGTCGACTTTTAATCCTCCAACTGTCATGTTCCTATCATTAACAGTGAATTTACACTTCAACGGGGGACTTGAGGAGTCCTCTCGTCCATAGCGGCTTATAGTGTCAGCAACAAAGAGTAAGCTTCATTTTTTAGATAACCACCATTACAAGCAAACTATATGTTCAGGAGTGCAACTGTCCATAAACATCCTGCATGGGCTGCACCAGCTACTCTTAAATTATTAAGTGTATGTAAGTAGTAACTAGTGTGGTGGCGGCGCGTGGTTGGGCTCAGCTGCAGAGGGGACAGAGTGGGGGAGTGGTTCAGGGCCTCTTCTCAGCACCGTTCCCTGAACCACTCAACTAGCTAGTATCAAACTCAATCAATAAATCCTAAGACATAGTGAAGACTGTCTAAATGTCTAAATGTCTAAATCAGTCGCTATCATTTGTAGCATGGTACAATTAATCAAAGCAGCTATGTGGAAGTCACTGTTAGAATTTAATATATGCACTAAAAATGTATAGTATTCAGAACTTCCTCTCTTGCGTGACTGACGTTAAAAGCTACATCCTGTTAGAGCTCTGCACGCAAGAATGATGCTGTCAGAAGGATAACCGTTTTTGTGTAGCCAGCAGCTTGCAGCTTCTGCTCAATGCAACTTTGACATATTCAACTTGTTCAACTCAAAGCCCAGAAGACACCGCCTTGTGTGGGTCTAGTAGCCACAGGTATAAGCCAGTGTTTTATTTTAACCCGTCATGGCATGTTATGATAGCAGTTTTTGTGAGAAAGTTCTGAATTGTAACATAGACGTGACAAGGGTTATGCAGTTGTGAAGCATAGGGTGTATTGTTCTGAATGCAGCCCTCAGACTGGCTCCTCCCCCAAACAATTCCCTAATCGGGGCAAGCTTAAAAAAAAGGCACCTGTTGGCAGGGCCTCATTCCTTTTGGCCCTTGTCCTGTCTCTGTGGTGGCTTGTAGTGTTTTTGGGGTTACAGGTATGTATTTAATGTGATGAGGCATGCCAACCCTTATGAAATACAGCCGCTTGTATTAACTCTGGACTGACGTTTTTAGAAACTCCATCATTGTCCTGCCGTCTGAGTGACTGTACATGTTAGTACCCCATACATGAGGTGCTAAATAGTCAAAACCTTAATTTGTATTATTTTGCAGCATGGTGAGCCCTGTTAATCTCAGTTTTTCATTTGTAGGTTCACCTGCTGCGGTTTTGCCTCTGTTTTGCCTATGTCGCTTGCTTGTTTAGCCTGTTTTGCCTGTTGTGATTAATTTACATAGTTCAACCAACTGGCTTTGTTTGTTTATTTGTCTTGATTCTTTATTTGTATTAGTTCTCTTTTTCTTTAGGTGAAGTAGATTGCCATTGTTGGGAGGCTAGGCACCCGTGGTGAGGTCCCTACACATTATGCATGCATGTACAAACACTGGTCTACGACTGTAGACTGCAGCATTTCTGTTGTGAGGATTGCTGTGTTGCACTTGAAGTGAGCACCCCCGGCCACTGCTCACTGTAGTCTGCCTCCCCACCAATGGCCTCTACTTAAATCCTACCATTTGGCTTAGTTTGTGTTGGATAGGAAATTTTAGGATATTAGAGTATAATGTAGTTTTAGAGTTTTCAGTCAGGCCTTTTAGCATAATATGTAATAAAGAATTATTTAAGATCCCTTATTGGTTCCAGTCATTTTCATTTGTCCAATAATATTCTTTCATCCCCTGCAGCTCCCGTCCCTGCAAATTTGAATATTTTCTTTGATTACGTAAATAGAACCTTTGGTTACTTTTTACGAAACACGTCTGTCTAATTTCAGGAACGAAATGTGTGCGAAATGTGTGTCTTAACAATTCTAATAAAACAATATCTTAAGGTTGATAAGGTTATAAGGTGGCGTTGTTGGTTCCCTCATTTTGCCCCTAAGACCCTGCTAACAACGCCAGGAGTGTTGGATTTGTTTATCGCGTTATTGACAGTTTTACTGTACATATGTAGCCTGTAGGTAGCCACTTATCTGATAAGTTAGCCCGATTCTTCCATACCCAGCTATCAATGGCGTTCTGTATCCGCCACTGTTTGAGAGTGAGTGGAGACTATGATATGGAAACGTGGTGTGAAGATAACAGGTGTAACACTTATTTACTAGTCCCTACAGTGTATGATAGAGAGCTAAGGAAATCGTAGATCCACTGGTTTATGTGGTCACATTAAGACTGAGCAATGTTAATAGTTCAAGGCCCCTGTTCTTAGCACCTGTACAAAACAGTGGTTGTGGATTAGTAAGATGATCATGAGTCATGGTTAGTTCCACTTGCTTGGTCCAGACAAAGCTTGTTAACCCCGACGCCAAGGGGATATGACTGGGTGAACTCAGCCACAGGCAGAGTTGAGCCGCAGAGATGTGTCACTCTGCGGTTGAAAGCGGTTTACTTATAATTGTGTTGCGTGAGCACTCTTGTTTTTGCGCACAGCTGGGAATTGCAGGGGCAGCTAATCTATAAGGTGATAAGCTGATTACTGAATTATTGTTGTTTTTTTTCAAAGCAAGTTCAAAGAGTTCATGCGCTCATCACAAGTGAGAACGGAATACAGGAAGAGACGGAGGAAGAGATTAGGTTGGAAGGTTGATCGGTTGGAAAAAAAAAAGGACAGATAGGAGATAGAGATGAGAGTCAAGCTCTCATCACTCGATGCCCTGTTTTCTTGCCCTTAATTGAGGATGCATGAGCTTTAGTGGACTGACAGGCATTGTGGATAATGAACTGTCTCCACTCCACTGCGACCATTGTTTTGAAGGTCAAGACAGGTTGCTCCATGGGCCGATACCTTCCAAACTGTGGTAATTAGTGGTGGTTGGCTTCCCCGTCTCACTTCACTGAACTGCTCTCAGCAGGAAACGGTCTTGAACCATCACACATACACACTCTTCATACAACAAGGTGCTGTATGAAAAAAATGCTTTCTTAACTTTTGTTGTTAATTCAGAGGTATTAACAGATCTACTTTATTTACTAAAGCTAGCGGTGTAGATGTGGGAAAGGCAAATGTAGAATCGTCCACGCAACAGGGTGTACAGCAGTGAGAGTCGGTGTGAAAATGAGCTGCAACATTTAGCTAATGAGCACAACACCACCTTGTGGAGACAACACAGACTTCTGACTGGAACGCACATGCTGAGGGACTTAGAGAAAATCTCTCTTGAGCAGTTTAGACAGACCATTCAGGCACATCCCCACTGTGAGAGGCAGGTTGTTGAATTATAAAGTGGAGAGAAAAATGCTTATCTGACAAATGTTTGAATATGCTTGTGGAGAGCAGTATCATCCTGAAAACTGCGGAAACTCATAATAATCTTTTTTTTACCTTGTGGCCACACTCTATCCCACTTCTTTCCCCAGAATTGCTGTATCAAGGACATAGTTTTGAAATGTGTTCCACTTTGTTGTTTGAGAGGCAACAGCAAATCAAACGTTTGCCGACTCCCTCCCCATAGAATCCAATCAGGACTGATGAATTTCAAATTGATGGTAAATCTTTACGAGTGCAGGCACTCATCTGGTGATGAGGGCCACTGAGAAATGAGAAATGAGAGGAAGAAGAGGTAAAGGGAAAGATAGTGACGTGGGGATGGCGAGGTGCAGGCAGCTCGGCGGAGAGGGAGGAGACACTGGTAGATTTATGGCCTCTTGTTTGGAGCATACTGCTGAAACAGACTCATAAATGTTTTTGATGGTCTACAAATAAATAACTCCCAGCATGTCTGCTCAGCACACAATAAATAATCCTCAAAAAGTTTAATCATCCTCTATCCCTTTTCGATTTATTTGGAGGATATTTATGTGAGCTCACATATACTGTAAAGTACATGCAGTACAGGACAGTACAGCCAAGGCAGAGGCTTACACTATCCTTCCATCTTACACCATCTGTCACCTTCAAATCTGTGCGATTTTAGTGAAGGTGTACATTAAATGTTGTGCCAGCTAGATTGGGAGAAACCAGCACTGGAAAAGTATTTTGTCACTGCTTTTGGTACTCTATTGGCTGTCTCCTCTGTGCAGTCATTTCAGTGTATTTGCTGAGAGACGTGTTCACCCCCTGAACCTCCTCCTCTTCCACGGAAAACAGCTTCCCACATGCTCGGGGTCACGAGAATTCACTGTAAAGGTGCCTCTTCTGTACTCATTATAACACACTGGGCTCGGTGTGTATGTGTGTTTTCATGCACCAACGCATCACTTCTCCATACACTGCATGCATGTGCAGTATATGCTGCAAGCGCATGCTCTCATAAGAAGCCTTTTTTTGTGTAGGAAGAAGTTGCCAGCGATGCATGTGTTGGTGCGGCGCCTGCGATTGACCAGTGTGTGGGACTGAATTTGTGTGTTTGTTTGTGTGTGTGTGTGTGTGTGTTCGTTTGTGTGTGAGCTCATATGTGTTGGCGGAGGTTTCCCTGGAGAAGCTGAGCACAAGAGCTGACCTTGCAGTAAAAAAAAAGACAATAATTTATTCATTGGCATTGCACAAATTTTGCTCTATCTTCTATTAGGTGTTCAGCTGTTATCTCAGCTGTTTTAAAGCATCTCCTCCTGCACTCTGCAGATTATTAACTCCCGCTAACACTGTGTTACGTTTCGGACACCGAGATTGAGATCCTAAATTAGGATTTAATGTGCATTCAGTAGCTTCTCCTTCATAGTTTTTGGAATCAGTTGTATACCTCCGCCAATTTTAAAGTTCCACACTTACCAACCGCGCTGCAATGTGCATTTTTAAACCCTGAAGCTTAACCTGGCTGTAAAAATGTCTCTTATCGTACAGGGTCCAGCTGGCATTGTCAAACAGATGGCTTTATACCCTCTAGGGTTTCCATTCAGACTAAATTAGTTCAATAAAATACCAAGAGGACTCTTAGAGAGCAGACATTTAAACACCTTGAACAGAACCCAGTCAAGCTGTATTTCAAATGACTGCAAGCGTGTACTGATGAATGCAGTCATTAAAAAAGACAGCGTTCAATACTGCTCCAACAATGCACAGAGAACACACGGTCAACCGTGAAGCAAAATGGGCCCGAGTTGAGATCGGTTCAGAAACCCCTGTTTTAATGTGTATTTGGGCTCAAGCTGTAAAAAGAGTTTGTTACTCCATCACTGAAGGGAAAAGTGGTGATGCTTACTTTTGATTTCAATGAATGATATTGTGGCGTGTTGAAACAATTTGTGTATAGTGCATGATTGAAAAATATGTCATCCGTATTCTTGACATAATAGTCACTGTGCTGTATAAACACAATTCGGAACAGTAATGGGACCCATCTATCGTCACAGCATGGAGGATGATGGCATTTAAATTGCTTTGTCAAATTAAACAGTTACAGTTTTTTTAAAGCTTAATTTAAAGATACTCTAAAGACTGATTAACGTCACAAAAGTTCTACTTTATTAATGGCTTTTATAATCAGTGAAGGAAAAACAATACATTTTCCGGATGAATTGTCAAGCGGATCGCTCGCTCCTCTAAAGTGACTTTGGGCTTTACATGTTCACTGTGGAAGAGTTCATATCGAAAACCACGTCCAAGCCGCCATCCAGCCACACTTGATGGTGGCACGGCTATCTGAAACTGCTGCCAGTAACCAGGGATAACAATGAAACATTCATTGAATCCTACTCAACATAATTAAACTGTATTAACTTAATTACATCTGCCTTAGGTAATCAAATGGATACAGTTCAGCAGCAGCACTAACCTTTCCCTCAGGTGTGAGTTACTGAGCCCCCATGGGATAATGTTACCACCGCTGCCAAGGGCCTGTCTGACGTTTCTTTCGAGGGCTTCATTCCCTTTCTGATTATCTGCCAAGTCCGGAAGTGCTTTTCTGCCACAGGAGCTACTGAAGCAGGACTCTGTCTGAGCCCTCCGAAAACCAGAAAAGGTTTTTCTTACAACAATGACATCAACTTCCTTGTGAAAGTAAGCTTGCGCTCGATCCCTTCACAGGAAGGTTAATGTGGGTACAGCGATCCAAGAAGTGCCACCTGTCCTTAGGGGTTCTCTTTTATGGTGACAGCAATAACTCATTTTGATAATTCTCATCACGACTCCGCTTTTGGACAAGGTCTTGGACCGGTGTGCCGGGTAGAGGGCATGTTGAGCTGAACAGGGTTGCCAGGCGTGATGGATGAGAGGAAGGAAGTGTTAATCTTCGACGGGGTTCGTTCAGCCTGCCTCATCAGTTTGGTATTTGGAAGTGTGAGATTTTAGAATGTAGTAAAAGTCAATCAGGGCACTGTTTCCCTAAATCATTTTAGGACTAAGATAAATTTACCAAATACAAATACACAATCTAGCGACGGGCCACTGCATATGAAAAGGTGTGACTTACCTTGATTGTGTTGACAATTTTTGATTTACCCAAACAGCATCTGGCCTTTCTCTCCAGTCAAAGAAGATAAAGTAAGAAAGACAGCACTTAAATGGCCTGTCTCAGATTTACAAAGGCTGGGAAAACGTTATTGACTTGTCCTACTTAAGTGTATTGAAGTACCAATCAATTAAGAACTGTGTGTAGAATTCATGACATGTCCCACACAAGCAGACTAAAAGATAACAACACATATACTGGCATTATACCTGAAAGGCAAGCGAAGCATATTGGCATTGTGTTTTGACAGACGTAAGCTGTCAGGTCGACAGGTCTGTATGCATGACAGATGACTTCATTGAATCAGTATTTTGAACTGTAGTGATGCAACTGCCATGGGTGTTAGGGAGGTGAATGGGGTGGGAAAACAATTGACACGTTGAAAGGCATTACTACTGTGAATAAAAATGTTGGTTAAACCTACATGGCTACTTAATTAAGAACAGAACCTTAAGCAAGCAAGTTACTGACTGCTGCTACCGTCCATTCCACGTGTAAGGAGTCAGAGAAAGAAAGAGGGTGCAGAGAAAAAAAACACAAGAGGACAGGCACAGTTCATCTATTTCTATTTGTGGTGGTACAGTTTGATTAAAAACATTATTACATATTATAATGACTGGTTTTATAACTAGATTTTGATTATATTAAAGATCAGGGAATAAATCCACCTTGAGGCTCCTATCATGTCAGTTGATAATATGCTTTATTGGTGCACATCCCCAGACAGATTGTAAATGACTCTGGCTCAAACCAGTTGACATGCAGTACATCTGACGCTTGGTAATCCAGACTTGGTCCCTGGTCCCAAATGTTGAATTGATCAATCACTGTGGGACACATTTAGGGGATCAGCCACTGTCAAGGACAGGAATCAAGACCAGCGCGGTGACCTCTTTTATAGACTGGATTAAATTAGAAGTCGCTTCCAGAGAGCTGTACCATCGAGAGCCTTGACATCTCCAGCAGTTAGCATTATCTTTAAAGTCCAATATGTGTAACCTTGACAAGCGAGACGAAATTATATCATATCACCACCGGACACTGATCGTGATTGAACATTTCAATTGTGTACATTGGATTGCTGCACGTCTATGTGACTTGACAAATTGGTTAATGCAAATATCCAAGGTCATCCCTCGCTCATGCACACGCACAGAGTCCAGTTAGCTGAGGGGATTGGATATCAGTGCAATGCCATCTGCCATAGAACTGTCACGGTGGTGACCATGGGCAGCAGAGTAAGGAGGAATCAGAGTCAGGCAGTCCAAAGCAGGCAGAGAAAGTTCAATGATTTAGTGGGACAAAGCTAACAGAATGGGGAGGCAGGCAGGGGCCAACACCGGGGAAGAGAATCCAAAAAAGGCTCACAAATCCAATGAGGCTCAGGCAAGCAGACAGGCAACAGGTCAAAAATCCAGGGCTGTATTCAAAACCGCCAAGTATACATACCTCCGATCAACACGGTACGTAGCTAGTATGCAGTATGAAACTGTTAAATCAATCAATGTTGCTGTACACTAGGCCAGGCGTAATCTTTAAACAAGCTCTTCAAGCACTGGACAAAAAAAATAACTCATACCACCATTGCAGTAGTATCAAAAACACAACTAATTGAGCTTTGACATTTTTGTGTTTATGACCAATGTTTGTATATTTGATATACTACAGTTACTTTATGGTTTAGCTCCCCTTAAATACTTTATTCAAGCTCATGATGAAATATGACAGACAAGCTCATCCATGAGGGTAGACTGCTGAATGCTACCCCTACAAATATTAGAGAGCGTATTGGTTTTAGTCCATTCAAAACCAATGTGGGGTCAAAAGGGTCATGTTGTCTCAACAAGTGTCTCTCTGCCCTGTCAGAGTCTGCTCTTTCCGTCGCCACTGCCTGCTGCTCTGTAGCCGGTCTGTGAGTGTGACTGGCCAGCTGCCAAAGCGAGCTGTGCCTGCAGGAGCTTGTGGAGCTTTTTAATTCCAAAAAGGCAGATAACCACCCGTTCCCGTGAATTTTATAACTGACATTTGTGTTGTGATATTTAAACAAACCTATACGTCAACAGGGAAATAAAAGCGTTTTATTAAACCAGTGTTCTGAGAGAGCTCCAGCCAAGGAACACCATGGCAGCAATCTACTGCTCCGGCCAGCTCACAGTGGGGTCTGTAAGCGTGACTGGTTCTTATCGATTTTTTGTATTGTAATTGTAATTTTTAGACATTGTTGTTGTGACCAAAGACTGTGTCGTTTCAACGCTTTGCATATTGGGACACAGTAGGCAATGAAGGTAGGAGACTGATCCGATACGTGAGATTTTTTCTGAATCAGTACGACATCAGTGTCATTTTAGCCGAATCAGTAAATACTGCTAGTATAGTATGGTTTAAGGAGCTTTTTCTTATCTTTATGGCAAAGCAAATCCAAAGCACGAGCATGGGCTATTTGTGTGCGAGGACAGGGTTGGAAAACATTACAAAATCTGACCGTGAAATCAGTAAGTCATGCTCTCAAATTGAAAGACCACACTCTTGAAGAAATATAGGGCAAAAAAACGACATGATGGTTTCCCCCCCCCCAAAAAAGGAACAGATCAAAAACAAAAGGCTGGAGCAAGTGAATGAGGAAGTCCGGTGAACATTTTTGAGGGCATCTGGTGGACAGGTAGGGAACTGCAACTAAAAGTCAATGAGGAATTTGGGGACGTGGCTGAAAAGGACGGACAAAGGAACAAACGTGACAAATCCTCAACGAGACAAAAGACCCACGTCTGCGGGTGAACAACTGCCTGAACAAGGAACAAGATAGGACTTCTCCAGTATGACCTCGACACAGACAATGTATGTCCGCACACGCGAACAGTTATCCCTCTTTGAAAACGTTTGTCACCCATTGGTCTGTTCACAGCAGGACACAGAAAACAGACTGGAATGCATTAATCAAGAAAATGAGGCATTGATCAAGCAAATGAATGAATGATGAATGCAGGTTTGAAAAAAAACATTAAAAGATAACATTTTAATGGTAGGGCCATTGAGTCCATTAACTTTTCTCTTTGACATTAAGAAACATCTGCATCATTGCTTGTATACGTTGGAATAACCTCATTATAACATTATTATTAACATTGTGGCAAAGGCTCATCAGAGTTTTGCACTTTGGATTTTGTTAATTCAGTCTATGCAGTTCTGCCAGTTTTTACGGATGAGACCAGATACAAACACAGTCAGCATTTCGCTGCGATTTAAATAGACCTCCCTCTTTCTACTTTTCCATTTGTGAGAGAAGCTTAGATTTTCCCCGTCACAATATCCCTCCCAGGAGCGGGTAAGTTTTGGCTCCCTGTCCAAATGATTAATCTTTCACATTATTTCGCAGAGGGACTCATAACACTCTACCACTACCTGTGGACCCAATTACACAACTGACAACAGTATCAATGCAACACTCTGACTTATGGCAGCATGAAGGAGGCAACCTTTGTGCTACATCAGCACAAGTGATTTACAGAAATGATCTGCATAAATTAACAAGGCAAGAAGCTAAGGTATTTTTGGTAATGTTAGCTTCTCCTGTTAAAGATGCAAAACAGAGAGAATAGTAATGACGTGTCAACAGGGCCTATAATACAAAAAATTCTCCACCTTTTTTCTGTGCTGCAATAAAGTAAAAAGTAAGAGCATATGCGTATAATGTGTTGACAAATGTACTGTCTGAAATCCTTTTACTGTAATACCACAGGTAGGGTGTATTGGAAAAGACAGACCATGAAAATGGCACTGGTCAGATTCAGACTGCACATACTAAATGGTCCAGCCCAGGCCCAGCTAATAAGCCAGCTACACCACGAGTGACTTCATTGCTATTCATACTATGTTCTCTCCTCCCTGTCTTTCATTTCAGTGTACTACACACAGTGATCACTGGGACACGCTAGAGGTGCCACACCTGGCCTGATTACATAAACGCTTACTCTCATAGGGCAGCTCTTGACAGTCGTATGCTGGTCAAATTGCTAACCTGAGTGTTTTCACAGCAATTAGACCGAGTACATTATTTTCACATTATCATACTGCCACAAGCACTTTGGGTTAAGGTGCAGCACCGAGCGTCTTGTCTACACTGCAAGGCAGCATCATTCACACTGATGAATGCTGATGAGCATGGTGCAAGCTCCTGAAATTTTGAAGGTTACACTGAAGTTGTGCTGCGAGGGATGGGACAGTCTGTATTTGGTAAACCGATGCCGGGGTGTGCAGAGTAAAGCATCTCTGTGCATGTTTCCCTCTGTCTGCCTCGAGCAGTCTGCGTGCTTCGCCGTGCTAGACGGCATTGACTGCCAGAGCAATTGACCAGAAGAGATCCCAATAAAAAATATAAGAACAAAACAACATTCAATTGGTGATCCATGGCCCTGGATGTATTATGCAAACATAACCAGCAGGACGGAGGGGTAATCAATCATGTTTGTTTGTCTCCAGCAGAGCGCCATGGACTACACATGCACATTAAGAAAACAGGGAATGTTGTTTTTTTTTAAAGATTGTTTTTAAGGCATTGTTGCCTCTTTTGATTGATGGCAGCAGGCAGTGACAATATAGAGAGGACCGTGACATATTGCAAAGGTCCTTGAGTGGATTTGAACCAGGATTGAGTAGATGCATGGTTATACTGCACAGGCCGATAAGCCCCCCTGGAGATGCAACATACTATGGTCATATTCTGCACAGACAAATACCAAAAGTTGTTTATGGTGTTGTGTGTATTTTTGACACGTGTTGGTGTTGGCAGCACCAGAGGTGAACGGGTGTGTTTTACGGGATGAATGAAGAGATGACATAGATTAATGACCCGGGTCTATGGCAGACCATTATATTAAGGCCACTGCTGCCCACTGTGGGTGGGAGGTTGTGCGAACCTTGACATGGCCAGCAGCTAAAAATAGCCAAAGAGAATAAACAGGCTGTTGCTACGGCGCGTTTCCTCCCACTTATTGACAAAAACACACAAGGCGGCACAGACAATGCCACACACTCACATTTGTACATACTGTACTGAGCCACGGCATACTCACAAAATCTTCAAGCTCACAGTTTTGGTGGCCTCACATCGAGCCAAGTCATGAGCTTTCCCCAACTTTGAATTTCACAGAATAATAAATGACACCTTTGAAAATGATGTTATAAAATAGCATGCACTGGTTGCAAGGCAGCAGAGAAATAGAGTGGAAGAGAATGCATGCTTGCACTTTTTAACCTTGCGCACCCATGTCCTTTTTTTTATAAATATTCAAATATATTGCCACTTTCTATCAATGGAAAAGTGTCCCACATTGATTGAATGCCTATTATTGTAATTTAAATGAACGTGACATGTGCACTCCCTTTCCTGCAGACAAGCTTACAGTAAATCACAGCCACGTTTCTCTCTCTCTCTCTCTCTCTCTCTCTCTCTCTCTCTCTTTCTCTCTCTCTCTCTCTCTCTCTCTCTCTCTCTTCTCTCTCTCTCTCTCTCCGCCTCTTTCACCACACACAAAGCCATTTTACATGAAAGGCAGCGCGGCTTGCTAGCTTAAATCTGCTCGGCCTTTTTTTTTAAAGAAAAACCCATTTCACTAATGAAGGCGTTCTGAACAGATGATGGTGTCTCTCTTATGTGCTGACAGCGTCAGAAGCAGGAGCTGTGGGGTGCGAGTGTGTCCACGGTGTTGTTTGGATGATGGAGTGGACACATTTTATGACAAATTGGAAAGGGAAAATACAGCAGGCAGTGACGGCTCAGGCTTTGAGGCAGCCGGCGTAGTCAGGCAACCCTTTTTGGACCGGGATGGATGGCAACATACTTACAAAGAGAGAAGCCAGAAGTTGCTGCTGGGTTGTTCACCTTTTGAGTTATTCTTTACTCTCCTTTGTCCTGTCACGCAGAATAACCTGTGTTCACCTCCTGCGTAGCATTTAGTCTCCATTACCACGTCACATTCTCACTGTCGGGGTGAATAATATATACAGACAGCAAAGGTTAATTGACCAAACCGGTTGATTCAATCACTGTCAGCCATGTTAGCTCGCAAAGTCCATCTGACTCCATCGCCCGAAGTGTTTGAGCATGATGCTACAATTTGGGTTGCTATGGCAACAACCCACACAAGCACACATGCCCACATAGTTCACAGGAATTAAAAAAAAAGAAAAAAAACCTGCACAACCTCATCTCCGTGAACACCCTCTGGGAAAAATAAAACATTTCTTAGTGTTTCGTAACCTGCAGTGCATCAAAACATTTCTATATGGAAAGTTAGTAATTACAGATATCAAGCTGCTAGCTAGTTATTCCTCCCACATGGTGGGATCCGGGGTTGGCTTCAACTCCCTGGTTTACCCGTGCATGCAGATGGTGTTAGTATAGAGCCGGAGGGATCTACCGCACAAAGTATGACATTACTCCACACAACACATTTGCCGTGGTGCACAATTCCTGCTCTGCTGATTATGTTGTAACCGCATCACTGCTACCTCATCATGACTCATAGGGTGGCTGATTGGCTGCCAGTTTGATAATAATCAATGACAGGGGACACAGTCAATTGCTCTTAATCATTTCTCAGCGCCCTCTGTAATTTACTGTTATCAGGACTTTTGTTGTCATCAAGAGAATCATTTATGTCTGTCAATAAGGGGTCAGGGAGATGCCTCACTACTCCTGAGTACTGTATATTACGTGTCATCTTGGTGGGAAAAAAACTTCATCTAGTAAACATTGTGCTGTTGCAAAAAAACTTCAGGTTTTGCTTCTTGGATGCATATTTTCACAGAACTCCTTTAAGTAAACCCATATTCAAATCAAATTTGCATGGCAAAGAGCCTATATGTGCTACACAGTCCTGAAGTCACATTTAAATAATTCATCAGGTCCATATGCGATGGCCATAAATGTGGTGTTGGGATTTTTCTATCTGCATATCTGCTGATCAACATGTGACATCTGGACAGTGCCAACGCCTGTGACCTTCAAACAACAGCGCCCACACAGTTAAGGCACAGTATATGTGCACACGGAGGCTCCGGGTTAGTCAATGCTGCATTATTGATCACTTGTCACTGGAAGGAAGCAACATGGCAAGGAAATCAATTACAAATTTCTGGGAAAAAAGCGCTTGGCTAAGGGGGAAAGTTTCAACTGACATGCAAGCTCTACGAGGAAATACTGCTGTGTCTATTCATATGAACTATTAGAGTGAAGGGAGAGAGAAGAGAGAACTCCCTAGCAGTGCGGGTAACGATCTAAGCTATAATAAGGGATACATCATTTAATATCTCTCTTTATTCATTTGAGACGAGGGAGTGGGGAGATCATTATATATTGATAAGATGGGGTTTGAGGAGGCAACAAGGTGCATCTGCGTGAGTTCATCGCTGGCTTAGTGCTCTCTCAAGTGGTCAAGAAAAAGGGTTAGGCCATCCTCTCGCATCAGGTGGGTCAAATGGAACATGTCCAAATGGTGGGTGACAACTAACCCTCCGTTGAGAGAGTGTGAGGGAGCAGCCGAAGTGTGTGTGTGTGTGTGTAAGGGGGGGGGGGGGGGGGGGGTTGGTTATGTTCTGAAAAGAAGCAAAGTTTAATATCATGTTCATGTCAGTTTTTAGAGGAGATTCTCCACAGCCCTGCAACGTGACAGCCCTCAAGCTATTGTGCATTTACAATCAGAGGCAACATGACACTTCATGGTAATTTCACTAAAAGTAACCGGTTATGGCCGGTGTGTGTGTGCGTGTGTGTGTGTGTGTGAGAGTGTGTGTTAGTAGCAACATCCTAATGTTATGACATCCCTTAATCAACTCTCTTTGCGTCCAATACTTCCCCCTGCTGCTCCTACCAGAGTTCCAAGTCACACACCTCGAAATGTAACGCGCCGGTTTCATTTAGCTGGGTTGTGTGAACATGACGTGCCACCCCAGTTGCATATAGGGTTTTCACCTCTAGGATGTGGTGCAGCCCGCGTGCACCCCTCTGCTCCTGCCCGTGTAGTACACAGCGGGACCCTCCGCAGTTCGCTTATCCCGTTCCTTCCCGTTGCCTTTTTGCGCGCACGACGTCTGCAGCACAGTGATTCAGTGAGCCAGTCCTCTCCGCACGCTGCGAGCTTTTGGATGAAGGCAGGACTCTTATCCACAGTGTGTTCTGATGGCGAAATCTGAGCTGGTTCCGTCTCGGTGATTATTTGTAGAGGAAGACGTTCAAGCTTTTTTCTTCTTTTTTTTTCTCCGCTTCATTCTTCTCGACTCATTTTCAACAAAATGTGGGACGCGCGTTCTCTGCGCGGCGTCCGCGGAGTGCTCTCTTCAGTCCCGGCCGCTTGACTACAGGGGGATCCCGGCTCCCTTTTCCTCCTCTGCTCCCACAGGAACAACAGGAGTTTGCATGCAAAAGGTGGTTTATCTCGGCAAGGTGAGAGAGGCTATTTCTCTGTGACAGTGTTTTCCTGTTATTCGGATACTTTGAAAAGAGTCGAACACCGAACTCGTGCGTTGCGTGTGCAGGTTGTTTAGACTAATTTGCACAGGATTTGAAAAATATTACTGAAATACGTTGTAGAGTAACAGGGTGCAGTGCTTTTGAATTTATGGGACTGCAGAACAATTCAAGACTTACAGATTATCAACGTGATGCCGCTTTACATTCCTCCCTATAGCTCATTTTAGCCCATTTTCATTCTTTTTTTTGTGGCCAATGTTTGGTACAAATACTCAGGCAGTGTCAAATGTAACTAAAATTGTTGCATTCAAGAACATCTACTTATCTAATTTAAAATGGGAACTTGGCTGACTCAATTAATGATTGAAGACTCCAATGTGTACAACTTTTTAATATATTGTTCAGGACTCATCCAAGTGTGTGGGGCATTTGAATCATTCTGTTAAATTAAAAATACTACACAGTGGCTCTTTTCATGTGCAAGTGGTTATAGTTGTCAGAAACTGTGATTATAATTACCTAGACGTGGTAAGGGAACAGATATTAAAGAAATAAGGTAAATGAGACTCCAGAAATTACTGTCACACATGCCTCCTCCATTAAGAAAACATGAATGAATTTGGAAGCTTCTTTCGGTTCATTTGCTTCCTGACCTACCATTGAGTCCTATTTTTGGCCGATGGGGCTGCATCCAGCAGGAGTTCATTGCCTCACTACACAACCACAACAGTGCTGGAGAGGAGTGCAAATCAAAGCGACCATATTGACTGTTATTAAAACAAAACCGTTGATTCCGCCTTCTTAGAAATGTGATGAAATGGATCAATAACACTGCACAGCTATTATTTTTGACTGATAATTTAAAGTAATGGCTGACTTTCTAAGTGCCTCTGGAAAATAGCTGATTTATGTTTTTGCCTTGAAATATGCTTAACACGGCAAAAAAAAGATGTAAAATTGTGTAATACATCCAATTTTAGATAGCGAACTGACATTTAGTCATCTCACAAACTGTCTCTTTTCTTTTCTCAGCCATGGAGGGACTTGCCTAAAGAGGATCCAACATAGTTAAAAACTTTTTGACTTTTTTTTTTTTTGTCAATTTTGAGACATCTTCCCCAATAAGTCTCCTTTTCCATCACCATGGCTGAGAAGCTTGAACCAGCAGGGCTCAAGCCCACCAACATCCAAACCTCTCCCTCCCTGCCCCCAGAGCCCATCGACATCATCCGCAATAAAGCCCTCTCCCGTAGAGTCCGCCTTAACGTTGGGGGTCTGAACCACGAAGTCCTTTGGCGGACCCTGGACAGGCTACCCAGGACCCGGCTCGGCAAGCTTCGCGACTGCAACACCCACGACTCACTGATGGAAGTCTGCGACGACTACAGCCTGAGCGAAAACGAATACTTCTTCGACCGGCACCCGGGGGCCTTCACCTCCATTCTGAACTTTTACCGCACGGGCAAATTACACATGATGGAGGAGATGTGTGCCCTTTCTTTTGGCCAGGAGTTGGACTACTGGGGGATTGACGAGATCTACCTGGAGTCCTGCTGCCAGGCCCGTTACCACCAGAAGAAAGAGCAGATGAATGAGGAGCTGCGGAGGGAGGCAGAGACAATGAGGGAGAGGGAGGGAGAGATAGAGTTTGACAACACCTGCTGCCCAGACAAGAGGAAGAAGCTGTGGGATCTCCTGGAGAAGCCCGGCTCCTCTGTGGCTGCCAAGGTAGGGAACCGAAACTGGAAGTGCGATCACACCGCCCCCATCTCACATTTCCTGATCACATTCAAAGCCGAACACTCTGCCTTGATCATATCACATTACAAGCACACGTATTAAAGGCCTACTCCCACCTGCAAAAAGAAATAACCACGAGTTCATCAGTTTGAATCTTAAACAGACGTGCACTATACTCTCGTCGGGTTCCTTGTGCCATCTGTCTGCGTTCCATCTTTGTAAGTAGCAACAGTTGTTTGTGATGGATTAAATATAGAGAAAGCTGCAGCATTTGTGTTACAATTTGTGTGGATGTAATGGATGGAACAGAAGCAGAAGATGAGGAGTTGAAGTAGGTGTGTGATGTGCAAGAATTATAAAATAAGATTTATAGTGCTGCATGGCGGTGCTAAATTAGTAGTGGAATCACTACAGGAGCTAGATTTGCTTTGACTAAATAATTGGTGGGTGCGTCAGCTTGTACTAGTGTTGCTTTCTTTGTAGGGATAAAGTAAGTCGGTGTAGATCTGTCAAGTCTCTGTTCTCGTACAGTGCCATTAAGTGTCTGTGTTGCTCGCTGATTGGATGAGTCAACGAAATGACAGGATGCTGGCAAAAGTTTGTTGCAGGTGCATCAATGAATACTGTTGATTCTGGAGCTGTTTAGTATACTAACTTTGAGACAATGTACACTGTACGATGAGGTAGTCATCAATGCTTCTCCCCATGTACCACGTGTTTAGATGACCGCTGCATCAGTCGGGTGCCGTTTTCATTCGCACACAATGAATCTTTAAACAAATCAGATGACGGCGTAGCAATGTCCAGGCTGTCCCTGGTAACATGATGACATCTCTTTTGACTCCTCCTAATCCCAACCCCACTCGGACTTGCTCCCCAATTAGGTGGGTCACCCTTAATGAAATCCAATCACTGGCAATTTACCTTTGGTCTCCATTATCCTGATCTCATCATCGTGGTAGTGCAGGGCAGGGCCGGGTTCCATGTCAGGATATATTTAATGTCAGCATAAACCCAGTGTCCTGTGTGTGTGTGTGTGTGTGGATATGATCATCCTCTCTGTGGGATATCAGGGATCTCATGATGTTTTGTACGTGTGGTGCAGTGTTGAGGCAGTTCTGAAATCCTGCTAGTAGTGCAGTATTCAGCTTTGAAAATGGCAAAAGATATGTTGACAATACTGATTACATAAGTTTCAGATCACTTTATAAAGCTGCTATACATCTCTTCCTTCCTGTATTAGTCCTGAATGGCTTGTTTACCGAGCATCAACCAGTGATTTGTGATTGACAAGGATCCCACCTCAGCTTAATTATTGTATTATGGCTGCAGCTGTATATCACAAAAATCCATAATAAGGAGGCCACCTCTATCTAATTCAAGGCAAAATCAGGTGACAGCGGTGGGGTGATTTAATGCGCTCTGTGATATTTAAAATGATTTACCTCCTCAATGCAGTCTCCGTCATTCTCCAGAAACACTTGAGTTTTCGCTGACCTGTTCACTATCGTGCGGGGGAAGCCTGTGAAACCTTAAAGGGAAATCCCACCCTAATTCAAATTGACATTCCACTTTGTGCTCTACGTGGAGAACTTGAATTTGACTCTAATGGCTCACCCTTGCGATCGCACTGAGGTTATCTGCAGCTGAAAGAACATTCGGAAATGGACTGCCGGGGGGCCGCTCGGCCGTCAGATGGCAACTCCCCGAGGTCAGGGAAACCTTTTATGGGGCATGCATCGTGCAGTGAGAACCCTTGAAAGCCCTTGACCAAGGAAATGCCATTACTGGGATGGTACACAGCCATGCGCTTTCATACAAAGCAACCTGAGCCCTTTGTCAAATGCAATCACAGAGTCTTCTGGCATACACACATTCTCTCTCCCTCTCTGTCTTTTTCTCTCTCACTTCCTTTCTCTTGCACTGGCCGTAATCAGATATTAGAGCCCATTGTGCTGTTATATAGCACCTATGGCCCTCTCTGCCCTTAAATAAAGGTTATGCATGAGAGGACTGACCTTTTCAGCCGGGTCAATCAAGCTAGGATTACATTCATCAGCTATAACAGTCGTGCATGCATTGGGAGTACGGCCGAGGGTTAGGCAAGCCCTGAGAGAGAGAGAGAGAGAGAGACAGAGAGAGAGAGAGAGAGAGAGACAGAGAGAGAGATGTAAGAGATGCAGTCATGTAAGTTACGCCTCGGGATGCTGAGCTGTATCTTTGCAAACATTTCCTAATGAATAATGAATGAAATGGTCAAAATAAAAAGGACACTGGCTAATGCAGTGGCTTCTTTGTGTTACTTCGTGTCTCATGGTTGAGTGCCCCCGTTGTAAGAGGAGGAGGAGGGGGGGGGGGGAGGGGGGGCTTGGTTTGTGTTCAGTTTTATCCGGTGCGTGGCTTGTCACAGGTGACCCTCCAGGTCCCAGGATCTTGCAAGCACTTGTGTGCTCTATGTGTACACCTACAGGAATCTTTTAGACCTGAAATATCCTCAGTTGGGGAAACTTTTTTGAAAATACAATTCCCAAAAAATGGCCTTTCTTAAACATCTCCGTTCTGTTAAGAGTATCTCCACAGCTTATAGCCACTGGTAAAATACTGTCATGTGCTGTTAAATTATACAAGATTAGAGTGGCACTCATGTTTAGAAAAAAACATCGCATCGATGTTGCCGTCGTTTGCTTACTGTGGGCTATAATTTCTATTAATCCAGTAGAACGTTGCAACGTTTCATCCTGAAGCCAGAAGGATTTGTGCTGCCCTGACCCTCTTTTGTTTACAATGAGTCACGAGTGTAGTTGTACAGCAAATACACTTAGCACGAGCTCATAAAAGGAAGTCATATCCAAATTGCCGGAGTGCTATAAGGAGTCTGAAATACTGTGACTTTTCCCTGCGTAAATATACGACCATCATTGCTGCAAAGATGGATCTTGGTTCATATAACTTGTATGTAAATGTAGTAGCCTGCCTTAGTGTTTCCACTGGAGGCGTGTTTCGTCAACGTGACGGGAAATGTAATTAGATGCATTTCTTTCAGGTAAACATCAAGATATGCAGACAGCGTGTAATAAATATCCGGACCCAATCGTTTGCCAGACAATTACTGATTTAGTGAGAGCTTCAACATTAACATATGAGTCACGCTGTGTTCCTGGCATCATAAATTAATTTCCAGGTGTTACATGGATGCCTACAGTGCTCAGTTGTAATATATGTAAAGCGTAGTTTGCAATAGCAGCATCTCTTTATTTTTGATTTGTGTTCATGCAAAGCTTCTAGATATGAAAACATTCCCCTCTCCAGGGGTTTCTTCACTTTAGAGTCCTTCCAGTCTGGGCAGTCAAAGAGTATTCAGAGCATTTTAAAGAGATCAATGTTTCTACTTGCCAGACATTTCAAGTTGGGTTTTCCATCTCCCCCCCCCCCCCCCTCCTCTCTACATCAGCCATGTCCAGCCTCCTGCTTGCTCCTAATGTGGATGTGCACCATTACTCTCCCCTTTATCTAATAATCCAGTCAAGCTAGTGGGAATGCTGAGCAATGGGCCTGTATGGGTGCAGACTCCAGCTCTTTGGTCCTCCCACGCTTGGAGGCAACCAAAGTCAGTCCACCGACCGCAGACACTGTTCATGATGATGACATAATAGCATAATACGGTACTGTAACAGACACCTCAAATGGCAATATTTTTTGTCATTCATGTCTTAATGCGCAATACACCATTTTGTTTTGTTTATTAATTTGCTGAATCAGCGAGAGCAAAATTCAGTGAGCACACTGTAACTCCACAGCTGCCTGTTGTTTCAGATCACTGCAGACAGCCTCTAACTCTCCATCCGTCTGTTTCCTTCCAGGCTCTTATCGCACTGAAGCAAAGCATTTGGCTCTTGTGTGTGCGACTGTGCGTATCGATGTAGTTTCTGATAGTGGGAGAGTCAAAAAATAAAGGGAAGCGGGGAAAGTGATGGAGAGTCCTTTAGTCAGCGTTAAGTCAAATATTCTGTCCAGTTGAAGCAGCAGGTCTGCTCCCTTGTTTTCCATTATCAGCCTTTCATCTCTGCATGGATTGTGGTCAGTCTTCAGAGGGCTAAATCGATACGCATTGGCATTTTATGGAAAAAATGCAAGTTTTCAGCTTTTTTACTGTCGCTTATTTTGTGATGCAGATGTGAAATGAGATTTTGGTGTTTGTGGGTCATAAACCTGTCACGGTGATGCCTCTGTGCAAGAAGCAGAGCAGCTGATAACAACGCCACCCTGTAGGAGTTATCGTTTAACCACATTATCTTATTTGGCTTTTAGCAAGTTATCAGGATGCATTGAAAAAAAGGTTGGAGTGTCATTTAGGTAGAGCACACCATCTTCCCTCCTGCAGCCTCCTAGTTACATAAGTCCTTCACTGGGCCTCTAATCAGTACAGCCTAGCATTTAGGCAGCAGCACCTAAATCCTCTTTGCCCTGCAATCATAATCAGATAAGACAGAACCTCCTAGATTATAGGTGGCATGAGTTCGTACAGTCCCTGCATGGGCAGAGGCAGCAGCATTTATCATCTGGATCTAACAGGCCACACTTTAACCCAGTACCCCTGCTCACTGCTGCCTTTCTTCTCTCTTCAGAAGCCACCTGCAACATAAGTCTTATCTTAAGTGGAAATCAGTTCTGTAATGGTTCAGATCAGAATTAGTTATGATGTAATATGGGGGTTGAAATGATAGTGAAAGTGCCTTCACAATGCACTCTGGTGTCAGTTTCATAACTTGTATACTCTGGCTGTTTCATTTGTTTAAAGCGTTTGTAACGGTGCCTTCTCTTGTTTTCATGAAAAGTGTCTGATTTGTTGTATATACTCACTCTAAACACAAATTTCCTCATATGGACAGCAAACTGCTCTAGTGGTGTAAGCAGTGGGTAGAGCACTTTCCACTCAGTTGGTGCTGTTTGAATATATGGTTATGTTACTAAGCAGCAAATATCAACTTTCATAACAATAGCGCTGCACGCTTACTTGCGATATCTGTTGGCTGTGAACCACTACGATCACTTTAAGATCTATGGACTGATGTCTTGCAGCTCAGTTTTACACTTGCATTTGATTCCTGCTATAGTTGATAGACCACTGTATGTAAAAATAGAGATGTGTGTGCCAAATAATACACAAGGGGAACATTAAATCAGCAGTTCATATCATGTCTGATTATCTGTCACTGTTAAGAGGCAGACTTGATCTCATTTGGGTTTTCCAGCAGAGGTATCCCAAGGTCATGTTTTAAATGAAGTGGAGGTTAGGAAACTGCAGCCCTTTATTGATCTGACTAAAGCAATGTATCTGTGAGTTTCACCCGCAGAGTTGAAAGGGAATTTGAAGTGAAGCGGAAGAAGTTGTTGAAGATGAACCAGGTGGAAGCTATCGATGCTGTTGACCCTTAACATTGATCTGTTGAAACCATGCCGTTGTACATTTTTTATAATTCCACACATGGTCATTGATTAATGTTTGCAGGAATTGCAAATCACGCGTCCATCCTCCATTCTCTCCTTTTGCTTTGCTTTGCACAAATAACCCGCTGCTGCTTTTTTTTCCATCCATTTTCATGATTACCAGTGGGAACTTGCATGCAAAGGAATTACAGTCTGGCTGCAGCTTAACAGCAATGGTGCCCCTACAGAGCCCACTGGCCTGTCTTAAGGCGTATTGCACTTGACCATGCATGTGGCGATTCATGAATAAAGACATCATTAAGTGAAACTCATGAGCCACGACCAGTATACAGTATGTTATTCGCACACTTTAGGGATTGAGATGGGAGAGAACAACAGGCACAACTGGATTCAGTGGAACTTAAGTGGAACAAGAACAACTCACTTTAGCACAAGTCTAATACAAACAACATGGCCAATACAAGCCAATGCTAATGAGTGGCCAGATGGTGTGAGAAGCCTGATGGCTGAAACCTCATTAGTAATTCTACTGTCATCCCCAGAATACACACTCACATTTCCTAAGTGAGCAAAGCTGCTATGACAAGGGCTACAACTAAGAATTCTTTTCTTAATCAGTCAATCTGTCAAGTAATCATTTAGTATAATTGATGTTCATTTTCCAGAGCCCCAGGTGAGATCTTAAAATAGCTTCTTTTGTCTGACCAACAGTCCAAAGATTACTTTTGAATGACATGAAAGATAAAAAAAAAGCAGCACTTTCTCATTACTCAAAAGCCAGAACTAGTGGATGTATGGCATTTGGTTTTGATAAAAGACTTGAATGATTAATCAATTATGATTCCTGTCACTTAACTAATAAATGTCTCAACATCTCCACATACCTATGTTGCTCTCTCCTCAGCTCGTGCGTGAAGTAAGTAAAATAAGGAGGCAGCGGAAACCAGCTGTGAACAAAACAGATGTTTTGACGTTTCAAGTTGAGATGGCTATCTTGTTCGCAAATAGTTTTTCCATTTACACATCCAGCACAGATGGAGCAACATTAGCATTAATTAAGAGTTGTGTTTGTGTCTACCCGATGGATGTAAGTCCAATAGCTCTGTTTTGGTCTCCACCAACTCCTGAGGGAATCATCTGGCTATTCATCTGCTAACTGCTCCGCTATGTTCACCAGCTACTCGCTAACTTTATCTGTCCGCCGTTTGGTGCTGAGCAGGTGGCGTACAATACAACCTTTTTTTCATTGAAAACAATGCTACGAGGGCTGTTAGAGGGAAACAAAAGATGCTGAGTAAAAAGAGCTCCATAGAGCTAAGGGGAACTGCAGATTCAGGAGTTAATTCTCTGTGGGTTCATCACTATCAATAGTATTTAGAGAAAAACATGAATTGTTGCCACTTTGAGTAAGCGCTACTCATTACCCTAAAACATTTGTTGTTGCACACAATGAGATGTTCAGCCTGCAAAAAGCCCAGGAGATGAAAATAGGCATAAAGCTCCAGGTTTGAGCACCGTCAAAGCTTGACATAAATCCCACTGAAGGCTGGGAGTGGCTGTGGACCAGCAGTGAGCAGCGCTGGGTGGCACTGCCAGCTTGAGTGACACTCCGGGTAAGAGGCTAATGTGTTCCTTCCTCCTCTTGCCTTCCTCATCTCCCCCACTGTCCCCCTGCTCATTGCCGTCGGCTCACCCTGTCTTCTGCGGTTGTCCTCGTCCCAGAAGTAGTAGGGAGGATGTAGAGACTAGGATGCTGGCGGGAAGAGAGACATCATTCTAAACACTTTGAACATCAGGTTTTTTATTACGTGCTTCAGTGAACCCCCTTCGCACACAAACACACACTATGTACTCTCGGCATGTCTTCCACAAGTCTGCACAAACATACAATAGTACACACAGTATGCCCTTCATAAGTACGGCAAAAGAACGGACGTGCCCATATGCAGACGCACACACACACACACACAAACCTCTTTATCTGAGAGCCTTCAAATACTGCTGAGCCAGCTATCTGAGGGTGCCACAACACAGTGAGTGCCACACTGTTGTCCCCCTCACTCTCCCCATGCCCTCTCTCTTTCAATATCTTTCACCTCCTTTCCTGTACCACCACAGCAGCTTTCATAGCCTCCTTTTACATTCACTTTTTTTTTCATCACCATCACCCCGCAGTCCTCAATTTCCTCTTATAACTGCGGCCTCCTGCGCCCCTTCATCTCTCCGCTGTTTTCCTCGCGGGGTGAAAACTGAATTGTGAACTTGCCCCACCGCTCCATCACGGAAGCGGTGATATGAGACTGCATTGGTATTCATTGTGGTGTTTTTGCATTTGGCCCTTTATCAATCATGTTTTTGATTCAGTACCAGTGGTCGGAGAAGTACTTCCTCATTGGGTGTCCCCTTCCTGCAGCGCAGCGGTGCTCTTCCGCTTCTCAATAACAAAAGCCGCGCAGCTTTACATGCGATAAATAAACGAACAACGCAGACACGTTGAAAAATGGCGCACAAGTCCTCACTAACAAAAAAGGGATATCCTTTGGAGTCTTGGCAGTCTCCCCTGACCAAGAAAACCCCTCCAAGGAGCTCTGGAAAGGAAAAAAAAAATAAAGTGTAATCAACTCAATTCTACTTGTTTCCTCGGAAATGCTGTGTTTGCTTAGTTTCCATGGTGACCGTGGTGGGCCTGCCATGGTGACTTATCGACACCCAAGGAGCAATTCATCTCTATACAGGCTGTGTGAGAGGCAGAGCAGCTGGTACCTCAGCCCCCACAAATAACCCCTTATGCAAATGTACCTTTAATTTTGATTGCTACGAGATGGAAGAATCTTTTTGCCCAAGTTCAAGTTGGGTTTGTGTTCATGTGAAGAAAAGAAGAACAATGGTGTCTCTGCCTTTTTTTTTGCAGCCCGGCTCTCCATCTCCAGGCCGATCACATGGGTCTCCGGAGCATCAACAGCAGTTACAGGGAATTGGTTTTGTCGGGTATAAGGCATTAATTATAAACCTCCGCTCTACGACAGAGACTCTGAGGACGTATAAGAGAAAGGAGACAGATAGCGAGGATTAGTTAGAGGTTCAGAAGGGTTAAAGCCACTTGTTAGCTATTACCCCATGGATACTGGGTGACAAAGCAGAAGCTCTTCTATCCTATTTTTGCTCCTCCGTAGGACCGCCTCCGTTTCCATTCATTGTCTTCCCCTCTTTCTCGCTTCGCTCTTCTCTTGTGTCATAATGCTGTTGGCGTCACTGTGGGCTGTGCTGCCAGCTGTTTGCTGTCTCCCCGCACCCCGGGAAGTGGCAGAAGAAATTATTATATTTCGTGCTTTTTGATGTGTGTGAGGGCCTCCCGCGTCTTTCTGCTGAACCACAGGAGTTCTTCAGTGCTGACCACAGTAACTCTGTGCCTGGCGTCAAATGCTTTAATCCACTTTACATTTTTTGTTCCCCTATATCTGACATCCATAATGCAAGAGGTTCATCTTAAATAGTGTATTCTCATATTCAGTCGTAAAAGTTTAAGCGCAACATTTAGCAATTTCTGCCCACGGCAGGAGATATTTCTGCTCCTTTTAAGACTTTCTTTACTTGAATTTTCTTGAGATATGTTCCAGTGTCTGTTGTTCAGTCCACCACTTTGGTTCAGACGGAAATATGTCAACAACTACAGATATCCATGATGTCCAGAGAATGAATGGCGATTTCTTTGGTGGTACCCTTTGGGTACAACCTTACAACTAACAAACACAAATTACATTTATTTCAGGAGTTATTTTGATTAGAAACAGGTAAATATCATGTTGCATTACACCATATTGTTTAGGATTTAACAAAAGTTTGATTTAAATTTTGTGCTGGTCCTCTAAAAAGCAATCTTGCAATCTTTATGTAAAGGTCACAGCATAATCCTCCTAACAGCAGCGTGTGAAATCTTTTGCTTAAAATTAACAACCGTATATGTTCTATTCATTCCATTCATCCTGTGCCATTCAGTTTTTATCAAAGCCATTCATAAAACCATTTAAATCAGTGAAACGCATCATTAAATGTGCACTCAAATGGAGCTGTCCATCTGTGTGTCGAGTGAGACGAGGTGACAAGAGGTATTGATACCTTCAGCTCCCTAGTGTGATCATAATCAGCTTACTGCGACTGGACGAAAAGACACACCTGGCCCGAGGGCACACAGGGATGAAGACACTCACTCAGAGCACGTGCCCCATGTCAGTGTCAGGAAGCCAAGCAATGGGCCAAAGGATCAGCATCTGACACACCCGAAAGGTCATTTGGCCTTCTGCTTTTCTCTGGTGTGCTGTGTGTGTGTAGATGTGGGTCTGGTCACTCTGGACATGTTCTGGTGTTGTCAGAGATATCACAGCAGCTACGTTGTTTGAGTTTTTATCGGGTGCTGCCAGCTAAAGAAGGATCTGTCCTCTATTATTGCAGGATCAGGGAAGATTTTGGTCTGTTGGGTGTTGACATTTGGTTGAAGCCTTTGCCAATCGATAGGATGACTCTCAGGTATTGACCGCTGTGTTGAAAGGCCCAACTGTCTGGTTGTATTTCAGAGTACAAGGCTGTGTAGCATGTGCAGTGTCAACCAAGAAACACCATCGACCTACCGCACTATGGTTGTACCGATGCTTTTTACTGTGTTTCTGGTATTTGCTGTTTCACTCCCTCGACTCCAGCTGATGTTGTGTATTTATGTCTGGATTTTCTTTTATTTATTTTTTATGAACTTTTACAGCAGCTCAGCTCTTTTCTTGATGTGATTCACCTTCAGTGACTCACTGGTGAGTTTATCTGCCTTCATCTTACCTCAGTGTCCTCCAATCATTTACCCTTGCTCCCATATCACTCGTTTCCTCTTAAGTCTCCTCTCTATTCTTTCATACAAAACTAATAAACATTTATGGCACTTCTCCCACCTAAATGTATTTAATTTACAATGTATGCTGGGATATGAATCAGCTAAACCCACTGGATGTCCGTGCACCCAGACTGGCCGCTGCTTCTGGAATTGACCCAACTAAAGATTTTTGAAGTATACTTGTTTTGCAATAAATCCCCCTTAAGTAGCGTGACAGTATCTAAAGGCCACCCAGCACTCTTAAGCATCCCTAGTTTTCTAGCCTCCTATTCCAAGGTATTGAATAAGGTGCCTGAATGCGAATAACAATACTAATGTTGATGGATGACTGTTGATACAAGGCAAAGTAGTACCGGCCTTTGCCACGTTTCCAGTGCTGCTATTCTCGCCTTTTTGAGTGGTTGCTTTCACCCACTCTACAGTCCGTAGTCTCGCTCTATTTGGATCACCCTAATGCCGCTTTAAAACTGCATTAATGTTGCCATAAAAGTAAAGATATGCCACAGATAGACATCATTAGGCTTAGCATTATAAAGTATTAACATTTAAAGGCAGATGTAAAGGAAAGCTCACTTCTAAAAATACCAACAAGGCGACCAGTCTCACCACTTTTCAACACACTGAGCGAGAGTAAGCAGCAGTGGGTGTAATCATGCGGAAAATCAAACCGGAAAATCTAGATTTTAATCTTCACTGGTTAATATCTCGGGAATACAGGGAGAGATTAGGAGGTCTCATTTAGACATATAGCTGCATTGTGAATGGGTAAAAGCTCATGCGGATTATAAAGCGAAGTATTAAATCGGGTAAGGCTATGAATCATCCACCCTGGGATGCATGATTCATCTCCTCTGGTATTACTTCAATATGTATTTATTCCCTTTCTTCACATGTCACAGCTGACAAAACCCTGGCCTTTAATTCTAGTTAAGACGTGGAATTTTATCAAGTGACGCACTTCCATGGTGACCTTTTGGCTACATGGTGCCGGTGTATGTATGTCTCAGAGGTAGTCTCAAGCACACGATAGTACACACACAGACACATGTATATGCACAGACACCACACCGACTGAGAAATGTTCAGATGAAGACGGATGAAAGACAGACTAGATAGCGTTGTGTCATTTCCACTCCTTAAGGCAGCAATTTTGTTAACTCGAAAGATCACTTTCTCTCTCAAGCCCGCTGAAGAAGTACAGGGATGTATTCATCAAAAGATTCATATTTATCTGTATTTTTCTTGACGTGTGAATTTATTTTACATTAATACTTCTATTTATTTGTTGTATTTGTCTCATGCCGCCACTTGAGATTCACTCACTGCTCTTATATCTATCAGATTTACGGGTTTTTTTCAGCTGATGAATCTCCTCAGAGTTGGAGGAATGTGCCAGGAGAAACAGCACAGACTTTGGCAGCGGAAAGTTGTGACAGAGGAATGCTGTTTATGTTTAATAGTTTAAAAGTTTAATAAATATTCATTTTAAAATGTTTACCATTTCGCTGTGTATAAGAGGTGCGCCGATTTAATCACGGCGGTGTAATTTGTCTTGCTGAACACAAGAAAATTCCACAAATTACTCTTTTCCTAATTGAAAGCCCAAGTCTGTCTTCTTTAGGATTAACTCTGGTGAGAGGTATAAATACAGCCTCCTGTCTGTCTGACTGACAGGCAGACACACCCCCAACCTGATGTGCTGTTACCCTAATCCCCTCTGACGACATCACAGAGTCTGAGGACACAATTTTACAGCCCTGTAACATAGTGTCAGCTGCGACGTCCCGTCTGCTTCCCAACGCAACAATCACACGCTCATGACGATGGCGAATCAATTAGCATTTCTGGCATATATCAGTTTAAGCTAAACAGGGTCAAACAGGGTTTGTCTGTTTAGCCTGTTTGATAGAAGGCCAAGCAGAGGCTTAGAGTTGTTGAGGGACACTGTGGACGGCCCGGGGTTCATGGCCTAATCTGAAGCGATTGGCTTTTCTGTCTCCAGGCGGAACAAAAATCAGGTCATGGCCACGAACAGGTGGAGGTGAACATGTATAAAAAATGGATGTTGCTTTAACTTAAAGCTGCTTTAACCACTATCTTTTTATTAACAAAGGATCAGATGATGATTGTAATAATAATTGTAATGTGAAAGACGTCGCTTGTAGTGACAAACCCTCAGACAATTATCACCCAAATTTTGTATCAGCCCTCAACTCTACGGCACATTTTAGCATCTTTTAGCTTATTGATTTTGATTTCACAACCTGCAACTTTGCTGTTTTGGTTCATTCTCACTGATCTCATCAGCGTTGTTTTGCAGCAGCAGGCCCGCTGATTTAACCTGGTGAACGTATTACAGTAACGCTAATACTGCTCTGTATCTCGTGGATGTGTCAATAGACTTGCTAACACGTTAGCCATATATACTAGTATCACGTAGTGCAAAGTTTGCATCCCATCACGGGGCCCTGTACTGAAAGATGCAGGCGGATAACATTAGTGCACGCTGCATGCACGTGTGTACTGTACGTGTGTAGGACCGTGTAGGTCTGCAAATGCGGCACACTGTAGCCAGCCATGTAGAACATTGCAAAGCACGTTGCAATTCAAGTGCTCAGCAAAGTGTGGGCCTCCATTTACAAGAATACATTAAATACCATCTCAATAGCAAATGTCAAACAAATTTTGTTCGTAGTCCTTTTGATTAAACATGAGCTCTGGTTGAGCTAACGTTTTGCTGAGACAGTTTTTTCTTTTCTACGTGCTTGAATTGTATGATAATGAAATCCCCAATCTCATTAGCCATAGATATATCTGCCCCCTTGCTCTGAAAAAGCACTCATTTGTATTTGGTGGCACCGGCGAGGCGCTGTTATAAAGGATTTTGATATGAAATATTGATTGCCAGGACATCTACTTGAATTGCAACAAAGTTCTGGCAGACATTAGCTTTGGCTAAAGAAAAGAAAAAGAAAGGTAGAGCAAGGACAGGGAAATACCACAAGCAGAGAGAGAGGTGAGTGACAGTGTATCAGAGTAACAGACTGCAGCAGTTGGAGGGATAAAAGCTTATTATAAAGGAGAGCCATAGACACAGCTTCACAGGGATGGTGCTTTGGTTAAGGTTGTGACTCTGTGACCATAACAGGGAGGTGGCTCCTATCCACAAGATTTTACAGATAGCTTCAGGGCTCGTCTCCTCTCCTCTCCTCTCCTGCTGCCAGAACCCCCTCACAGTGTTTGTTCCTAGGACACATACTGTGGAAGACTGAATATGGGAAACAAAACACACCACTGAGGTACAACAATCGATAGTCCATAAATAATTTCCTAACTCTATTTATTTGATGCTTGGTTCGATCCAAAAGTTCCATCAATATTGCTGTCAAATGGATGTTGGCTGGCGACTCCCCCCTCTCTCCCTCTTGGTCACTGCAGATTGAGGTAAATGTTTAATGACCATGTGTGTTCAGCCTGCTTGGAGTGCACCACTCTATGCAAGGCACATGTTCCACTCCTGATTTGTACAGTAGTACACAATAGAAACCCTGTGTGTATGTGAGTGTATGTACAGTAATCTCACATCTTACGCGTCTCTCCTTCTTCACGTGAACTCTGTTTCAACTGACCAGTCCCGGTGGTGACTCTTATTTTAGAGTTCAGAGTTTAGATTGTATCTCATATCTGTGTTTATGTATATACCAGACATGTGTGCATTTAGCTGACTGTACCTAAAGTGTGACAGGGTATAATGTCCAGTAGTACAAACAGAGCCAAATCAAGATGTCAGGTTCAATTTGGGACACAGAGTTGTCGACACATCAGGGAATATACAATCTGGAATGTGGGGTTTTACTGTATCTGTACCCATAATTTATTGATGCCATAAAACACCAGAACATCAATTCTTTAAATCCCTTTTTTAATTAATTTCATTAACTTCTCCATCCTGCTGCTTCATCTTATTTTTCTCTTCTTTTTCTTCCCTTGATGCCAATTTTCATGGCCTCCACCCACACGCCCATCCACTATCCTCTGCTCTTCTATCCAGCAGAGAAAACTGCCCTGAATCTTAACTCTTCCCCTGTGGAGGACACTGCATGTAACCTCTATCATCCCAAATAGTACATTACGTTTGTACTTAGAGCTAGTTAATATTTCATGCAATTGAAATAGAGCTTTTAGGATTGTGACCCTGCTTTTTTGTTGTGCCTCCTCTACTATCCCTGAGTGAACTCTGAATGACAAAACCGCAGGCTCGTCGTGCAGCAAGAGTGCAAGTCATCACACCACCTAAATCTGATGCGACCGTGTAAGACAATTTAGGCAAATTAGCAAGTGATCCGTGCGTGCGACGGTACTAATCTGGCATAAACATAGAGTAGGCTATTTAAAGTTCAGTTTCCACTGCGACAAGTCAAATTTAGCGCAGCTACGGAAGTGTACGAATATCACTTTATCATCCTGATAACTTAATCCCCTCTTTGTGTAGTCATGCAAGAGACAGAGATGGAGGGGATGGAGTTGGAGGCTGGAAGGGTGTGACTGGTGTGTATTAATAAGCTCATGGAACTCTGGCTGGAGCAGAGCAAAAGCAAAATACCGCATACTTCTGGTGATACAGGAAGGTGATGGAGAGGGAATGTCTGTGGTGCACTTTAATTGACAGCGACTTATTTATTTAATATATTTATATTTATGGTCTTGGTTAAAACAGAGTTGTTGTTTTTTCTTTTTTTTTACCAAATAAATGTTCAGAGAGAACAGGAAACTTGTCTGGGGTTAAAGTTGAAGCAGCTTCAAAGGAGTCAGAGGGAGTGCTCGCCTCAGATAAATACAACGCACTCCCACACAATGGCTTCCAAGAAACTGAACAACCCAGTGAAAGTGATGTTTACTTTATTCCAAAATACACTCTCAGGCTACTGGGATGTGTGTACGAGGTTGTGTCTATGTGTGGGTGTGGTATCCACATTTCTTTGAGCCCTATCGCTACTCTCAGTGCCACTGATTAGCATTTAATCTCTTTTTGCTGCAGTGTTCATTTGACTATAATATAATTATGCTTGTATCCTCACGCAGGGCCGTATCATTGTCGGGCGGAGCATATTTATTGCAGCACAGGAGAGGTGAGGTGGGATGAACTGTAGCACAGAAGAAAAAAAAAATGTTCATGTGGGGATATAAGATGTAAAGTGGGAGAGGCGTGGAGAGAAAGATTGGACGAAGCAGCAGGAAGTGAAGGAGAGAGCTGAGAGAAGAAAACAAGATGGTGGGATGGAGGGCGGGGGGACTAATGTGTCCTTCATGGGGTGAGGCCGGACAGAAACGGCTCAGCGTGGAGCTAAATTGACTCCATTACAGGAGCAGCGCACCGGAAAGCGTCAGTGACATCACCCACCCACCCACCCATCCCAGACAGGCAGTTACAACTCTCAGAAGGACTGATGGGAGCAGCAAATCTGCAGGATGCAGCAACCACTGTGGTTTCTGCGTGTTCACTGCTGCTTTGCTTGTTTTACACGTGACACTGGGGGAAAACAACATTTTCACTGGCGCTGGTGTAGTTCCACCTGCAGTGGAACACCCAGGCACAGCTTGACTGTGAGATAATTGATACGTTTGAGATTATTTGATAATTATGATTTGAAGATTTTGCATCAATTTACACTAAAAGCAGAGCGACTAAATACAAAATGCAGTTACAATTTCTGCGCTAAATCCCACCTGCAAGCCAGGATCAACTGTCGCACACTGGCATCCTACCGGCTCACTTCCAGTGTCAGATTGCTCATGCACAGGTTTAAGAGAAGGTCATGCTACCAGTATGGGAATCACATGCCATTGTGTCATGTTGCTTTGTTTATTAGTTCTCTAATACACTACATGTCTATGTTCATTAACTAAGCCGCATTATTGATACGGTGACAGACTGTGTGGTTTATATAGATCTCTTGTGTCCCAAGTCATGTCCTAATCTGGATCAATACACGTAATCTGAGGATGTTCAATTCACCTGCTTTCAAATGTCATTTTTTCCCCATTCCGCCATTCACTTTTGCTACTTGATGCTTCACACTGTGTTCCAACTGTTGACTCATACCAATGGGGGCTTCCTCTGAGTTCACACCCTTTAGTGTTATTTATAGAGGCAGGAAAGACAAGAGGGAAGATGTAACCAAGACAACAGTGAATACTTTCACACTTCACACTGGATTGGGCTGAATGGAAAAGAAAGCATACAATTATGTCTCTTCCCTTACTGCGATACAGCTGCCTGATTATAGAGACAGAACATGCACAAGCTGGTGAACACATCCAAACAGAAGCGATCGTAGAACAGAGTGTGCAGCATGTAAACACCTTTCAGGCAACAACGACTTGTAAAATAATTCCACCGGTGTTTGTCTCCGTCTCGTTTGTGCCAAATTTATACGCGAGCGGTGTTGCCGTTAGCGTAGCGTGCGATCCCTGTTGTCCAAAACACTCTGAGTTGTTGGCTTTGCACTCGGGATGAGCATCATGAGCGAGGTAATGGACATAGAACAAGGGCAGAAAAATATGGTACGCACCGGCGAGCGACTGATAGGGAAGGT
Organism: Leptoclinus maculatus; assembly: GCA_032191485.1. Taxonomy (NCBI): domain Eukaryota; kingdom Metazoa; phylum Chordata; class Actinopteri; order Perciformes; family Stichaeidae; genus Leptoclinus; species Leptoclinus maculatus. Next base: position 8,753,340 of record JAVDOI010000013.1, read on the forward strand.
TAGAGGAGTAATTATGCAGCTGTATGGAGAAGTTAATTAACAAGAGCTCTTGGCAGATCAAGCGTGTTAGACACACAGAGCACAAGATGGCCAGGACAGTGGGAATTGTGCAGCTGCGTTCTTTCTGGCCACTGGCCCAGGCATTGGTGCCCACAGCCTCCATTTCCCCGATCAATCCCAGTTCCTTCTCCGAAGCCAGAGCACCTGCTCTCTTTTCTTACCCAGACAGATTTCCATCTGTTCTTTTATTGGATTTCCTGCAGTAAATAAAGTAAGCTATATGGAATGACAAAGGAAGGAGACCCTCTCATGGTTAATGCAACAGAACTACGTTGTCTGCTCGTCTCATCTCTCAGACCCTTTCCATTATAATGCCTTTTTTCTAGAGGAATTGTACGGCTACTGCTTTCAGCCAGCTGGTCTTGATCCATGAGTGACTGTCATAGATCACAGGTGTCCTTTAGAGGCAAAGCTCTGCACAAAATGTCCGACTATCCGTCATAGCCGAAGGCAGTGCATGTCCTGTGCATCATATTTCAAATTTGATCCGTCCTACCGTGGATTATTCCCTTGAATCTTTTGTTCCTGCGTGATATTTGATACCTCTTAGATCCTAATCCTCATGTTTCTCACGCTGTCGTCTTTTGTGTTGGAGAGAGCAACAACAATAGAGATTATGTTGTGGGTTTGTGTTTGCTTTGGTGAGCACTATAGTAATTAGTGCATCAGAAGAATACAGGGGGACATTCTGGTCTCTAAAATTCACTTAGCCCCCATTATCTGCACTGATTTGATCTGGTCCCTCCTTCCTCTTATTAGCAGGGTAATTATCAAACAGAGCCCCAAGATACAGAACTGGAGCACAACATTTGGTGGAGCAGGATGGCTCTGTTATCATAGCTCTATTAATTAGACACATCCTGACTCAGCATTTGTTCCCTGAGTGAGTCTCCTGTAGAATGGGAAACTTCTCACACCTGCAACGCTGTGTCTCTGTTGCTGTGCTATCAGTGCCCCTTCCTCTCCTCATTTGCTAAGAACACAGTGACCCTTGCTGCAAGAGTGATTCTTGTGGCCCCTATCATTGCAGGGCGGCACTCCATCAGCAACAATTAAAGCTTTATGTTTCAGGTCGCTAGGTCTCCCGCTCCGGAGGAGGTGAAATGGAAGACGCTATATGTTAAAGGGGGCTCATGGGAAAGCCGGCATTGGGGAAGAAATGGAAGGAGGGCGGGTGCGCATTCAAGGAGTAAGGGAATTATATGTCCTTGCATTTATGCTAATAAAGATGTTTCCCACTTCACAGTATTTGACAAAGAGGGGACGGGGTTATTTCATCAGTGGAATAAGAAGAAAAGAAACTGGCTGATGAAGGGAAAGGGGGAAATAGAGGGAGAAGCGAGGGAGGGAAGTAAAGCAAAAGAGTGACTATGAAAGGCAAAGGAAAGGACTGAGCTCCTTTTATGTAAAGTTGGTTTGGCTCCGGTGACAAGCTCACCTTTATTGTTCAGGTGCACTTTGCCCAGATCTGAAACGAGCTGACTCGGGCGTCTCTTTGGAGTCATATGAGGCTTATTTCCTTATCAAAGAGCGCTACCTCTTAGAAACCATAACTGTGGGGCTGGCACACTGTCTGCCCTGTAAGTTTATTTAAATGAATCCAGCTTTTATGCAAGCTAGTCAAGAGAACAGGACGTCCATTTCATGCATTTACATTTCTGTCTTCATAATGAAGGACCGCCTCACTCTGCTTTGTTGTTATGCCTGGCAATTAAACTTTTTAGGGGGGGTTGCATTAAAAATATTCACTTGTATAGCTAAACATATGTCATTTCATGAAATACAATCCGTTGTTTGATCCTATTTATGGTCATGATTTCTTTCAGTAATAACCATTAATTGTATTATTTCTCTGTATAGTAGTTTTCAATGTTAGTGGACTTAGTTGATGTCAGCCTCACTGTTTACTTTGCACTCGCTACAGCCGTATCACAGCTATATTTACAGTTCCTGTCAATGCAAACCGAACATTTCCAGCATGAAAATGGCTGGAAATTGTAATGGCCAAAGCTGCTCGAGGAGTATTTGATGTCCCCAGAATTCTAGGACTGCACTGGATGGGATTTGCTAAAGCAAACGGGACTGAAATGTTATGGTTTATGAATTCAAGATATGGATTTTATGGAAGCTGATGAGCCTTATTAAGGTCTGTCCCTGCTCTGTATCCAGTGGCTGACTAATTAAGCTAATTACAAGCTTGCATTTTTGTCAGAGCGTTTTGGCTTTTGATTGTCGGTCATTCATAGTTTAAAGCAGAACTATAAGGAGATGAACAAGCCTGTATAGTCTAAATATATGTATAAGGTGGAAACAGTCAAGGCTGTCCCTGCGGGCACTCTGTCCCAGGCTTTATTTTTATGTCTCGGCAGCAGGACTGACTTTACTGCGCTCTACCTGTCCTATGAATGTGGCAGACTCCCCCTCGTCCTTCTGTGATCCCGCCCACAGAACAGCAAGCCGACATGGCCGTTGGCAATGTTAGCGTTTGCACATCCATAAGAGAGTGTACGAATAAAAAATAAAAAAAACAGACACAGAGAGAGAGAGAGAGAGAAATAAAAGAGAGTGAGACGATAGAAATGAAAAACATGAACCATCACCTGCGAGATTAATAATGGATAAAGACAACATAAAGAAAGGGATGAAGAAGAGAAGAACCTAAGTGCATAAACAGATAGGCAGGAGAAAGAAAGAAAAGAAAGGAAGAGATGAGACGATAGAATACGGTAGAGACAGCTGAGTCACTTGGCTTCAGTCTGAATAATCAGATAGTGTTATTCATGTGGAGCAAGCTGCTCCACATTGCCACGGGCCATGTGCAAAAGCTGAATGACTGTAAAGAAAGCGCATGACAAGCTAATGGACTTCTGTTGGAGTGCGAGGAAGCACTCTGAGGGAAGCTGGAGACGTGCACACTGTTTTCTGGTGACATTTGCAACATCATCAGGCCTCTTTATTGGTTTGTTATTCTTTGTTTTCTTCTTTTTTTTTGCATGTTGATCAGTGAGCCTGTCCAAATAAAAGAGGGGCAAAGATAGAGAAAGTGCAAAGGGAGCTATGTGTTTTCTCCTATATACTCTATCAGACCGGGAGTATTAACCTGTTTTCAGTGAGATGGTGCTGGCGGTTTAGAAAACAATCTCTCTTAGATTATTCCCTTCTCTTCTATTTACTTCAGAGAACAATAACTCTATATAACATGACCTGACCAAAGCTGCAGCGTACACACATACACACACACACACACACACACACACAGACCTACACAGAGATCTACACAGATATACACCCACACCTCTATGTAGAAAAAACATAATGGCTCCTACAATATACTGCAGAGATTCACATTGATATATATATACAGTATATAAAGAAATCATATATTTGTACTGTGTGCATAAATGCACATACCCTTATTACCGTTCTCTTTCATGTTCAAACTCCAAGGTGAACAGAGACACACATATGTCCCCTCACCTCATCAAACCTCAGAATATTCAGACATTTTATGTAAAACCCCCAAGAAGGGCAGAATCAGGAGCTGTGAATCGTGTGCGAAGACACTTGTCGCGATTTCTATACTGCCTCTTTCTTTGCCACCCCACCTCTCCGTGATGTGAGACCAACGTAAGGTGCCTCTTAAAACACACTGAGTGCACCATCCTCATGTTTAAAACCAACTATTGAGACAGTATTGTGTCCTCCTCTTCCAAGTCCCACAATACTGCAGATCATGAATTATGAACAAAGGCAGGAGTTTAATGTGATACTGAACAGCTGGATATGATGGAAGAGAAGAGTTGGCAAATGCGTTATTCTGTGTGTAGTGTGAATGAATGACTTTTTTCCCAGACTCCTGCGAATGTCTTGCTTCACACCTCATGCAGGTGGATACAGGCTATTACATAATGTAGGTCGATTTATAGTCAAGTGTTGGAAGAGTTAGCTTAATTGAACATTGAGTTAGGCCTCTCATACTTAGGCTGCATATTCCTCATTGTTAAAGTCACATTATTTACATTAGTTTAGCCTACTCAACAGCAGAAGTTAATAGTTACTAGTTAAGTTTCAGTTGAGCCTAACGTTACAACATGACTTTTGTTACTTTGTCAAAGCATGTAATTATGCTAAATTACATAAAAACTTATTTTTATTTAATATAGAAAACTTTTTTTTTCACCTTCACCCTTGCAAGTTATGAGCTGGTTGGTCTTTTCATCCGATTATGTCTTGCTGGGTTTTAGACTTTCAAAGCATTTTTTCAAAGCAATCCTTACTTTGGCGTGGAGTCTGTTTCTTGGCGGCAGGCATAACATTATTAATACTAAGATTCACTGTGTGAATTGCAGTGAAATGAAGTGCAACCTGTCTTTTTTAATAGTTGTGAGTCGCAGCCCTCTCTGGAAAAGCCAAGTGCATGTGATAAGGTGTGTTATCATCATTAGGCTCAACCATTTACTTGTCTGGGGTGCAAATGCAGTCATCAGTGAAGAGCGAAAATTTCAGAAGAGAATTGTCAAATGAATATCATATGAATTCTATCAAACATGTGATGCAGTTGTCTAATCCATTTAGAAAGGCCCGTGTGGCAAAGACTCTAAGTCCGGCTATGGAGAAAGGGTGGGGGGGGGGAGTTACAGTACGAGGACCGTTCTATCCCATATTTCCCTCATCACGGAAACCATTATTCTTTCATTTGTCTCATGAGGCGTGCAGGACAGCCCTGTGATTAATGGTGGCTTTATATGGGTGTGCACATCTACTTCATTTTCCCCTTACATTCCTGTCTTTATTTAATCCCTCTCCTTTCTCCTGTTTCCATCTGTCCTCACTCTATTTGTGTAGGCATGCTCTGTTTGACAGAAACAGGTGAGCATCTGGTCAATGATGTGTCTTACATAGATAGATAGATAGATAGATAGATAGATAGATAGATAGATAGATAGATAGATAGATAGATAGATAGATAGATAGATAGATAGATAGATAGATAGATAGATAGATAGATAGATAGATAGATAGATAGATAGATAGATGATAGATCAGTTCAAAGCTGTCTGATATATTACATGATTAGCAGATTGGCAAATAACTGATGTGCCATGCCCCGTTTTGGACTCATCGGTGAAATCCATCAGTGTAATTTGACATTTTAGGAATGCCATGGTGCCCGAGGTTTGGCAAAATTCAAATACAATATATTACAGTTGTCAGATGGGTGAGATCTGATCCATAGTAAGTCATCCAATTTTTGTAAGATGATAAAATTAGTCGGTTTTCCTTCTTTCAAACTCTTTGACTTTGTTGTTTTGTCGACAAGCTCCTCTATTAAAGTATGACCTCACATCTCCTGGGGATGAGAGGATGGGTGACAGTAATTAGCCTCCCTGTTGAGTTTGGGGTGACATTAGCCTTGATCTAATTTGCCGCGAGCTGATTATATCACACACTTGACACACCTGAAAGGTTTCATCGCTGAACAAGAGGATGCGAGCGGAATGTGTGGGTTCTGCCCATAGCCTAATGGAAGCATTGATTGACTCTAGTATGAAGAATGCCCACAAACAGTGTCTGAGGTCCAGTGCTGTTATAGCAGCTTTGTCATTGAGCAAGGGGTTGAGAGATGTCGTGAGGTTCAATATAGAGCCTGATATAACCAACTCATCATAGAACATTACCCAAACCTGCTTCCCACCAAAACTGCTGGCTGTTAATAGAGGTAACATCCTCCATGTGGTTGTTTCTCAATGATGATTGAGCCCCCGCTGTGATCTCCTATTACTATTGAATGTTGTAATTTGCTGTACTCAACATGAAAGCCATCATTAACGCAGCTGAATGACACTTTGTTGCTGATTGCAGGAAACAGCGCAGAATAACTAACTGTTGCAATGCTTCTTTTAATAGATTCACATGCAAAACGCAACATAGCATGTGCATCGTGTGTTCATTAGGTCACGATCACACAGGATTATCACATAACGCAGCCAGACGCATTCATCTAAATCACACATACAGATTGCAAAGATGATGTGAGAGTACTGTACATAGTGAGGCTCTTCCCTGTCTCAGCAGTGTGTCCCAGGAAATATTGACTTTATTACTGCACCACTGACGGCTCCACCCACTGAGAACCATCAGCTGCATCAGCCGCTGGTCTCAAAGCACGTCTCACTTCATTAACAAGGCCATTATCACTGACGATGCTTATTAGAATGGGACGGACACTGAGCATGGATGTGTGTGTGTGAAGGTATACAGGGAAAATAATGTGTTTGCAACTGTCAAGGACTTGATGACTTTTCTTTTCCAGATCCGAGATGTCTAATGTGTTTGTCTGTGTGTGTGTGTGTGTGTGTAGTCTTGTCGTGGTCTGACATATAGGATGCGCCAGCCCATTCAACACACAGCGCAGCAGGTGTGGCACCGCGTGAAAGGATCTGTTAACTGAGACAGATAGTTTGTCTGTTTCATATGATGAGACCCATTTTGGGAAGTTAGCAAAGCAAGCCATCATCAAAGCACAGCACCATTGTCCATCTCCACAGCAATTTGCAGATCCAGTCCAGCAGCCAGCACCAGCGTTTGATTCAGCACAAGCCAATTGTGATTTATTCATGGCTTGCATGAAAAAGATTCATAGCTCTACTTTATCCAAACCCATGCAGCGTGCATGGAGTCTGGCACACTCCCTGTAACTGTCTGCAATCATAAATCATGTTCTGAATATGTATCGATTTGCTTTTATGGTAGAACTGTATATTGTTTATACATCATACAATTCAGTGTAAGGCAAGGCAAGGCAAGTTTATTTGTATTGCACATTTCAACAACAAGGTAATTAAAAGTGCTTCACATGAAACCATTAAAAGCATCAAAACATAAGGCAAAAGACAATTAAGAACATTTATTGAAACATTAAAACACAAAAAAAAGCAGTGTAAGAAATAAAATACAGTAGTAAAATGCAGAAATGCAGGTAATTGATTAATATCCTTGAATCTGGTTCAATTAAAGGCAGCAGCAAACAGAAAAGTCTTCAATCTTGATTTAAAGGAGCTGAGGCTCTCAGCAGACCTGCAGCTTTCTTTGTTCCCGATATGTGGAGCAGAACAACTGAAACTAGTGTAGCATCCTCCCCTGGTGTGCCACATCATGTACCGGCAGTAACACACTTTTTTTTTGTTGCTTTATTTGCTAAAGCAGTTATTAGCTTTTTGTTATGTAGTTAGCCGAGCTATAAAATGATTGTAAATCTAATGACAGTTGTAAGTAAGTGACATCACTATTGTTAACATAACAAAAACAAACAACAGTTGTGACTCCTCAAATGTTCTCAAAAGAACTTTAGAAACATACTTTAGCTTTTAGAGCATTTTGCCAAAATAATTCAAATGGGTTGAAATTAAATGCTTTGACATAATCTGACAAATCACACACACAAAAAAAGAGGGTTTATAGAACCTAAAGACTACTGCATGGCTGCTTAGTCTGCAGATAAAACACAATGACATAAAGCATATAGTAGACTACAGAAATGTATTTTGGAGACAGCTCTGCTACTTTTAATGCATGAAAGCTGAAGTAGGTTTTGTTGTGCTCTGGCTCTCATAGAACATAAAGCCAATCAAACGTTTTACTTAAGAATTCAAAATAGATCAATGCACTGACACAATCGAACTGCGGAGCAGGGAATCTCTGTCCGTCTGTATATGTGTGAGTATGTCATTCGCATGTCTCAGGAACCGTTCATCCGATCAACGTTCAATATTAATAGACGAGCAGCCAGCGCTCTGGCAGGCGGCGGATGTGAGGCTTCGGGTAATAGTGGACAGAATACTTCGAAGCTTTGACAGTTACCACAGTAATCAATGTCTAAATCAGTATTCAAATGCATTTGTTTTTCTTCTTTTCTTATAAAGGCTGTGTTTCTGACTAAAGTAATGTTGGCCTCTGACTGTGAACCTGATTGTATTTTGCCGGAAAAAGGCGAGCACACAATCGATTTGGCTTTGATTTATCAGCTCTATTTATCGACCGATAGTTTATTGAATCATATGTATACCGTGCATCCCTAAAAATGTGCATTAGCATTATCTAATCCACAGAAATGTTGTTGTGGATATTAATGATGCACTTTGGTATCCCTATGAGGAAGCTGCTAATTGCTAGATATTGGAGCCTCCCTAAAATGTGTTCTGGGAAATAGAGATGGTAAAAGCTCTCAGAGATCACTGCCATCACAGGGGAAAGCTTTCTCATTACAAGTGGCCCTCCTCACTCGCCGGTACAACTGCTCAATGTATTCTTCAGTCAAAAGCTAAATACACTGTTGGAGGAGATGCACACAGAGGGGAAGATCATTTATGGGTTGATTGATCATATATTAGTACATTTATATTACTTTCTCTTCCATTATTATCTTGAGATGCATTATGCTTACACTCTCAGGATATTACCAGGGTACTTCCTTGTTCTTTGTGTTCTGCAATGTAAATAACTACCCAACCATTTGTATTTGAATGGATTATTGGAGCAACATCGGAGAGTTCACATTGTTCCTCTTTTGGTGATTCTTTCAACAGAAGAGAACAATGTCATGACGTACTTTTTTGCGTGAGCACAGGACCCTCAGTCTCAACAGTTGATGCAGGGGCCAGTGAGGCGTGCTGTCTCCAAGTTCATCATGCCTTTTATGTGTACTGTACTGAGTGCCCTCCCGAGAAAGACGAGAATGACAGTTAATAAGAGGGTGTTGGCATCCAGCCTTCCCGTCACTTTACTGAGACTTGACATAAAGCAACACCCAACATGTGCACACAGTACGACAAAGTCACCTAAACCACATAGTGTGAGGTAACTAATTCACATTTACAGAAAACATGCAAGTATACGTGTTCTTATATGTACATATATATATATAAATACGGTAGATAGGTACATATCGGAACGGTTAAAACAGAGTAGATATGAAGACTTAAAGAATCCTCTGCCCCCCCCCTTTCTGAGATATGACCCAATAGTTGGCACTGCATTGCCTTTTCCACCTTCACTACAGACAATGGTGCAGGACATCCATAATTCATAACATCATTATGGATGTACAGAAGGATACTCACTTTGATTTATCTTGGCACGTGTGGATGTGTGTGTGTGTGGATGTATGTATATGTGTGTGTGTGCAAGGGATAGTTGGGACATGTTAATTAACAAGCATCATGGTCGGAGTTGCTGTACAGCCTGTCTGAGTCAGTGTTGCATGTTCACTAAGCGTTAAGAGGTTAATCTAGTTCAATGGGATTGCCCTACGCAATGTGTGTATGTGTGGGTTATGGCAGTGTTTGTTGCTTTGCTGTTTGGTATAAAAGATTTCAAAGAAATAAGTTGGGAACTGTACTTGTGATGCAAAAAGTTAGTTTATTTCAGAAAAAGGAAAATGCTTCTATTCCTCCTAAGGATAAATTACAGGCTTAAATATGTTTCTTAGGTTCTTCAGAAGCCATTTATAAATTACAGTAACCTGTGAAGTGTGTAATTAGCTGCTGTTGCACTTTTTAACACACAATAAAGGAGAACCTCTCTGGTTTACTAGCAGCAGCTTCATCAGTGTCCTTCCTCCTTCAGTGGAACAACACCTCAGATGAGACTGTCGCCAATTATAGAAGCCAAACACCAGAGAAGGGAACTGGGCTCAGGTGTCCCTGAACCAGTGGCAGCTACGGTTTGTTGGAGCTGCTTGGCATCTACTTTGATATCCTACCACTTCTTCTTGATTTGCAGAATGCTTCAGCTCAGTGAGCTGGAAGTGACAGTGCTGCTGTGCCATTATGCCACCTAATAAACCTTCTCATATGACAAAAAAAACTTGTGAACTACGAACTTTAACTAGTAAACAAATACGACGTCTGCAATAACCTCTGTTTCACACCCGATTCTCAGTTCTCATTTACAAAGAACTGAAAGAAAAGCTGATGTAATTAATTTAATTTATTCATTATTAGTATCGACAAAGGTGTTTCATTAACCTTTTCTACTTTGAAGTTGGATATGGGTTATGTTCCTCTACTGTTAATGTTAAACATTTTAAACTTCATTATTAATCCTAAATTACATGTGGGGGGGCCGTATGGATGGTTTCAGGAATCAGAATATTTTTTAAGGAATGGTTTGACACTTTAGGAAATACTTATTCGCTTTCATGCAGTGTTAAAGGATGAATTGATACCACTCTCATGTCTGTGCACTAAGCATGCTAGCAACCTTGTATAGCATATTTAGCTAGCCTCGCTTTATAAAAATGGTAACAAAGTTTCCAATCAGCAGCTCTAAAGCTCACTAATTCACATGTTAGATCATCTTTGTTTAATTTGTGCCAAAACGACACATTAAACGCTCCCACTAACATTAACAACGATAACAACTCACTGACGTGATAAAATGTCAACGTTTAATTTTTAGTTTCGCACGTGACACGAACAGCTGTCTCCTGGACAAAAGTCCTGTGTTTGATTGACCCATACACCAGCCCTCTCTCCCGCCCTGTGTGAACTATCTTGGTCTTTATACGACGACAGTTGCTCTGATCGTCTAATAACGATGCACGTGGGTTCACATGGAGTTAGTTAAAAGTGAAGCAACACGTCGTTAAATGTTACTTGAATTTCTTGAGTTAGGTGTTAAAAGGAAGACAGTTTAACAGGCAGAGAAACAATCTTCTTGTGTTCCAAAAGCAGAGCTGATTTGTGCCATCTGAGATTTACGCAGGAGCAAAATAGTAGGAGCGAGAGAAGAATCTTCATGACCTTTATGAGTGCAAGAACAAAAAATCCTTCTATCTACTTAAACTTTTTTTCTCATTGTCTGTCTTTCTCTCTCATTCTCTTCCCAATGCTTTGGAGCTCATCTTACACAACCCTAATCTTGTGTTCCGATGGGGATTAGCCACAAATTCAGACAGTTCTTAAACCCTGGCATCACCGTCTTGCCTCAGCAGGCAGCTCCAAACACATTATGTCGCAAGATTAAGATGTGGCCTCTATGGTTTATTCTCACAGCTCTCTGAGCCTGAAACCAATTCAATTAAAGAACAATTGCAAGCCTAATTGTATTCTAATTGCCATTGAATAACTGGCTTGTTTGCAGAGTCACTAAGATGTCTTGGTGTGTTTTCCGGAAAGCTGCCCACCCGCATAACATGGAGAGATTGTTCCGGAAGTTTTGAGTGGATCGAGAAAGACCCACTCAAATTGAATTACTTTGCCATTACTGACCACTTAACAGTGGAGACTTTGGTTTTCCCCCACACAGTTGCATCTGGGTTATGAAAGTCTAGATGATAGGCACTCTATTCCATCCACTTTCCGAAGACAGAGGTTGGAGACAGAAAAATAAGAAATACACATCAACCCCAACCAAAGTCTGCTGTTGGGACTTCAAATTCTCTAATGTAACATAAAGGGCAGAACTGCAGGAAACATTGCAGAGGAAATTATCAATGTTTGATTCATATTATGACTAAATTGCTCAGGAAGCATTAGAGCTGTGGTTTTTGGTTGATTGATGGTTAAAGGATGGTGATGGCTGGTGGGGTTTTATTATGTGGCATTCATTATGTTAGTAAATTCAATCTAAGTGTTTCGATTATAACCCACAAATCATCAGATACAGGATTGTGAGCGTTTCGGTTGCCTCTCGGCTGCCAACATGGCGACGGTGAGCCGGGCGTCTCACAGCTAACAGCGCTAACAGTGCAAACAACCGCAACAGTCCTGAAAGAGCCAGCAGTGTTGACCTGAGTTGGAACCAGAAAGTGGGACCGGCTCACATGCACGAACATGCACTACAATCTTCCGTGGCCGGCCCGGCTATTTAAGTAAAGCAAACTCGGATATTCCACTATATATGTTTATAGCAACTTGTTGTTTGCTGTGATATTAATGTTCAGAATGTTAAATACAGCTGGTCTTACTAAGTGACCACTAACCACACACAAAAACACTCTTCTCATCCTGCGCTGGCGACACTTGTGCTAAGGGCAGTGTAATTTCTGTCAAGACCAAACATAAAACCCCTTTCAATGAGCAAGTGAATTTCCATCAGCGGTAATGGTCTGCAGAGAAAAGTGTCTTTTATTTGGCAGGTTACCTGCTGTTGTTTCCAGTCTGGGCTCTTGTCCTGGATTAGTGCATTTATGCTGAGATGACATCGCCGCACAGGTCGAATCCTTGAAAAGAATTGAGGTCAATTGACAAATAACAAAGACCTTCAATGGTGTGCACTGATAAGTCGCGTTACCATGGGGACAAAACGTAAGGGCCCCTGAGTTCTGCCATTGTCTAATGATTTGGATCTTGATAAGATTAAGTGACGGTGCTGCATTGTTAAAGGGACACGGTGGTTCATGAAAGATTCACTTTTTCGTCATTTTAAAAAAGACACAACCCAAGAAGCATTTAACTGGTGATGTGAAGGTGAGGAACATGAATGTATTGGATAACAGGTTTAAAGATGCTGCCCCAATCATTCCTTCTTCTTCTTCTTCTCCTTCTTCTTCTTCTTCTCCTTCTTCTTTTTCTTCTTCATCTTCTTCTTCTATGAAAGCTGCTCACTGAGTGTTGAATGCACTTCCTTACTGGTTTGTTAGACCTCAAGGATACACATAATGAGTTCTGACGAGTTACTCTTTGAGTAAGAATTGTTTTTTTTAAGAGAGAACACATTCACCTGACCTGTAAGAGGGAAACAACTCTTTCCTATCCTTCTCTTTATTTAACCTGGAGCTGTTTTGCTCTCATTATTTAAGCAAATAAAAGCAACAAGGCATCACCGTGTTTGCACATGTCTCGGTTCCACGGACTGAACCTCCTACTTTTCCTCTGAAGTGATTTATTCATTAATTAGTGCACTTTAGAGACAGAGCTTGTTAGCCGCTGTGCGAGAATATCATTTATTTTGAGTGGGCCAGCGCTGCTGACCCTTTGCTTGCTGCGCGGATGATTGTTTGCTCCTCGCTCGGAGTAACACATTGTTCTATTCAGTTAGGTCAGCATTGGAGACACGCTTGTTGTATTGGTTATATAAGTGCTGGTTTTGGAGAATGAATACTTGATTGGGGCCCTTAATGCACAGTGAGCGTTCAGATGAGGAGGCGGTCAGTAGGCGGGGAGCAGCGCGCTGCATCGCTGTCCAGGGGCTGGCAGTATGCCAACACAGAGGAGAGCTTTTACTGTACCCACTCTTCTACTCTTCCATCTACTCTCCAATGTTCTTTTCCGCTTTACCTCTTTTCTCCTCTCTTCTCCTTCATTTCTTGGCCCATCATCTTTCTTTGCACTTATGCTGTCAGTTTTCACTCCTCTTCGCCTTTTAGACGTCGTCTTTACTGCTGATTTGCGTCTTCGTTACCTGTTCTCAAACTCCAGCGTCGTCGACACAAAGTCAGCGGGCTTTTGAGTGTTTTCCAAAACATTGAAAAGGGATGTGCGGATGGGTATGATTGCCCATGGCTGGGCAAGTGCTCATGTTTATGTATATGACTACATGTGCATCACAGCTTGGGAGAGACTGGGGGAGTTCGATCACATGTATGACTAGTGAGGGGTTTTTACGCATATTATTTGAGGTTGTCTGTGAATAAGCTGAAGCCTGTTTACAATAATATGTAAATGGGAAGAGTTATGTAAACATGATTAACATAAAAATAATTGTGCAACTGATCAGAAAAACAAGGAATGCTAAATTAATTATAATGAAGAGATTTAAGCGGTGGAGGGCAACCCCTGCAGGTCTTAGCCTTCTCCGAGAAAGCTGTGACAAAGGAAAGCTTTCCCCTGTAATTATCTTTTGACGCTGTTCAAATCCTGCCCAAATAATAGAGGGTTGAGCCATGCAGAGAAGGGAAAAAAGCCTCAGCGCTGCATTCAGTTGTCGAATAGTAAGTGACTTCTCACCTATTGACAGAATGCCTAGGACGCTCAGATACCTCTCTGTATTTTCAGATTTCCAAGCTGAATCTGCATCATCATGGACATCATTCTTGAAGAAATTGCAGATTAATTGGCTGATTCAACAATTTTGTTGTTTAATTGATTGGTGAAGTCATTTATCAAATAGAAATGAACTGGTTTCACCCTCTTAAATATGAGGATCTGCTGTTGTTTTTTAATATCTTTGGGGTTTCTGACTGTTGAAGATGTCATCTTTTGCTATTTTCGAACACTCGATAGGGTAAACGATTCATCATTAATTAAAGGTAGTGGTTGTTGCAGACACAGTGAGGATCTGTGCTCTACTGAGTTCGCCTTTATAGTTCGATATATATTTTTTATTGTTAACACGTGTCTACACCTATGTATTTGTTTCTCCAAGATATTTAAGAAAATCAATATTTAAATTTGTCTGGCCAAATTGTTATCTTTTATTTGGATAAAATTAAATTGGGGATGCATAGACATCCATGGGTAGGCGTTTTTCATTTCATCTGTGTTCCTGTTAGTGTTTTACATTGTGCTCTACGATGTCACCACTGTTTTTCACATTTTCATTGTTCTTATACAATTAGTTATTTCTGTAAGACTGAGACCGGTTAGACGTGAGTGTTCATCAATGCTGAGATAGTGGAATGACTCAGGTAGAAGACTAGTTGGTGTAAAAACCCTGGCTCTTCCTCAGATCCTACTAACTTCAAAGGAAGGCTCACAGGAACCTCTCCAAGTCATTTTGATGTTTGTTATTTTTTCATTTATGGCTTAACAAAAAACAGAATTCCTGAGAGTAAAGACATAAAAAAAAAAGCACAAGCCAGCCAGATTAGGCTTTGGTCAGGTGTAGCTGGTGTACTCAAACAAGGGGGGTCAGATTGGGGCTGCTGGAAGTTGTTTCGCTCCCTTGACTTCCCTTCTACTGTGGACACGGTTGGACATTTGGACAGCCACTGTGTGATGCATCTATCTCTCTCTCCTTTTGTAGGCAGCGTCATTAAGGTGGTTTTATTTTTACAGCAGTTACAGCCTTCCAGGAAAGGGGTGCAGCTGTGCCCTGTGTGCTGGGGCGCTTTTTCAGCACTTCTCTCTCTCCGTTCTCTCCTAACTCACCCACTTTTCCCATGGGGGAGGTCATGGACAGAGGAGGTTTGGCTCACCAGTTTAATTTCTCCCTAATTGTAGCTCCCGTGTGGATGTACGCATAATAGGGAAGCGAATGGGGGAGGGGAGCGGGCAATTATCTCACAAAGGCTAATGATAGCTTCCCGGACGCAGAAGGACAGACAGGTATTCATCTGTGTGCCCACCCAGTCGGGCTCAGACTGGTAAATGAGCAACAAAGAGGGTCCAAAGACACCAGCCTCGGTCACACGGACCTTCACTGCGCAGACAGCTGGCCATATGGAGAGACTGGAGAATCAGCACAACAACGGATAAACATGCATGGACAGAACGATGTAGGAAATGAGAGGGTAGAAGGGAAAAAGGGACAGATGGTTGAAAGGTCAACAGCATCAGCGCTTGTATGGATTTATGGTTTTCATAACACATCGGTTTAAAATAAGTGTTGCTGTTGTGTCACCGTCTTGAATAATCAGGATTTAGCGCAGAGTACAACTCGTTGATGCGTCCTCTTGAATTAAATCCTTCACAATCCAGATTTCTTTAAGACAGCAGTGTTTGTTTTACTTCATCTGAGTGAAATACTTGATTTGAATATCCTTTTCGAAAAAAGCTTCCGCACAATCAAATCTGTGCAAATATCTTTTTTTTAATCAGCGAACCACCTGCCCTTGCCTTGAGGAGGGTCTCTGACCAAACACTCTAGTCTACAGCTCCAGCACCTAAGCCTGATACCGGGTGGGCAGTGTTTTTTTCTCTATTTTTAATTTGAATATTCTTTTGACATTTAGTTAGATTTGTGGTGTGAGTTCCCAGTGGGTAAAATGTGCTCCACTTGTGCTGTGGCATTTAGCTGTTGCCATGGTCCTGTACCGCATTTTCCGACTGCGGGCCACAGTGAGTTTTTGACAGCTGTGTGTGTGTGTGTGTGTGTGTGTGTGTGTGTGTGTGTGTGTGTGTGTGTGTGTGTGTGTGTGTGTGTGTGTGTGTGTGTGTGTGTGTGTGTGTGTGCATATAAGCCCAGGGTTGGGCTTGTGTTTGCTTGTGTATTCTTGTGTTCCAACACTGAACTGCTCGCAAGTAATTTGAGATGAAATCAAGTTTTCGGAATGTTATGATGGTGTGTCAGTTCAAAGCTCTCCTCTGCCCCTGATGTTCTGTCTTCTAAACTGCTCCCAACAAAGCCACTTCCTATATGAATGCGAATATCTACGTAAAGAAATGGAGTCAATATCATAATTAGGAGTGATTGATTTTCTCTATAATTTTTATTAATTTCCTCCTGAAGGGATCATTATGTAAATTGAAAGGACCGCATTCATTAAAATGAACTGTCAACACGAGAGGAGAGACTCATTAGCTGGTACAGCAAATGTTTCTTGTGAATGGTTTTCTGTAGCCCTGGCTCCAAAATCGAGTTATTCTTAGCTTTGGTAGCTCCGGGCAACTGTTGCCATGCATACATATCCATAGATACGCTTGGTAGCTTTCTTTTATTATTTCAGCAGTGGGGGTGTGGGGGGGGGGGGGGGGGGGGGGGGTGGCACAGTGGCGAGGAGGGCGAAAAAAAGAAGGTGATTGGTGAAATGAACCCAGGGGACCATTGATTTCTGAAGAGTGGGAGATATAGCAGTTTGTTTCCATAGGGTATGGAAGGATGAAATGTCCATTGTTTAACAGTAATGCTTGGATTGTCGCTTGGTTCGATGGAAAGGTTCCCTGGTGGTGTGCTAAAAGCATGAAATCAAGTTGTAAATAAAAAAATATGAGGCGTGGCAAAAAATGTACGGGAGTAGTCGATTGTGCAATCAGTCCAGTTGTGTGCGAGAGCAAGTACCTGTGCTTGTGTTTTGTGCTCAGCTGTGTGCATGTGTGTACGCACATGTGAGTGTATCAAGCACGGCGGCTTAGTTGTTCCTCCTGGCCTGCTGTGGGCAGATGTTTGCGAAAAGCTTCCCGGAAAAGAAAGCTCCCTCCTCCCTCATGTACACATTTCAACGATACCTTAAGCTTCTTATAGACTTACATGTCATAGCTGTGTTTGACCCGCATGGCTTCTAGTTTACTTTCATTAATCTGCTATAACTCTTATCATCTCAATAGCTATCACTTTTTAATTATGGGGAAATGCAGCTGCATTACGGCAGCAGTTTGAAAAGGAAACTTGTGATGGAGAGGATGTAAGAGGGGCTGTTTTGTAATAAGCCCCTGAGTACATTTACAGTTTCCTTTGATAGAAGTTGGTTAGATTACGAGTTGGCTTTCTTTTTTCGATCTGAAAGTGAACTCTGCAATTGAACACTTGACAGATCATGTCATGAATGTGATAACCGTTGCTATTCCGTTGCACATCATTTCTTGTCATCAAATTTCAGGAACCCAGCTTGAATAAATGATTTTCTTTGGAACGTGGGCAGTTTTGGGGTTAGTGCTTTGTTACTGACAGCTCAGTGGACCACCAGAGGAACCCTATGAATACACCTTTCACTTCAGTGTTCTATAACTACTCAGCTGACTGCTTGCACTCAAGAGCAAATTGATGTTGAACTTGTTGACTTCCGACAACATGGTGCTTACATAAGGCCTCGCTATGTAACTGACTCTTTTACTCCCTCTTTTCTTTTGCTCTGTTTCAATGGCAACGCACCCTCTTGAAACTCTAACAATATGATTACTATTAGAGGGATAGTGCAGAGGGGAGTTTCCAGTTTAAGCCTCAGTTATCCAGTCTAAAGACATTCAGATTAGGCTTTAGGTTCTTTTTTTGGTTGGTTGTTCTCCCCCTATAACTAGTGGATTGATGGGAGGAAGCTGTATCGGCTAAACTCTCCAATGTCTGATGGCCAGTGATCACAAATGAAAAGGGAAGGAGAGGAAAGCCTGCGTGTTAGCTTTGGCGGTAAAGGTTAAGACAGCAGATTGAATTTCCTCAGCTTTGCTTTATCTATACATGGATTTATCCCAAGCAAGCCTTAAGCTGGCATTCTTACCTCATTAATTCTGTTTCGGAAGTGTGTGTGTGTGTGTGTGTGTGTGTGTGTGTGTGTGTGTGTCTGTGTGTGAGGCCGGTGCATGCTGACAACATGACGTTCCCATTCTTCTTCAGATCAAAGCACAGGAGCAGCATTTTATAGAAGGTGGCAGTGTGGGAAGCGAGGGGAACTCGCCTCTGCCAACTTTTAAACTCATTGATCGGCTCCTAATCAATTTGATTATTTATCTTTCAATTTCATGGTGTGTGAGCTAAGAGACATTCGAAAGGGAGGATGAGGAGGCGTTATTTCCCTATACTAGTGCTGGTCTATCACTGCAGCACTAAAAAAGTGCTGAAAGATAAACCAACCTTGTGTTGTGACATTATTTTCAGATTAAAAAATTGTGAGTAAATGGTTCATAATCATCATAACCCTGCTGCCATTCTGGGACACAGAAAAATGTTTGGTTTTACTTAATTTCTGCATGCACTGAGAGACTAATTGTCCCTCCCGACAAAGAGAAACATACTCAGCTAGAGTCTCACGGGATGCCGCATGGAAGTTCAGCAAGCACAAAGCCGGAGTGACAGTACCTGCATTTGACTCTTCATTTAATCACATACACGAGAGGCTGTAATGTAATCACGTGAAAGCCATGTTATGGCAGTGGCAATATGCTCGGTGTCATATCAGATTATGGTTCGTTTACATCAGGTTTTCTCACGTTTTTTAGTCCAAGAGAGTGAGAGATGATACATCTTCTCTCATGTTGCACTGTACCAACTGTAAACTGTCTTGACAGTGCTTACCTTTGAGGGAACGTAGAGCTAGAGTCCAAAATGAAGGAAGGTACTTTCATTGTACTTGCTCAAGGTACTTTAGCGTATTAGCTGTGTGTTGTCATCTACTTTTATCTATTCTATCTAATTACATCTATTTATCTGTATAGCCTTATAGCAAGTTGAATAGGTTTAAGAGTTTTGCAGGGCTAAACTAGAAAAAAAATTCAATTTCAACTGATTTGTTGTGGTGTTATCAGGGATCGGCAAATTAAAAGCATTAATCTCAAGATCGCATATTTTGACCCTAATTAAGATCACATTCATTTTTCTCTTGCCTGATTGGACAACTGCATGAGACATTCCACTTGCCCAAACACAGAGTTTACTTGCCCCGGGCGAGCGTTGATCAAGCCAGATATTGGGTAGGCTCAACTGGCTCCCTTTCTCTTCACCTCTATACTTTTCGAGCCCAGCCTAAAGAAACCGAAAAAACACAGTTCAACATCCTAATCCTTCACCTATTTCCATATTGCTGACTGTCTCTTCTGAATCACTACCCTGCAGTTATGTCCCTGACAATCTGACCTGACTCAGCCTCCTACCTTGTCATGTACTCTTTGGCCTGAGAGTTCATTTCACCTCTGAATTATTCTACTACCATCTGTCTTCCAGCAGTCTCCTTATCTTCCAGTAACTGCCACTCGCTGGGCTTCCACAAGCAATGGCTACATCTTTGTGATTATGCTTTTGAGTAAACATGACTGGACCACACACACACACACACACACACACACATGATAATATCAGAGAGCTGCAAACCTGCAATGTGTTCCTGACAGTCAACCCACCAGGAGTCTTTTCTTTGTATTTAACTCCCACAACCTACAAAAGAAAGTCCTCTGTGACTTCAAAGTTATTTTTTGAACTGAAATTGTGTCTTCTGCAGTCGGAGCTAATGTTAATCTTTTTTTCGTGTGTCAAGCTGGTCTCGACAAGCTTATCATAAAACAAGACAGATTAATGCAGAATTTCATACAACCACGCTGGCATGAAGCGTCATAGCCATTTCTACTTATTCTATTTATATTCCTGGTTGGTTTTGTGTTATTTATAACCATCACTTTTGATTTAAACCAAAACAACACTTTGCCAAATGGAGATATACAGAGTTCTTTAAAGCATAAAAGACCTCTCGGTATAAATAACACGACCACTTTGAGTGCTTTGTTTTGCCGTATTGTGCCTTGTGAGTTAAATACTGATCCAGGTATACGCAGGTGATAAAAGGACTACATGGGGGGGTAACTAACAGTCATGCTACAAATCTGTATTTATGACTGTTATCACTTCTGTGTTATATTACGATCGTCTGGTGCTGGGGTTAGAGGGTTGAGCTGCGTTGGTCTGTTTGTTCATCTGCTCTGATATTGACAAACCCTGAAAAGATGATGTGTCTTTGCATGGTGCGCTGATGTTTAAAGCTGCATTAAGCTATATTTCTGAATAAACATTGAGTCAAATGATGCCCTGTAAAAATCAACAAACCGAGTCAATGCCAGATCCTTTAGAGCTCAGGGCAGCCACTCCCAGGGCAGCGGCCCACATAAACTGGTTGAATGCTACCTAAGCTGATGCAGTGTAAGGGTCGTTTAACTGTAGTTTTTAAAATTGCTTAGTGCCACTTTAAAAAGTATGGATAAATGGAGCTAGAACAGTGAGAGACAAATAAAATTTGGAATTGAAAAATGAAACATTGGCATAAAAAAAAGGTTCCCCTGAGATATAAAAAACAGGCATTAAAGAATATTATTACATTTGTTTTGCATTGTTTTTTAATGACTCATTGTTTTTCATGCATTTATTTTCATTCATAATCTGCGAACTAAGGAGACAACAGCCCGCTCCCAAGCCTGTCATCACCAGCATACAATAAAAACCTAACAATGCCAAGAAGTAATATAACATATTTTAATGGCTGTTTTATCTTTCAGTGAAACTTTTTTCAGTACCAATGTTTCCTTCCTCTTGTTTAAACAAACGGTCACTGTTCTAGCTCCATATCTCTCCAAATGTAACAAAAGCTGCATTAACTGGACTGATGGAGTTAAGATTTTAAGTTTTGTCCAACAACTATTTCCAAGGTTAAAGGGTAACTTTGGTATTTTTCAACCTGGACTGTATTTTCCCATATTTTTGCGTTTTTATTTTATGCAAAAACATCCACTTACACTCAATTTTAAACTGGAGGACAAAGGTCGCTGTAACCTCACAAAACACATTTTTAGCCATAACTCAAAAATGAATATGTTAATTATGACACTTTTCACACTAATGTAAGATAAAGAATAGGATACAATTATAAAGTGATGTTGTTTTGGACAGACATGGATATAAACTGCAACATGGCGATTGGTGGAGGCATACTACCGTGTGGCAGTAGTAGTGTAGTTGAATTTGGTCCATGTATTGAAGGAGTAAGCTGCACAAAGTAGCAGCTAAACAGGCTGCAATTTAATTCCTCGGGGCGACTGCTCCCCGTAAATTTACGTGGATTCAAAGTGCTTGTTTTTGCCACTGATTGTTATAATCAGATAATAAGTAACATTGTTGAAAGAAAAACGTTTCTCTTACCGTTTGCTTGATCCGGTCTGGTTTTTGTTGAGTGTCTCGCGCCGAGAAGTCTTGTTCTGAAATCTCATCGTCAAAATCATCAAAATATTCAGCCATGACGTTGAAAATCTTTAGATAACACTAAACTACGCTTTCTGTCCCGCGGGACTCCTCTCTAAAACTCATACTCACGTTTCCACCATTGTACAGTATATCGTTATCTAGTATAAGGAGATAAACCACCCAACCTCACAGCTTGATAGAGTATATTCCTCATACTCACATATACCCTGTCGGCAGTGTGATATAGGAAGAGGCAAGAGAAAGTTGATTGGTTATAGAAATATGACTGCCATAGCCCATATTCCAGATACTTGGTCATCCTTACAGGCTGTAATGGTCGACCTCACCAATGCATTGCTATTTTAAAAGCATATCAAAAGAACCGCTTGTTGATTCAAGGGAAACACTTTGGATATTTCTCCAATGGTTTCATCTCTCTTGGACCAAAATGTGGAGAATTCAATACACCCACTTTGTCATTGTCCCTGGAATAGCTGTGGCAGTATTGATCACGGTATTCTTCCGTTTTTGGCAAGGAGTACCGGTTTCTCACTCTGGAGGACAGAGCACTCAAAAAGTCTTGCCCCAAAATACACCAGCCTTCAGCCTTCATACTCTTACCCCAACAGGCTAAAAGAAACTTGCAGTCAAATGATATCGTTCCATTTTTGTGAATCTTATTATCTGAATTGTTGTCATATCTTACAAAGTGAGGTCATTGGTTTAATGTTGCTATAAAGCTGTGGCTACTTTTAGGAACATTTCATGAGCCAGCCTCACAGTTGCTCTACAACTGATAAATAATTGATTGGGTTTGGAAAATCAAGATGGATGAAGTTTGAAGGTATGTCTATTTTTCTCACCCACTTTTAGATTAGATTGAAGTTTAATCAGGCCCTCCAGGGAAATTAGGAAATGGAAAACTTTCAAGCAAAATTCGCTCAAAAAGATGCTAATGAAAAGGGAACTTTAATGTAATGTGTTGTAATATATTTTAACCACTATTACAGATATGAAGCAGCTGTAGCAGTTAGGTCTTCAATGCCTAAATGACTCCAGTGACACAGTCGCCTGCACCAGCAACATTTCATACAGATGAAAAAACAACAGGTCCTTTCAAACACAAAATGCAGCATATACAGTAACACAGTACGATCAATAAAACCCCCCAAACCTCCCATTGGCAGCGCAGGTATTTTATCTCCCCACAATCCCCTGTTAAAATGTTGTCTCCTGATGACCCCTCAGATCTGTCATTTCCCAGGGAAGGGTTATAAATTGATCTAAACCGCTGTGAGACTAAGGTTGAGAAATATTTCTCCTACCCATATTTCCTTTGCTCTGGAAATGGGATACAGTATATCAGTCAGAAGAGATTCTACAAGGTGGATCAAACAGTGTTTCCCACAGAATTAACTTTAACTTATAGCTATCCTGACTAGCTAGGCTCCTTATATGCTAATAACTTATTTAAAGAGTTGGGTCTCCGAGATTGTCAGCAGTGAGTTTAGAACATAGATAAATGAACTTGAATGCATCAGTTTTTGATAGATTTGAGCAGAGGTGGTCATGATACTAACCATTCTGTCCTGGTTTTCATCCACCTGTCTTCGTGGTGAGGAATAGCCAACAGTAATCCTTCCTCCTGTGCATGATCATGTTTTGATTTAGATCCGCTGTCAATGTGTTTGTGAGAGAGAGAGAGAGAGAGAGAGAGAGAGAGAGAGAGAGAGAGAGAGGGGCTGAGCAAATCAATGTACTGAGATCAGATTTTTACAATTTTTTGTAAAACAAGCCAAAAAGAAAGTAGAAAATCGATACGAGGCGGTCAAATCTGATATTGAACGCTGGACTATTTTTCTATCGTCTCTGGTGCCTGACGTTGAATTCATTTGTTGTGTCACAAAGTAAGATTTCGTGTTACCGGTTGGATAAGTAGAAACATCTTGTTCCACGCTGACTCTCCACATCACAGTGTGGGAGAGGAACAAGATTACTCTGCAGCAGGGAAAAATTCAAAATGTATGAACACTTATGCATAAGTGTTATGGTCATTTCAAAGTACGAGAGAGGAGGGTGCAGAACAAAACTGTACAGCCCTCCTGCAGTAGCTGGTTAATGATGCTACTTTATGCTGTTTGTTGTGCAAGAATGTTGTATGGACCAGCTGTTCAGTCCAGTCTGTGCATGATGTGAGGGCCAGCTCGGTGCTGTGCTGGGACGATGTTGGATGTTGAAACTGCATACGGTAGTATTTATTTTTTGTGTCAGGGTTACTGGTTGCTTTAAGTATGCAATTCAACTATGTAGTTATTTTTGTAAATAATATTGATACAAATTTTGTATATGTGCGCTAAATATGAAGGATGATTACGACTCTTAGCTTGGCGCTGCTAGTAGGCATATTTAGGAATTTTGGACAGTCCATTCAGCTGTTTCGCCCTGCGTCTTTATGCTAAGCTAAACTAAGATAATGATCTCCTGGCTGCAGGTGTTCCTGTAATTTTGTGTCTCAATTTGTGGGCGTGTGTACGGGCTATGTGTAATGTGTTTTTTAGTTTTCATGATGTCCTATGTGGTAATATGAGAAAAATGTGTCCCCTGCAATCTACTGTTGAGTACTCATGATATTGCCATAACAATTAAGTGATTGCATAATTCAGTGAGAACAATTTCAAATTACTAATACGTATGCAAAAGTACAAAATGTCCCCAAAACACACACATAGTTAGCGTTTTCATACCATTTCCTCTGTGCCACCTTTTTTATCCAATTCTGCTTGTAAAAGTGCTTTTGACATGTGTGCATGCACACCTGAACTGCACACACAGCGAAATCCTGGAACACACACTTATCTCTCCACTCAAGCAACTAATTGTAACAGGCTGGACCGTGAGGCAGTAAAGTGAAGGTCACCTTGTGTTTGGCCCCAGCTGATAAGCTGTAATGTTGTTTTTTATGTGATGCCACGCTCTCCAAGGATCCTCTGCAGTCTACAGCGGCTGATCAATACACCAAATCAGTCTCATTATGGCACCAATGGGCAGGTGTCTTATGTGGGAGTCTGCACATGTGTGCCATGCAGGATTTCATTTCATGCAGGATGTAGTTTTTTGCATGTATATGAGCATTTTGTATAAAATTAGTCAAGGTTTGTGCGTTTGTGTGTGTGTGTGTGTGTGTGTGTGTGTGTGTGTGTGTGTGTGTGTGTGTGTGTGTGTGTGTGTGTGTGTGTGTGTGTGTGTGTGTGTGTGTGTGTGTGTGTGTGTGTGTGTGTGCGTGTGTGTGTGTGTGTGTGTGTGAGAAAGAGATAGTACATGCAATTATTTGCTCAGACATTAGCTTGCACAGAATGTATTGAATTAAAGGCAGTTTAAGGTTGCTGAGCTGGATTTGTCTCACTTGACATTTCAAGGAATTCAGCGCTGTTAATATGGTCGGAAATTATGATTTTCAGACAAAATGTCACTTGTATAAGCCATGGCATTTGGCTTTCTTTGATAGCATTCTTCAGTTCATCAGCGAATTTTAGTCTAAGCCCTCTAAATGTTGGATAAATGACAAACAATTGGACGGAAATGGTAGCAAGAAACTTTCCTTTTCACGGAAAGTCTATGCGTAGGTGAGATTTTGTGGTTGTGTTTACATGTGGGTGCACGCGTGTAGGTCTCCATGCACTTGGATTTGTGCGTGAGTGTGTGTGTGTAAACACAGCATCACGTGTGAGCTGGAAGAGTAGAGTTCAGCAAAGTGCCCAGAGCCTGTAATAGCTAAGGTTCACCTTCAAAACTCCAGATTACAAGTTGTACCTTTACCTCTTCCTCGGCTCTCTTTATACCCCTGTTCCCCAGTTCTTTCATCTACCTTTGATGTAATTCATGCATTTCCTCGAAACCCATCACCTCGCTGTCTGGGAACATCACAGCAATGAATGCAGGAAATGCTCCTAAGAATTGTGTCCTTCAGTCTCATTGGACAGTGTGTGGACGGTATGTGTGAGATGTCAGTCTTAAGAGCCATATTGATATGAATAGTGTCGTTTCTTTTTTTTGCAACGCCAATCTCACTGCTCTGTTTCAGAAACTATCGTAAAACAATCTCATTTAGCACATCGGTAATGTGGAAAACAAGCATTTCATTGTCCTGTGGGGACATAAGGATTGATCATAAGTTTATGTACCTGGTGACTGCTGTTTTTTTTTATTGCTCATTGTGTCCTCATCTCACACACCCGGGACACACAGGCCTGTAATTTCTCCTGCCAGCTTGTTTTTATCTCCTCTATAAAGGATAAACATAATTCTCCACTCCTTGCGCGAGGCAGGGGAGGATATGTTGCGGGATGTGTTGCTGTAAACAATCCCGTGTCAGTATTTTTGTGTCTCTTCGTCTCGGACTTTCACAGCGGTGTCTGTAGCTGGTGCAGGTGGACTGACACACTGGGCTGTGTGAGTAAAGGTTGAGAGATTGTGAGCAGGAGTGGAAGAAAGGAGGAGAAAGTCTCGGAGTCAGCCAAGCTAAATGAAAAGAAATCCAAATCTTTCAATTAATCTGCTTAGCTCCCCTGTGGGCAGATGTTGGAGAGACTGCAGCGGGTCACAGGTCAGTATAAATAAAGGAGAATCAGAACTTCATCGCTGCCCCTAAGTTGTTACATACCACGAACAGACATAATCTTGTCTGCCCTTCCAGCCACCTTGTCTAAATCTTTTCTTCTGTTTCTTTTTTTCTTTTTCTTATATATATCCACACCAACCATCTGGGTTCTGTGTGGTACAAATAACCCACCGGTGACGCCAGTAATGCTGAGTGTCTGTCTTTGTGCCCTAGAAAAGTGTTCATCCTTGACTGCTTACGAGTGCTTGAGCACTGAGACAACCCGGATCATGAGACTTACCAAATAATCATGTAATGAAAATGTATAATGTTTAGAGCTGGAGAATAAATCAATCAAAAACACTATATTGACCAATTTCTTTTTACATAAACAAAACAATGTTGATACGAATCCCTTAATATTATAAGTCTGGCTATGAATGTAATATCGACATTTTTATTGTATAATTAATATACATATATTAATACAAACACATACATTTTCACATGGTTGGTTATTTTCACATGATTTTTTCAGTCCAACAAATAATTGAAACTGGAGATTGGGATTTGCGTCCTGCGTATTGTTAAGTTTAGCCAGGGAAAACATTTTGGCTAAGGTTAAAAATAATTAAATATTCTTCAATAGAACAAGTCTACTGATACTGGGAGGAAGAGTAGGGGGCTTTTGTTGCACAGCCTCTCCTTTGACCACGGAATATTCAATCGCTATTCAATCAGTGTGTGTGGACACACATCCGTTCACAGAAGTCGCCCTGAAAAGACAAGTGTAACCACGGCCATGATGAGGCCGGCATTACGATCCTTTCAAAACTGATTTGTTGTAAATTAGTTGTATAAAAATAATTTCTAGGAGAGAGCGTTGATATTTGAGTTTCTCTCTGGATTGCCCAGTGATATTTCACATGTGGTTATTTTATCAATAAATGGTTTCTAAACTTAATTAAATGGACTCAATCACAATGAAATAACACTTATCTTGATAGGAGATTTCATTAATTGATTGACCAACCCTACTGTGAATGTAATGCACAGTTCACTTGTCTCCTCCCATGTTGTATGTTATCACACCACTCTGTTTTTTCTTCTTCTTCCTTGTCATTGTTCATTATAGTATGGGTATTTTTCCTTATTGAAGATCTATGTACACTTAGCATTCATTGTAATAGGAGAGTGCAGACTGATTTTACGGTATCTGCAGACAATAAAAACGTAAAAGCCCTTTCCTTTCTTCCTCCGTCTGTGTAACCAAGAGATACTGAGGCACACTCTATCTTCCAATTAGCTGCATAGCACTGACAAAGAAGTCCATTTCCTCACCTAGCAGGGATCATCTCAGACTTTAATCACTGATAGGAAACTAAAATTGTGCACGCAATTATTAATATTACATAGATATTACATGATTTCCGAGTGGGGAACTCTTATCCTGATTATGTTCAATGTGCAGTGTAATTTAACGTAGTCTCTCATTTTTAGGAACCCCCTTCTTCTCAGGCAGGGGGTCAACCTGTAGCATACAGTTCAATTTGCCTTCCTGAGGAATAGAGATTGATCAGCAGAGCTTTCATCAGCGCTGACACGCTCTCTCCACTATCTGATAAACAGGTTAACTTTATTTGAGGTGGATAGCACTGACAGGGACATCAGATAGTGAGGGGAGGAGGACAGCAGGGAGTTGTGGGTGGCATGAAGGGATGAAGAAATACTAGACAATCAGGTATATTCAGTGAGCATATAGACTTGGGACTGCATGAAAAGTCTGCATGAATATGTCCTGTTATTTACTTAAATGAGACTTTTGAATTAAAGTAATTAGTTCAACCAATAAGCTCAGTTTTGTTTTAAAGAATTACCCTCCATACCGCAGTTGATATTTTTCTTTACCAATAATGTTCATCTCCCAAATAACAAGGCGAAGTAAGCTTCACAAACACTGTTGCTATTGCTCAGTTGAACACACAGGAGCCTATACCTCCGTCTGCAGTGAAGGATTTGAGTTCTTCTTTCATAAGCAATAAAATTGTCATAGGTGTGTGAAATGGCTTTTCCTAAGGCATATATCTGCTGAGAGCTCACCACATATGGATTATCTCTTCCTGAATATGCTGAAGTAATACCCCGTTTGATAGCGTGCGTCTGTGAGACGGCCTAGGTGTGACATTGATATCGTTTCTACTGGAAATATTCGGAGATCTATTTTCACGGCGAGCTAACCATATTGAGGGCGTGGAAAGAGTGTCTTGAGTAGAAAGAGCTTCGAGGCTCTAAAGAGAGATAGATTAGGCCTGTGTTTTTCCTCCTTATTGCAAATGGAAATGATTGATTTGGCCATTATGTTTCATAGGAAATAAAATTACGTTTTTCTGACCCCAGAAAAATCTCCTTTTAGGGTTTCCATTAACATTGTCTGGTTTCAGCCAGTCTGTGTGCTGCATTCTCACTGTGGATCATTATATGGATTCGACGAAATCTCAGTGTACATACATCTTTTCATCAAGGCTTTCCTGTCTGTGTCACAATGTAATCTGTTTTTTGTGATCACATTTTTATTGATTTTCAAGATATGCATTAAAAATCAACCATACATTACAAATGAATGCATGAATCACAATGTAATCTTAAATCAAGTAAGTTAACCATCTACAGGCTTCATCCCATGGCATCGTTATCTTATTTTATTCTCACTTGCTTTTTATGTGAAATCTCCGTTGGGTATCCAATCGATCATTGTACAGTTTTTGCCACGTCCAAATGAAAGACTAATCTTTCATTACAGATTAAATTCCGTCTGCATTAGCAAAACATGCTTGTTACGCATGTAACAAGCATGAATTTATTGTCATTCTCTCCACATACAGTATTGATAAACAAAACTGAACAAATAAGAACAAATACAAAAAATAAAAAAGACAAAACAAGAACAAAGACAGTCAAGTGCAATAAATGAAGAGTTATGACACACATGTAAAGATGTTATTTCAGTAAGAAAAAAGTGAGTAAATGAGTATAAAATGTACATAAAACAAATAATTATAATACCTGCAACAATTGAAATAGAAGACATAAGAAATGGCAGCAGGAACAGTCCCATTAGTAGCATAGTATATGTCACGAGTTTGCTGAGGCCGATGGAAATGTCAATAGTTTTGCAGATGTTTTGTCAGAAATCACCTTAACATTTTGACCTGATGTCAGATGTAAAACAAATGTTTAGATGTTATAAAATTACTATTCACCCTGAGGGAGCCATGAGTGTTTGTACAAAATGTCAATCCATTAGATAGTGGTTGAGACATTTCAGTCAGGATCAAAGTGGTGGCCCGACCAAGCGACCAGCCAACAGACTGTCAGGGTGCTTTCACAAGCCATAGTCCATTTGGCTAGTCCGAATCAGAGTGAAATTGATACTTTTGGGTTGTTTTTTCATTTGACTTGTCACTGATCAACTGAGCGCACAAATCCGTTCTCCTCCAGTTTCAAATCTCAAATGATAAACGTCACTATATTTGTTGAGTTGCATATTTTGTAGGTTGTCTTTGGCCTAGATGTCAAGCAAACATTGGATGTCCAAGTCAGTCCTTCTCCCACTCATGTTTGTAATTTTGCTGTGTACATCTCAACAAATACCGGCGTGGGCAGCCTTCATTTTGGTTCACTTTCTGTAATTGGGTTGGATTATGTTGTCACTGCAGTCGAACCGCACTAGCGCTCGCTTGGAAACGGTCAGAGACCATCTCAGGCGAGCATCTCGGACCGGTTGGTTTTGTGCGCATCAAAGTACGATCACTGTGTTCACAACTGCCCAAACAAACTGCACCAAGGGTGTAACCGCACCAGAGTTCGATTGAAACAGACGAGGTGTTGACTTGGTGAAAGCGCCCTCAAACTGACACTGCTATCCCTTGAGCCATGCATCCTTTAGCCGTGCTAGCCGCACTTCCTCAAATTCTAGCTTCCCAGCCCACCTATTTATCAGCCAGCTACAGCTGGTCCCTCCGCTCTGTGTGTAGCCATGTTGTGCTTGCTAGCACCACAGATATTTGTTCTTGACACTAATTACAGCTTCAGAGTAAGCAGTGCAGTGGGCTAGACAAATGAAAGGCAGTAATCTCCCCATCACCGAGGTCTTTTTGTAAGCACAAACAGTGACAGGTGTGGGGGAAGAGGGAGGAAAACAATGGATCCTATTCAGGCTGCTGGGTTAAAGGTGGCCTCTTCAAAGGAAGGAGAGGAAGGAGTAAAGGATGGAAGGGTGACAGAGGGGAGGTTATCCAGGGGGAATGTCTTTTTGTCTTTATAGAGGGTTGACGGAAGTCAAGAGGAGGTTCCCTGGGAGATAATGCTCCATGCATCACTGGAGAGGCGATGTGTCTGTGTCAGGATCTGTCCTCCCCTTGCTGCAGCTGTACTGCTATAGAGTCCCCCTTTCATTTCATGTTTTTCCTCTAACAGGCTTTTATAACCAACAGTAACAGGAGCTCACCATCTCAGGATGTTTTTCATCGCTGCTGGGTGAGAACAGTCTGCGTTTCCTGCTATAGGTTTCCATTCCAGTCTGTATAGGTGTATCCCCATGTGAAATGATCATTCGCTCAGTACTTCCCGAGGAGCAGTGATGCCCTGTGACTATGCAAGTATCTAAAAATGGAACAGTTCCCCTGATGTCAAGTTACTCTCAACCCTCCAAACATCCACCGTGAAGGCTAACGGATTGCAAAATGTTGGCATCGGTAATGGGCTCACTCACAGGACTTACTACTTTAGAGTAGTCGGGATGCAACTGATGATGAGGAAGGTGTGTAGGCGGGCCCACCAACGCTGCTGCAGATCAGTGGAGAGAGCAGCAGGCAGGAGGAACTTGTGCTCCTATACTCAGCTAAGAGAAAAACAGTGAGAGGGATGAGGCTGCGTCTGTGTGTGCGTGCGTGTGTGTGTGTGTGTGTGTGTGTGTGTGTGTGTGTGTGTGTGTGTGTGTGTGTGTGTGTGTGTGTGTGTGTGTGTGTGTGTGTGTGCTGGGAATTGTAGATCATAAAGAGGATGCTTGATGCCTGTGCTTGTCTCTGGTCAGGGATCATAAGCCAGGCTTCAGGATGCCTGGATCATAAGCTGGACCAGTGGACCAGCATGCTCGGTCTGGTCTCTTATTTACAGCTGAAGGTGGTATAATGTCACACAAGGGTTGTTATGGTTTGTTTGAGCTGACTGTGTTGTATTTTAGCTGCCAAGTGGGTCGGATTTGTCACAAAGGCACCTAGCACCAGCTGGAGTCACAGAAAGTTCAGCCGACCCCTGGAAAGTGTATTTCACTTAGTTTAATATACATTTCTGTAAGCGACAACATCTGGCACATCTGAATTGTGCTGATATCGTAAATGCCCAACCTTCAGACTGTCCACGCAGGGTAAAACAAACACTTTGCAAAGGTCCACTGGATGTACACACTGTACTTGAAACTTGGCTTGACTGACAGCGATACTTTGAAGCACCAAATATGGCATGGTTGCGGCACAAGACTCTTGGGGAGATTCCGTGGTACTCCCACATGTGCTTCCTTCTGCTGTATTTTGTAGTAACTTGTGACTCCCCACTCGCCCTGACCAACTCTCTCACACACACACATATTTGTGTATGAGAGTACAACCACATATGCAAACAGCCCAAGCCAAGTCTATCACACCTCCTGCAGATCTCTTATTAGCAGGTATTTGGTCACGTGGCTGTACTTCCTGGTATTTACAATACATCTGAAATAAGAGACTGTGGAACTTTGCTTAGAAAGTTGTCAGTCTAAGCCTGTAAGTGGGTCTATTTTTTTCAGAGAGAGGGAGTTGCTAAAGATATTTATACTAATGTCCTCAGACAGTTGTGCTTCTCTTCTCTTCTTTCTCTGGTTCCCTCTGTTGACACTCTTCCTTTCTGGATTTCTTCCCCACCCTCATCTCGTTCATAGAAGCATTCAAGAGTGTATTCTCTCTGGGGATTGTTTTTATACTTCATTTATAAATCTGCACACACCCTCCTGAAAAAAATAGATAAATACAAACTTTTGCATATGCAAATGTGCACATAGTCTTTTTTTCAAATATGTCTCCATTGCAAATGTCCAGTAAACAAACAACTAATGGTCAGTCTCTGTTAGTCCCAGATAAGCATTCATTTTATCCACCACCCTTCTCAGCCGTCTTTTAACATTTACACTGTAAATAGCCTACCTGCCCAAAGTGCTGACCCAAACAAGCAGCTCCAAATAAAGATAGAGCCAGTTGAGGGTATTTGTAACATTTCCTGACAGGAGCATTAGCATTATATGTCTGTGTATCCATTCAAGCCACAGTAATTACACACTTGGAAGATTGAGAGAGAAAGTTTCATGTTTTCATCCCAAATTAATCATTAAGAGAGATTGATTTTTGAGTAATGAAAGCTTCTCCAATTCTATTTTAATTGGTAATTTGTCTCTGATAATCAGTTTCTGATTATCTGAAGGTCCTAAAGGTTTACTTCAATGGCATTGTGGGAAACAATCAATTTACCTAATTAGAAAGAATACAGCGGAAGAAGTGAATGCTTCAGCATATTTATGGTGTTTTTCATGTGTGCACACTTAAATGCTTACTTGTGTGTTTTTGCACGCACATGCAGTATGTAAGCGTTCGAGTGCCTAAAAGGCTGCAACCCCCTATAACCCACAGGCATACACATGTTCCAAGTTCTCTGGCTTGCCTCACTTCCCAAGCGTAGCCTCACACATCATCACACAGACATCAGAGAAAAGAATATCGCTCGTTTATTCAGCAGCCCACAGTGAAGTCGAACAGTCTCCGGCGCAATGCAGCATATGAGTGGTGCCACTTACTATCATCAATATCTGCCTTGTTGATGTAAATAAACTTCACTGTGACACACAGAGTCATAATGGGGTTTGCTTGACTGGCGCGATTGCTCTTGATCCTCCCACAGATGGCTTGTCTCCTTTCTTGTCCCGAACAGAGACGTCAGGGAGAAAACAAAGACGTGTGTCACACTGTGTTGATTCTTCATCCAGGCCATCACTCACAAGGAGGATGTGCTATTTGGATGCGAGACACGGCTGTTAGGAGTTGGACTGAAATGAGGAGATGAATTGAGAGGAGAAAGGGAAGGAGGCAACCCTAACGGTAGTATTAAGAGAGGCACATTCATTACATGACACCCAAGGCATAGCTGTATTAAGCAGACTATTTTGATGTAGCGTGGTAAAAAAAAAAAAAGAAGGGAGGGGAAGCAGAGGTGGATGGAAAAATAGTTCATCACACTTCCTTGCAGGAGACTGCAGTTCACGTTGTGTCACAGACATGTTCCATTTTGTATTGATTACAATCTTTCCCTGTGTGTTTAAGTTGCCTATCATTAATCATAACCAAATTGTATTTTATTTGTCATAGCCACAATCTTATACTAACCTTGACCGTAGTTCCCAGATATTATAGATCATTTCATAGAGTTTTTAAACCGTTGGTTTATGTGGATGTAAAGAAAAAACTTGAAATTGTATGTAACCCATGATTCTGCGGAATCATTCTCCTGTGTGGACACACTGTTACCTAGCTTTCACCATGCAACGTTGACCTTAAATTAGAAAGACAAATTGTATTCGATAGATGCAGCACAACTCTAATTGTCTTGATGTCCAAAGTCAGTCACTCAATATGTGCTCCTCTCTGACTGTCGGGATTGATAAATCTGTGTACGATGGGGCAGGTGGCCCTCTATTTCATTTGTGGTGTTTAGTAATAGGTTTCCAGTTCCAAAGTGAGGAAAAGTACGAGGAAAGACATAGAGTGGATGAATTAGGGAGAAGAGGAGAAGTGGGAGTGTTGTTTCTCATAGAGGTTGGAGCAGGACAGTTTAATGAGACAAAGAAAAGGAGGGGATAGTTCGAGGGAAATGCAGTGTTGGAATGTAATGTTATTTAGGTGCCAAGGTTAAATACCACTGTTGCTCATGTAGCAACTGTTCTTAGAGCCTTTGTGATATCAGTGTGTGGTCTGTTGTCCCCCAGCCTAATTTAGCCACATAAACTGGCAGCCATGGGATCCACTGTTCCTGTTTGTCAAGCAGGGACCACTGATGCCAGCAATGACATCATCCTTCAGATGCACAGGAAAGCTTTTAAACCAAAGACATGCACACACACACACACACACACACACACATATACATTAGCACGCAGGCATCCAGGATCCCTACAGGAATATCATCTTCTCGTGCTACAAATGTTGTTGATGTTATTTGTGTTACACTGTTGTCATGTCACAGCCCAGCCAGTGTTTCCTCTTCACTGGAGAAGAAGGAGCAGAGAAACAAATATGTGATTTGTTTTGCTTTGCAAGAAAGTCATCATAAAGAGGGATTCGACTGTGATTTGTGGAACACAAATAAAACTCATTGAACCACTAGTCCCTTTGGTACACCTGATATTTCATACCACTGTCCTAAAGCCATTATTCCAAACACACACCTCCAAGTTCATGCGACCACATTTACCAATCAATCCCCATTAATTCTGATGGAAATTTCAGATGGGCTTTTCAGAGTAAAAGTGGCACGCTGGGAGGGCATGTGACTTGACTTAATGAAAAAGAATCAATATTTTGACATTGATTGTGGGATTTTCTGAGAGTACGTTCTAGTAGCATACATTTTGTATTTTAACTGGACCTTGAAGCTGAACAATAAGGGGAGATCACCACAGGAAGTTAGAGGCTTCTAATGCTGCTCATTAGTACTGAGTAATGGGCCAGTTGCTAAGAGCTGCAGTTACTGCAGTTTCCTCATTGTCATTCACACACATACCCCAACACAATAGCACTTGTACTTGTATTATTTACTTGTAATATTCTCACACAGAAAATCCTGTTGATACTGTAGATTGAACCATACCTCACTATACTGTAAGCATTGTGCAATAAAGTCACATTTAAAATGTCTCACATCCTATAACAAATATCCTGTAACAACACTTGTCATTATAATGACTTCAGTAATTTGCTATGCTGTTTCTCATAATAAAATGTGAATGTATTCAACCTTGTAAGCCAGGGGCAGAGGTTTGCACTCATTATATTGTACATTATTCCGTTTCTCTGTGTGTGTGTGTGTTCTGCAAGAGAGAGCCTGCTGTTACCTAAGACTTGCCCCAAGCGTATCAATTGTGTTAAGTTAAGTGTCGTGGAGAGTGGCTATGTTTGTTTGCTCAGCGAAGAGTTACTTTGTGAGGTGTTAGCTCGATGTGCATCACTAGCAGGGTGATACAAAGGGGACTTATGTTCTTGTAGCCACATTTTAATTATGAAGAGGAAGAGCTCCCCTGCTGTTCGGGGGCTAACTATAATACATTGTGTACCTGCTACTACACAGCTGACTCAACGTAGTGGAAAAAAAGAACAAGATAAGTGACACCAGAAGAGACACAGACAATTATTTTGACCTTGAGTTTCTCCCGCTAAGGCAGCCAAAGCAGCCTCACAGTGTGGTGTGTTGTCTTTTCTTACTCAGATTTGCAGGGCTGGGGCAAAAAGTTAAAAAAGCAGGCCAATTACTGCAAGCCTGAAAGTTTGAAAACTCTTACTAATAATCCTCAACTTTTCTCATGCTCAATAGGAGTTGAAACCACGGGTATAAAATATACATAACTTTTTGCCTTTGAAAAGAATGACTAAGGCTCTTGCCTCCCTCAAAGCAATGTAATGTGGCAAATATATATATATATATATATATATATATCTTTTTAAATATGTCTAGAAGATGTTAAATCAGAAACAAACTTAAGTGGTTTATAACGTTAATAAGTAACATCAGCTGCAAAAAAGAAATTCACCTTCTATATAAATTGACCTCATTGGCTCATACGAAGAAATGCTCCTGGCTGCTTCTTAATCAATATATAATTCACCTTCAATCCAACATTAGCCTGTTTTATAGTGTTTTCTCTCCGTGGCACGTAGGAATTATTAGGCTTTTAAAATGTGATAGTTCCCTAAAAGGTAGCAGTGTTTGCTTTTTATTAGTCTATGCAATATAAATGATTAACAGACCCTGGCAGTGCATTGTTACACCAACAAAATGTATTATCATCTGACAAAAAGATCTGTGATTGCTTATATCATGATATCAAAAAACCTTTAAACTATGAAAAGGCAGCTAGCAGATACCGATACTGGAATATTGGTTGACATCTTTTGATCAACAGAACGTCTTAACTAAAAGTAGTGCTACAGACTTGAAAGAACTGTTGATTCACTGAATTTAGAGAGGATTGCAAGAGTTTTTTATAGCAAGAGGATGTGCTCTGTAACACTGATGATCTGAAAGTAGCAGACACCCTGACCTGGTACACTTCAAGGCCATATTCAGCACCAGGCTCACACTGATTCCTGAGTGCATTAGGTTCTCAGGAACTGACTGGCAGCATTAGAAGGAGCCTGCGTAGAGCTCATGTTCTCACGATCTCTATCCTTTCTATTAAGAGTGACCCTCCGTCTCTGAAAGAGTGTGTAAATACTATGCACTAAGTTTATATCATCTTTGTCAACACTGCTGATCCTTTTCACAGTCCACAAATGTAGCACAGGAGTTCCTTCAGTAATAGGATTACACATCTAAGAATGTTAGTGTGTAAAGGTTTAATTGTTTGTTCACTCTTCATCGGATTTTGGTACAAGCACAATATGCCACACACTCCTACTGAGTCTTCCCAGCAGCAAGCGCACTGATTATTTTCTGCCCTTGTTTCTGTATTATTTTGTACATTCAAGCTCTGTTGCGTCTTGTAATTTGTTTTACATTTGGTGTTGCAGTGACAAAGAATGCATTATTGTTCTTGGGCTGGCAAGCAACAATTGTTTTCGCTATGGATTCTTCTTTCTAGGTTTTTTATCTGATTAATTATTTCCGGCTGGGAGAATCATGCTATCGCTCACGTGTGTCCATGCATGCGTCCGTGAGTAAGCGTGCGCCTCTGTGTCTGTCCACGGCTAATCTCGCATTCTGCTGCATCAAACTGCTCAATATTTTGGGTTGTCACTGATGGCTGCATGCTCGTGTGTCCTGTTTCGTGCCACTCCAAGCGACTGAACTCGCCGGTGCTCGGTTATAACTTTTGTCTTTTGCTGTGTCTCCTCATGTATGTTCAACTCTCTAATTCTCTTAACTCCCACCATAAGGCCCCCACACGAGGCTGTAATAACTGCTTCACCCTTGTTGAGAAAGTGTTGAGAACCTACCGTCTGTACGTTGCAACACCAGAGGCTCTTCTTTCACCTCTCCTCTGCCTCCTGCGGGGACCTGTGGTTTTGGGTGTTGAATCTACGGGGGCATTCATACCATCCAATCTAAGGATGATTCAGGATGAGTTTAATAGGATTTGAAGTCTATCTTTAGAAAGGATGTTAATAGGGTTGTAAGCAGTTTCTCACTCCTTCCCTCACATGAGAGGTGATTGGCAAATTGTCTGATCGCACACCTAGCTTTTCATTTTCAGCCCCCCCCCCCACACACACACACTTGCATGGAAACACTCTTGGTGTTTGCGGAAATGTTGCGGAAGCTTATCGTCTTATACACACAGATTTGTTAATCCTATACCTGCTCCGAAGCAGCTGTGCTGATTACCTGATTTGACTGGGCCATAAACCGGATGGCCACTCTGACTCACATTCACACTGAAATGTTTGCCAACACAAGTGACAGATCAGAGCCAAGCATGTAAAAGATACTATTCTGCAGTTCTGCACTATTATGGCCAAAATGATCATCTCGATTATTTTAATCAATGTTGAGATCATGATTATTCATGATTTTCATGACTTTCACATGTAAATAAACACTTACATGTTGTGCTACAATCATGCTAATGTTAATATATTTGCACCAAAATAAGACTTCAAATAAGATTCTTCTTCACCTGAGTAATTTCTTTTTGCTTTACTGCAGCCGCAACATTCACAGACTGCCGCTATTGGGTACGCCCACGGCAGCATGACAGCTCCCCAAAAGTGAAGCCAAATCATCTCGATCACCTCCTGGTGGCCGCCTGTTAGTTAAGGAAGCGCTTCATTTGATATGAAGCAGACTTTGGCGAGGATCGCTCATTTTAAATGTCAATGTCGCAGTCGACCATCTTCATTTAATTGTGGGAAGCCAAAAAGCTAAAAGTAAATGTTTGTTGTAGCATATATATATATATTTTATATATTTTTGGCTCTAAGGATGGCAATGCCAGTCGGCCCACCCCTTTGGTCCAGACTGAAATATATCAACTATTGGATGGATTGCCATTCAATTCGGTAAATACATTCATGATTCCCAGAGAATAAATATGCCTATACAGCCTTACAAAGCACATAACTATAAACTCTTAGTCTTGTTATAACATATTTGCTAATTCATTTCATCCTGTGACTTTTAGAATAATATCTGTAAAATCCATTCAAACTGTCCTACATTTTCATCCTCTCCCTCACTTCTGTGGTGCTGATTGCATGCAGTCATCTGTGTGTGTGTGTGTGTGTGTGTGTGTGTGTGTGTGTGTGTGTGTGTGTGTGTGCGCGCCTCAAGTGTGTCCTCATTTGGATTAATTAAAGGAAATCTCCCGTGAAGAGTGGGGGCGTCCCAATCTGGCCTTCTCAAGGACAGGCAACCTATCAATACTACCCGAGCCTCCACCCCAACCTACACACTAAACTACCACCCACTCAGATGTACACACACACACACACACACACACACACTGGCCTACCTCATTCTAACGCCATGGAAACAGTCACCCAGTGCCGCTCCCAAGCCTGGTAATCATCACTCTCATTTGCAGGGGAACAAAGGCTGCGAATTTCTGTCTGTTATTACAGCTCCCTTATCAGCGCTCCCTGCTTACATATAACATGAAGCAGCACTCAGCTCAATTGCTCAGTCATTCATACCGCTTTTTCTTTTTTCTCAAGTCACATTTCTATTGTGGTTTGTTGCCTGTTCTTTTGTTGCTGAAGACCAATGAATATAATCCAGCATGAGTCATTACTCATAGTCTTTTCTTCCATAAAATAGTTTCAGTGACAAAATAAGATATCCAAAGCCTTGATGGGCTCAAAATCTCAGTTACAGTTTGTTTCTGTGATGACTGCCGCCTTTCAGAAATGACAACCGGGGATTCCATTCACAAGTTTCTATGGTTACGGAGACAAGCGTCAATATGTTGTTGACACCATGGTCGCTAAGCCTCTCTCTCTTTCCACAGGAGCAGACGGCAATGTCAAGGTGTTGTTTGGTAATTGGGATGAAAAGGACCAAACTGAAATTGTTGGGGGGGAAAAAAAACATGTTGGTGCAGGATTGGAAGCATCCACAGTCATGTAGGCTCTGATATATCAATTCACATGTAGCGGGACAGTTTTATCAAAAGGGGAAGTTTTATGTTTATTTCTTAGTTTTCCTCTTTGCTATTTTTTTGGCGGCGTTGCTGTCCGTTGTTGCTGCTATTGTGAGTGTCTTGTTTCTCCTCCCGTGTCCGTCTCACACTCATGAATATATTCATCCAAACATCGTCGGGGGGGAATCTCATTAGAAAGGAAACCCTGTGTCAGTTCGGTGTGTTTTTGTTCGTGGTAAACATAGTTTGGGTTCATATTCACCCCAGTTTCCCAGAGGAAAGACAGAAAAAGATATCCAAGCGTGTGTGTTTGTGTGAGTGCAGTGTTCAAGACGGATGAGAGTGATGAAGGTGCAGGTCTGTCCTTGGAAGTCTTGCTGAATAACAATAAATCAGCCAAGCCACGTTTGGAGAGCTTTGCAACGCAAGCACATTTACTTGAAAGAGACTTTGTGAGAAGTAAAATTGAGATTGACACAATGTGCACATTTGAAGCCAATAGTCAACAGTCCACATTTTCGGAGCGATGGTGTCGGGGTAGACGCTGAATGCTGGATGTGGTGCAGAATATAAATGAAGGGGAGTGCCATTCAGGACTCATGGTTGTGCTTTATTCTTTATACTTGATTAGGATTAGCTGACTCCTCTGTGACCACTCTTCCTGCAGTCCCAAACGAGACACAGAAAGAAGGAAAGTGTGTGTTTTTAATTCTCTGCGTGAAGGATAGAGAGAGTAGCCAAGGGATTATCTCAACTCCTCTTCTGCGCATCAAAACTGAGGAGCTTGAAAGTGGAGTTTTCTCTCCACCCCCAACTGACCTTGCAAATTAAGTTGAGAAAATCAAATTACTATGTCTACTATGTTACTAGGGCATTTCCACTAGTTGAATTCAGCTCCACAGGGAGGAGAAGCTCCCTCTTGTGGCTATAGGTACTCTTTGTCAAGCTCTACCTAAACCACAAGGGGACTACTCAAGAGACTTTAAAGCCAGTGCAATAAATTTGGCGACAATTAAAACGTTAAACAAAAGTTTCCCCTGAACTGCAAATGTTATCTCACGCTGTTGGAATTCATGATAGCATTCATTGGAGCTGACCGTTTTTGCTTTGAATTCCAATGTGCTGAGTAACCTCTCTTTACCCCGAAATCTGTCAGCATCATCCCGCTGCTCATAGGGCTTCTGTGGATCACTCAGCTGAACGGTAAAGTCACAAAGCTCCCTTCTGCTCAACTTGCGCTAGTACTGCTGGGAGACATGCCCATGGTTACAGACTTTGACTCAGGCAGCAAGGTGACGCGTAGTCATTGAGGATAACAGATAGAGGTACGAGTGGAGAGGGGAGGAGGAGAGAGCGAGCTGGGGGTGGGAATTCTCTTTTTCATGTGAGGGTGTAGCGCCGACAGCTTTAAGAGCCTGCTGAGAGCAGCTGAATGTGACAGTGTGTTTTGGAAAGAGAGAAAAGGGATTGTGAGAGAGTCTTTTACAAGCATTTGTGCTGTATGTATTGGTTTGTTTGTGTGTGTGCGTGTGTTTGTGTGTGAGTGTTTGTGTGTATGCATATGTGTGTGGGAGGTGTAGAGAAGAGTTTTTCCTGTGAGGTTTTCCCGAACTTGTCTGTGAAGGAAAAGCACCCGAGAGAGGTGGCAGGAGAGTACATTTCTGGAAAGCACCACACACACACACACACACACACGCCTCTTCACCACCTTCCCATCCTCCCCCCCAGCCTCCAAGCTCAGATGGATGATGTTATCGGGAGACTCAGGGGTAGAGGAGCTTGTAAGAGATCCTTTCGGTATTGTTATCTGCATACGCACAGACGAAGCGCCCAGCGAGTTATTTGCAGCACTCAAGGAATCATGATGAATATGAACTGTTACGGGGTCCGGGCTGCGTATTTGTTTCTCCTTCCTTCCTCTGGTATGTGGCTCAAGGAAGTGTCGATTATTTGGCCTTCGGATGATTAACACAGTGATCGCATTTAATTACACTTAGCCCTGTTGACTGCTCTCTCTGCTGCTCTCTCACTCTCTCTGTCACACATGAAGGCACAAACGCCGGCGGGAAAACAAAGCTGTTCAGCTAAAAATGACTCCAGACATAAGAAAGTTATCTAGTGTGATTGTGTTGTAGTCCTTTGGTGTTATGGCTTTGAAAGATTCATCTTTTGTGCATGCATATATATAGTATAATGGCCGTGTGTTTGTATAATTTGCACAAATGCTGTACATGCATACTGGAAAAACCCTCATGTGTATGTGTATAAGTGTGTGGAGGGAACTGGCTGTACCTCGGGTCTGCCTGCTGTTCTCTTCTCTCAGGGGGAGTAAGAGGCATATAGGTTAATAATGTTATCACGCTATGAGGGCCGAAGGCTTGTTCTCCACATGCACAGAAACATATGCACACGCACACACATACTTTTTCCACATCCACCACCATCATTCCTGGCGGGGAAAGGACATGCAGCAAGGACATTGTTTAAATTGTTTTCCAGTGTAAATATATATACCTAGATCATCAGAAAGATTTATTGTGATGGTAAGACATTGCCAAAGCAATTACACAGCAACAAAGTAATGTTAACAGAATACAGAGGCATAGGAACAAGCAGACCTTCGGCCCTGGCTGTCTCACAGCTCATGACAAATTCTTACATATTTCACCACAAACATAATTAGTTTTATTGGATTTTCGCCCACTAGGATTAGATTACTGCTGGTTTTAAACATGTTAGGAATTAGTTTTGTTTCATGAAAGAAATTTGCTCCAATATCTTTGTAATTTTGATGCTGTCGTACGAAATATAGTTTTGCGTCAGTCTGCCTCACATCTAGGCCTTCTCTCCCCTGCAATGCCATGTCTGCCTGTGAGCGCACATTCTCGCTCTCTCTCTGTTTTGTTTGTTTTTCTGACATTTGTGTCGTGAAAGTCACGGCCCGTGAATTGCTGCAAGGTGACTTAGAGGGCAGTAGTGATGGACGGATTACAGAGGAAGGACAGAGAGAGCCAGATAAAGAGAGCGACGAAGATTGACGTGATTGGAGGTTTGCTGAAAGTGAAAAGAGCTAGAAGTGACGATCTCACTAAGACTAATCAAGACATCATGAATGACAGTTTGTTCTTTGCATTAAATTCTTTTTGGCACAGTGTGCATGACTTTGCTCACCGTCCTTCCTATGAGACTTGGTCTCAGCTGGAACCACTTTTATGTCCAACA
Source organism: Leptoclinus maculatus (assembly GCA_032191485.1). Lineage (NCBI taxonomy): Eukaryota > Metazoa > Chordata > Actinopteri > Perciformes > Stichaeidae > Leptoclinus > Leptoclinus maculatus. The sequence continues at coordinate 8,796,182 of JAVDOI010000013.1, forward strand.
CTTAATTCACAAAACTGCTGAGTCGTCCACGGAAATAGCATCAGCACACTGAGGGAAATCTTTTTTTAATACCCTGATGAAGTTTTGTTGAACTGCTATATCTGTGCCGAAAGACTATACTTGGAGTAGTAATCTGATATCAGAGGAAGAGGGCTATGTTACAGGATTTATAATAGTATGGACCAAGCATTCGGTATCTTTTTCAGTAAGCGGATGGCTCCTATCGGAGCTATAAATACATTGATCAATACACTTGATTGAGATGAAGAGTTACGGAATTTATCCCAAGGTCGAGCTCAGAAATGGCCTTGCTAGCTCGTGATGTAACGTTTAGCACTGGAGGCTTAGCTGTTGCAAATGTGAGACTGTGAAATACATTGCTGGGCAGCCCCGTCTATAAATGTTTCAGTTTACCTGAGTGCTGTTATGCTGTGATGCAACGGGGACTAAAAAAAGATGCGCTGGTCAACAAATCACAGTACACGATTGGATGTTTTATTTGCATACAGTTAATAAATGCATGTGAGTTTGGAGGGTTGTGTCTTTTGTATATATGTATAATTAAAACTGCTAGTAAACCGTTGTCATTTCAGCCGACAAAGTTGACAATATGACAGTAAGATTTCTGTAATCGATTAGTTTTTTTAAAGCTTTTTAATGCTGAATGACTTAATTTCAAGAAATATTTTACATATCTGTTGATTTAATCAACTAAATGATTAGTCAACAGAATCGACTAGGAATGTCTTTGGTCGTGGACAGCCCTAATTCAGTTAGTGTTTGTATTTGACACAGTAGAAAGAAGAAGTGGACAAACAGACAGAGAAAGAACATCATTATGGCTGATCTTTTCAACTTCTCGTGCGTATTTAATTGAGGTCCATGTGACTGCAGAGTTAGGCAAAGAGTTTGAAAATGTATCTTTTTTCTTTGCATTGTGACTGACCCTGTGACTGCATTGACACTCAGCACTCACAGGGATTCATACACTGACACATTTCCCTGTAAATTAGCAACAGTCTTATTTGGGATTCTGGTCATTTGGGTCATTTGAACAAACACTGACTTGGGAATTGTCAGTACAATGTGTTAACTAATACGTAATGTTTTATGTATAGTCGTTTAACCTAAAGTCATCTGCCACATGCTGACCCACACGGCTGTGTTGCTTGTTCTAACCAGGTGCTTTTGTGCAAGTACTCTATAAATATTTCATACTAGCCCACTTTCCTCCCTGTGGCTACAAAAAAATAAAAAAGTAACACAACAAACAAATATCATTATAAATAAAGCCTGGAAAGGAGTGAAATGCCCTTAAGGGGGGGGGGGGGAAGCACACGAAAAATATATTTACAAGAATGGGAAGAAAAGGGAACACAGTGAAGTTTGGTGAAGAGATCAAATGAAACATAGTACAGTAACCAGGAAGGAATACACTCCACCAGTAGGAAGAGTGGAAGAACGTGTGCATGGTGGAGACACATTCCTTGGTAATGTAGAGGGGCCATTTTTATTTTTATTTATTTCTTGGTTCTTCCTCTGTTTTCTCTCCTATAATATGGTGGCGAAGAATTAACTCAAGCACTCTGGAAGCAAAGTTTGTGCGAGGCCTGTAATGCTGCTGAAGACAATTGGTTATTGATTAAGGTTCCTCTCAAAGGCTGTCAAGCCCAATGTGCTGCTGAAAGAACCTCACACTCTCCGCATACATATAGCATTGTCTGAAACCCTCAGCACCCCTGCTGTTGCACGCCTCCACCACAGACAACATGAAAGTGAGAGAGATTTCAGTGTGTAAAGCTTTGTGCTGTGCAACAAGAGAAATAGTTTACTTGCAAAGTTTGTCTGTCATGCTGATTGTAAGTCACCTGAGATCGAATATGTGATCATGCCAACTCCTGATTAAGGTTGCCAAGCACAGAGGGACACATAATAGAGTCTAACTGACCGATGACAAATTAAATTGTAAGTGACACAGTATGGTGATGCTGCATTATGCAAGACAAATGGATTATATCCACTGCAATTATTGACTGCACTGAGAGACATCAGAGGCATTATGAAAAGCTCAATAGTTTTTCTTGTAATGATAAGCCTTTGTTATTATGCACTAAACTCCCACTGGAGTTGCCAAAAATAGTTTGCCAGATGGATACTGGAGTGTTTTTTTGATCAGATATTGCAAAGTTATATAAAAAAAAAAAAATCAGTTTTGCTATATTTCTTCTCTCCGGTGCTTTATGAACTCAATTATACTGTCGATAGACTAATGGCTTTAGAATTGAGGCCCAAATTGTAATAACTGTGGCATTCCTCGGAACCTCGCAGGAGCAGTGGGATAGAACAGTGGACGACCACCAAATATCACATTCCCCCTCTGCTTTTCTCTCTCTGTGAAGTCTTTGGAAAGTAGCCATAGAAAAATGACAGAGTGGGAGGGAAGATGTCTCTGCTCCTTGTTTGATTAATGATGAATCCCACTAAAGGTGCATGTATTCAAGTCATACCCTCAATATCTATGCCTTATAAATCTCTTAAATGATGTGCCAGGTTCCCTAAGAAGCCATATTACATATAAACTCAATTATATAATGAATTGCTGGTAACGACGTGTTAACAAAATCGGTGCACATCTTAGAGTCAGAGTTTGCCATTTGGGACGTACTAAACCTTTTTCCAGCATATGGAGCCATCGATCTGAAAAGTGAAATGAAATTGCCCACTGGTTCATGTAAACACGGTGTGATAGTTCATTAAATTAACAAATTATTCTTTGTTTTATAGCATGCACAAAGCTGTGTAGCCATGTGACACCCAACACTCATGCCAACGGGAAAAGACACCGTCTCAGAAGATGAAATAGTGCACTGGTCCAGGGATCAATCCACATTACCATAACCATAATCGCCTGGATTGATTTTGCAGGAAAAAATTATCATACCTGACGAATGGCTCAATTTGTCCTGCACAAATTGATGACACAAGGGGAAGTAGAGAGGATCAGTGGGGACCTCAGAGCTGGATCATGGTCCATAAAAGCTCTGAGCAAGGAGATCAATAGGGGCCATAGTCTGATGTGCACACGATCAATAGCCTCTCCATAGCTGGCAGATGGGCCACTGGTGTTGAATGTGGGTTTTTTTTCTTCCACATAGCATCTTTTTTTCCTCAAACTAAGGAATGATGAGCATGCAGGCAGAAGTAGGAGTGTCGCTAATGACAGGACATTTAGAGAGACGTTAGCAGGCCCATTGACTGCCTCCTGCGGGAGCTGAAAAGGAGGGGGAAAGGTGATTCTCGCAAGAGAGACCTAGCGAAGAGGCTCAAGAGGGCTCTTAACTCAGCGGCTCTTTTGTCTTTTGTCCTCTGGATCAACTTCATACTCCCTGCTCAGGTCTCCCAGGGGATCTATTATTAAAGGAGCTGGAGAATTGAAATTGTGGGGTGGGTGTTGGTGGATGAAGCGCGTTCACTCCCTGGATGCACAAAAGATATGCTCCTAAACTGCTGCCGACACTGTCACAGGCACTATTTTTTTAAGCTGTCCCTAGAGGGATTTAGCCAGCTGTTTTTTCTTTTTGTGAAGACATTCATCAAGTGATTTTTTTTTTTCCTGATGTGTTTTATAATGTGCTCAGGAGTAAAGACCAAGGTATTCAGGTCCTTAGTCCTTAGAGTATTGTATTAAAATAAAATTGAATCATTTTCTCTCTTTCTCCATCTGTCTTTCAAGTGAAGCAGTTTTCAGCAGTCATGCTCAGCAGTCTTTGCAGTAGAATTGGTGGAGGGACAGTAAGAGCACCTGAATAGCCACAGACTAATCATCTGAAGACATTAACCTCTCTAAGCCAATCAGTCTCATGACTGGCCTGACCTCAACCTGACTGCATCCTGGGGTCAAAACCTCCACAGGGACAGGGACAGGGAAGATCGACAGATAATTCAAAGTATAAATCATTATGACAGATGGTCCATGATTTGGCATAAAATGTAGCCGTTTATCTTTAAATTGAGCAATTTTGTATTCACCAGTTGTAATCCCGGTTATCTCAGTCTTTGAACTGTTATTCAAAGAACTTTCCCAGAGATTTGAAATTGTCCGGTTCATTGAAAGGTCTTGTCTCTGTTAGTTTTCCTCTGCTGGGTCACTTCCAGGTCAACTGGCGTGGCTGCACTCATTTCCCTCCTTTAAGACAGCACTCCGGGCATTAGATGCTACACTAAATGCCACCACACATGCAAATCAGGGCCAAAGAAGACCAAGTAATATATCTTCTTAACTACTCCCACTCAATAACAGCAAGGTTAATGCAGGCCAACTCAGGATTGCTCATCCGCATGTTCAAATGCCTTTTGGTGGTGTCTGTGAGCAAGGGATGCATGGGTGTGTAGGAAGGTGAGATAGCACGGGTGTGGGTCAGTGAAAACATTAATCACTTTACCTCTCTGTCTGTGAGCGTCTTAGTTCTCGAGTCCATCCATTCAGCTGCCCACGGTGCAGTTTTAGAGGGTTCACTTGCTCCAAAGTGTAGAACAAATGTGAATCTATTTAAAGAATAGTTGATCTCTAAAGAATGAGTGACCTTTAGCATATGTTTTCATGAATCAGGTTTATTCTTAAACCTGTATCTGAAAAACTCAGCTGTGCAAAGCAACGCAATTCACCACCAGTAAGCCTATAAACTGGTCTCAATCGTTATCTCATGCTCTAATGTACTCTTCTACCTTTGGAGCTGAGATGGTGCCAAGGTGTTCAGCAGCAGGATCACAAGCAAAGGTCCTCTGATCGAGTGGCTTGGCAACAGGGGGTGAGCTTCAAAATGTGCTTGCCAAAAAGTTCAGGGGTATGGAAACTGCGTGCGTCCTTACTGTGACTCCAGTCTTTCAACTCGCTGCCAGGCCAGGACAGGCCCAGGTTGCCTCACTTAGCCGCTAATAGGTTTAACCTAATCAGCAGCAGCATTCATTTAGTGATAACACTTCCTCTGCTGAGCCATGACACCCCTTTGTCTCTACTTCTGTTTCTCGGCCCTAATAGAAGGAAGTTCTTACCTCTATTTCAGGCAGTGTCACAAGACGTGTCAGTGTTAGCTAGGGGCTAATTGAAAGACTATAGAAACGGCTGAAGACTTTTGAAAAATCCTTGAGCTCCACCCCTGCATGATATTCACTAGTACGTTAGATTTGCTGAATTATAAAGTCTCTCAAGACGCACTGCACACAGACTGCGCTGTGGACATTTATGTAAGATATTCAGTGTGTTCTGTAACATGATGCAGTTTGTGATTAGTATTCAGGGTGCCTTGTTTTCCTATCTTGACTGAGACTTTCCAATTGTTCATTAGATTTTTTATAGGATTTATATTGCTTGTGTCTTAGAGGCCTTTACTCAAAAGAATGCAGATTTCTCCAAGCACTGGATTTCAGTTGATTGTTGTGGCTATGCTGCACTACAGTGTGTAGGACAGAGGCCCTTCACCTGCGTGGGTTGAGACTCCTGGCTGAGCAGAGTTAAGCTGTGGGAAAAAGGACATCAGCTAATCCCTGCAGCAGGATATATCTTCCCAGTGGTGTAAGGCAGAGGCACAGATAAAACATGGAGAGGTACTATAAAAAAGAAGGGACGAATGATGAGAGAACCATGTAATTAATACGTGTCACTCTGTATTAACACGGCACCCATACACCCAACCCCGGTCAGAACATCTGAAGTCAGATTTAATCTATCAATGTCAATAAATCCTGGTCAAGGTAAAGAGCTGCAGTTGAAACACAGCGTCATGCTGCGCTGACCTCATAGGATTATGCAGGATGTTCTCGTCGCTTTTACTCAGCAGAAGGCACAGGAAACAATATCGAAGCATTATAAATTACAGTACATTACAGAAGTTTCCAAAAACTTGTTTGTAGTTACTTTCCTTTTATCACAGAGAACAATAAATTAGATTCTGAAACAGATAAAGAGGATTTTAGACTGTTGCCAACAGGTGGAGCCAAAATCCTTTTGTCCTTTTATCTGTTGTAGATGGGTCCACACACACAAACACACTCCTCTTCTTCCAAAATAGATTTGTGGTCTAGTTATTTCCCCTTATTTAAATTCCCCCCTAACTATGCAATGCTGCATTCATTCAAAGATTAGGTAGTCATTTGCTACCTTCTTTTGTCATTTCACAAATTGCCACGCTATCTTCCATTTGTCCATACAAACAATACTGCGACATGCATTCACATCAATTAGATTATACTCCACACCTTTCAGCCTTTATTTATACAATTAGTTCTGTCCCTAAATCAAATCAGACACCTGTGATTATTCACAGTGTATCCCATATCTGTAACTAATTACTTAGCCATCACATGCTGATTGAGAAAGAAAACAAAAGATCTATATCGTAAGTCAACATTTTATAGCTCATGCCTAGTGTGTATTTCCTATTTTTCAGTGTATTAATAATGACAATGAAACTCACATGAACATAGACACATTGCTTAGAATCCTGCTTATATTTCTTTATTTTCTGTTCTCTCTTGCAGATTCTAGCCATCCTCTCGATCCTGTTCATCATCCTCTCCACCATCGCTCTGTCTCTCAACACCCTACCAGAGCTCCAGGTCACAGACGAGTTTGGCCATGCCAACGATAACCCCCAGCTGGCCCACGTGGAGGCCGTGTGTATCGCCTGGTTCACCATGGAGTACGTCCTTCGCTTCCTCTCCTCTCCCAACAAGTGGAAGTTCTTCAAAGGCCCTCTGAATGTCATTGACTTGCTGGCCATCTTGCCCTACTATGTCACCATCTTCCTAACTGAGTCCAACAGGAGCGTGCTGCAGTTCCAAAATGTGCGCCGTGTGGTGCAGATATTCAGGATCATGAGAATATTGAGGATCCTGAAGTTGGCCAGGCACTCGACAGGGCTCCAGTCTCTAGGGTTTACTTTGAGAAGGAGCTACAATGAACTGGGGCTGCTCATTTTATTTCTTGCCATGGGCATCATGATATTTTCCAGCTTGGTCTTCTTTGCTGAGAAAGATGAAGATGCCACCAAATTCACCAGTATCCCCGCCTCATTCTGGTGGGCAACCATTACAATGACTACAGTGGGTTATGGTGACATTTACCCACAGACTTTACTTGGAAAAATTGTGGGTGGGCTCTGCTGCATTGCGGGAGTGCTGGTAATTGCCCTACCCATCCCCATTATTGTCAACAACTTCTCTGAGTTCTACAAGGAGCAGAAGAGGCAGGAGAAGGCCATCAAGAGGAGGGAGGCTTTGGAGAGAGCCAAGAGGAATGGCAGCATTGTGTCAATGAACCTAAAAGATGCCTTTGCCCGCAGTATGGAACTGATGGATGTGGTGGTGGAGAAAGGAGAGGAAAAGTCCTCCCTGGACAACCACCTGTCACCGAGCCGATGGGGCAGCTCAACCTGGCACGCCTCCTCAGAGACTGACCTGAAATCTCCAGTTAAAAGAAACCCTGAGCCGCAAAGCTCTCCCCATGGTATAACCATCAACACCACTGGAAGTCCCCAGCTGACAAACAGGACCCCACAGCACCTTAATGTGCAAAAACTGGAGGAGATGTACAACCAGATGACCAAGTCACAGTCCTTCACCAACCTCAACACTACAAGCTCCATGAGCACTATGAGCACAACTATGACCGCCCCTGTGTCGCCTAAGAAATCTCAAAGCCCTGAATTTACATTAAAAGAGGAAGTAGAGCTGGAGATGAAGGAGGTCCAACCCTCCTTTCCAGACATTAGAGAACAAGACTCCAACTCAGATGAAGAAGATGCTGGGCCCTGTCAGATCAGACACCCCAGGGCCCCACCCCCACTTGATTTAAGCCTACTGAGGACCATTGATGACCACAGCTCTCCTGGCGTCATACTCAAAGATGGCCTCTATGAGTCCGTCGACCCAGGTGACGGATCGGAGCTCCACATAGAGGACGGGGAGAGCTTTAACAGTGCTGTGGAGAATATCCAGAGCTCTCCAAGAGGGAATAACCCTCTTAAAAAAAAGGAGTTGAAGGTTAACTTCACCAAGACCTCTGCTGAAGGCCCGCCAACACCGCCCAGCACTACCTCTCCTGGAGACATCAGCTCCAGCATCCTGGAAGACGAGACCCCGGATGGAGAGATGTCACCGCTCATCCCCAGTACAGAGGAGCTGCTCCCAGTCACAGAGGAGGAGACCTGCCCGTTGTCCCCTCAGAGGCTGGTGGTCGACACCCCACCTGGCGATGAAGATCAAGCCACAGAGAACCACAAGGAGAAGCATCTGATGGAAGTGGCGGGAGCTGCAGTTGCACCATTGTCACCTAAGACAGCAGCACAAAATTGCACCCAAGGCGTGGTCGGGGCAGGCGGGGAAGTCAATGCTGACAGCAACCAAAGTGGACACAAAGTAGAGAACCACATGTTTACATCCGATATCCACCTGATACCCGGGGATGGAAGCCTCTCTCCGACCTGTGAAACCAGCATGTGACTGTAAGAGAAGCTCAGAGGGACAATAGACCCACTGCAACCTCAGCCTGGTGTGCGGGAGAGCAGGAAAGAAAAGACAAGGGTTTAGTTGTAATGAAAGATATTTTTGCATGGCATGACAAGTCCCTTTCACTTGTGTTGTTGTGTTTTGCTGAAAAAGAAACTGCAGTGCTCCGTGCAGATTTGAGAATGACTCTGGGGCAAACAGTGGGCTCAAAGAGGAGGCTCTTGAAAAACAGGTGGAATTCATCGACTTGACATTTTGGTCCTCCCAATGTACATAATGACAGTCTCCTTTTTCTAGCAAAAGAAGGAAATGCACAGAGGGACTTATCTGTAAAAAGCATGCATTTAAAAAAGACAGATCATTTACGGTGCTTAGTTTGCTGAAAGCGCTCCACTGTAAATACTAGGACATCTAAAGCAATGACAATGCACAGGATGGCATCGGAAAAAAACTGTCACTGAAGGTACAAATATTTGTAATGTGAAAGGGAGGGGTGGGGGGGTGGTGGGGGTAGGGGTCTGAGTTGAGAGCCCTCAGACTGGGTGTTGCATCGTAGCGACCTATAAAAAAACATATCATTACCTTTTGTGGAAATGCAAAGTGTTCCCATGACGACCCTGTAATGTTTTTTTTTTCCGTGTGAAAAATGGTGTATGGAACTGTAATGTTGACATTATTGCTTTTGGTTTTCATAACGACTGTTGAACTTTCAGTTAAGCGTCCGATATTCAGTCTTCGAAAAAACACCACCCCCGACATCTATAGTTGCATAATGCGTATGCAACTAGTGAGGACAGGAACTAGCAGATACCGCTGCTACTGAACATATTTATTACGTGGTGTCAGAAGTCACGACAAGGTTTAAGATGTTTTATTCCTTGTTCACGCCTTTTGATTCCATCCCAATCACAAAAATAAATCTTATTTACTCTCCGACATCAGATATATACATCTAAAAGTAGGTTTAAGAATAAATTATGAAATACGTAGGTCTAGATCGATTGTATAAAGTGAGATTCCATAAAACAGAGTTAAGACTATTTATTTATTCAGCACAGTAGATCCGGTCATTAATACACATATATATGCTTTACACTATAATTGTCTATTTTGGCAATTCAAAAGGGATAGACTACCACAAAAAAATGACAATATTCCTTCTGATATCAATGGACCAAATCAAGCACACTGACAAGCTTTCAACTATGTCAGCTGCATAGTAACACATACAGTAATAACATGTATTATGACAGTAGTTATGGGTTTTGTTTTCCTTATGGTTTGTTTACCTGCATCGTGTTCATTATCCTATCCCCCAGCGCCCCGATGTTGTTATTGACATTTCTTTTTAATACTACTGCAAGTTTATCCCATTCTGCTGAAAAGTTTATGGCATCTTTTTTTTTTTGTATATCCGTAGTGTCTTGGATTTATTTATTGTGTTTTATTGTGAACAAAACTATTTTCAGTCAAACTTAAACCCAAAGGAGTTCTATTTTTTCTCTTTTCTTCTTTCTCGCTTTTTGTTTTACACTGACTGAAAATACCTGTTGTATGTTGCCTTTGATTCCAATTTTATTGCTGGAATATTTGTTTATTGTTGCAGCATGACACTCGGATGAGTGTACTAGCAAGTGTGTTTGCGAAAGCCACACAAACCAGAACGGTACTGACACTAAGTACGTTGGTGAGTTCTTTGTTGTTTGTTTTGTTGTTTTCTTTCTTTTTCCGCATTATTATCATGTTTTTGTGTTCTCACAGAGAGGTGTGGAATGTGCAATACCGCATACTGCAATCTATGCAGGCCAAGAATTGTGGCACTTTATTTTCTGTCTATGGGATTTGTAAGTGTACAGGCAGAAATTACTTGTATTTTTCAAATGTTGTATATTTAATATGAGGCAAAACAGTATTACAACTACCAGAATCTCAACAAACAATGCAAATGAGAATTTGACTTTTCCTTTTTCGTATTATATGGCTGGCATATATGCTGTCTAGCATCTTAATGCCAGATATCAATGGACCTCAAATTTGATTATCTGTGGGAACAGGGATCCAAATTGACCACTTTGGGCCTTTTATATTGCTGTTAGATTTACATAATCTAATAAATGTCTGAGGAAGATATTAAGATAATCTAATTCCAATGGCCACACAAAGGATTTTATGTTTTTTGTGAATTAACGTTGAGAATGATTCTATTTTTTCTAAACCAAAATGGAGCACGACCACAATTTCCTGCCATATGGTGGTTGAAATGATGCGTGCCTTTTCATAACACTGCTGTTTATGAGAAGGTAGCAAGTCATTTTGCTTTGTTCATATAGCACTGTACAGAAAATTCTAATTTTATAGGAGAAATCAGGTCTTTATGTAATACACACAAGTAATGTTATTGAGTTCTCAGGTTTTCTATAACTCTCTGATGTTCCGATTGGATAGATTCTCTGTTTTTCTTTTTTTTTTCTTTTAACAGCTATTTGTCAAGTAGTTACTTCTGTACTTTTTGAAAGGTGATGTTGTCAAATCCACATTGATGTCTTGGCTCCCGGAGTAAGGAGCGGCAATATTTCTCCCTCCTCCTGGGTAATCTGTGCACACCACCGTTCAGTATCCACGCCCCATCAGTCTTCAGTGAGGCAGAAAGGGGCCACAACAAAGGGACAGAAGTTTGACTGTAAGAGTTTAAGATAAATAGCCAGAAGGAGAATGTCTAACTGACCATAGACAGACGGGAAGAGATCCCTACTGACGCTGAGATGATACAGCTGATTATTTCCCATGCTGACAGCACTGAGTGCTCCAATCCTTACAGCTTCAGGGGCTCTAAGTCCATAGCATGTCCTCGGGCATAGTGATCGATGGGTGAAAGGAAGGCCAAGATTAAATGGGAGTCGTCCCAAATGGTTCCATCATATCAGTGATCAGCTGTGGTCCATATTTTCTTTTGTCCGTGTACATACTGTATGCCCAGACCAACATGATTTAACTCCGTAATCAGAGATTCACGCGAGAGCTCGTGGAATTATCTTTGAAGTGATTGATGCCCTCATTGGAAACACAGATTCTTTGGTACTCTCCAAAGTAAAATGCGGGGTCAGGGTAGGTTGTTGTGGTTTGGGGTTCATTTTTTTTGATGATAACCTTCTTGTTAAAGCTATTTTTTTCTGTACCTGTACGTTCACTTTAACATTTTTCCTTCCATCCCTTGTTTGTCGTGATCATGTCTCCGTGCGATAGCCTCGAGCAATCCTTCATTTTGACAGGTAGGGTAGAGAAACAAGGGATTTGGATTGATCAGATAAATTCCCTTGGGATAGATGTTTGTGTGGATACTGAAATTAATTCTCTGCCATGCTGTGTCACAATGGCACTATCATCTGTGATAGCGTAAAGAGTGGAAAGGCTGTGTCTTTATTTTCTCTGGGAGAATGGGTATTGTCTGTGTCACTCATGCGTGCATACCAAACCGTGCTCCCTGAAATGCATAAAGCTTCATTGTTTCTTCTTAAGTCTCTGTGTATTCTGCCTCTTACAGTTTTTGATTTATTTATTTATTTTTCTGTTCAACTTTTAGAGAGCATTATCATTAGACACATTCTGAGCTACAGATTGTTTCTGTATGAAACAACATCATTGTAGGCCTATGCATGTAGTAGTCCGAACAATTATGTGACCACTGAACACTTCGTTATGGTACATGTATGTCAACATTTCTGTAGAGCATTGTTCCCCATTACGTCTATTAGCATATGCAGAATAACAAATAAATGTGTATATAACTCATGTGTGTCTGGTGTGTCTACTTTACAAATGAGTTGTTGTCTAAATAGCATTTTCCACATGCATGTTTTGCTTAATAAGGATCATTGCATAATATGATAAAAAAATATATATATCAGTTTATAAATACATAGAATTAATTAAGACTGGTGTTTGCAGCAAGAAGGTATGCATGTTTTTTCACATCCAAAAGTGCAGACAACTCAGCAATCTGGCGAGACTGGCTGATCAATGATTGAATGTATTCCATTCCATTAGATGCAATTAATGGATCTCCACATTGCTCTTGTGCACTGCTGCCAAACAGCCCTCTCAAAACGAGAATCTCTGGCATGTAAGGTCTTAATATGAGAAAAATAAGCTAAAATAAGTACAGATGTTATGCATTATAGTAATGTGTTTTGGACTATTGTCGGTGTATTTATTGTATCTCATGGGGCTAGAATGACTGTATCTATTACATCCATTGTGTCACATAGGATTACAATAACAGTATCTATTACGTTCCAAGTGTCGAAATAGGTCGGTGGGGATGTTTGTCTCAGTTGTATTGTAAACCGTAAACATGCACACTCTATAGAAAACAATGCCTACAAGGTGCCATCTGAAATGTCATGACTTTTCTTACCTGTGTGAATCTCTTTACTTTTTTACAGTTTTTAAGATTGCACATTAGGGACATTTAAAGTAAAATGAGTACAGACAAGATCACCTACCCTTGTCATTAACATGTTCAATTAGTTCTAGAGTTTTGAAACATGAACAAGTCTCATGTGGCAATATCATCCCGTCAAAGCCCTAAAATGTTTCATCATTACTTTTATGGACTGGCTGCCTGAAAAATAATGTATCCCCTGACTGAGTGTGTTTACATACACATATTTCACTGCAATGCAGCCAAAAACAGTAACACAGCTTAAAAGTTTAGAATAATTGCTCTGACAGAGTCCAAACCCCCACAAAAAAAAGAGAAAACAAAGTTCACAGAGGAATTATATTTTGGTCAATGTTATACTCATTTGTTTAAAAGTGGTAGTTACACTCCTCCCAACGCCAGAGGGCGGTGCAGGATATCGCGAGGCGCTAAATGGGCAATGGCGCGCGGAAATCAAACAACCACAACAAAGGGGAAGTGAATTGAAATATGAACAAACAAACATGGAACCTGAAATTAAGGATAAAAACGCAACAGCTGCAAGTCATATTGATGGAAGTGTCTGTTTTTCCCAAGTTACTACTGTTGTTAATCGGTGGATTTTTGACTTTTTGTTTGTAAGTCTGTGTCGGCGATTCAAGGAAGACAAATTTGATGAATTCAATGAAACGCTTTCGACTTTCCAGGGTAGGTTTTCAAAGCTAGCAAAGCGTTAACAGTTAGTTAGCTAACGTTAACTAACATTAACTTTGCTTATTTAAAGTATACAGGCAGCATCTCTGCCGAATGCACAGATATCAGGGGTAACTTTTACCTTTAGCGATACAAGTTTTTTTTAATTAGTTTAGTCGAATTAACGTTAATAACTGGTGCACTCAAAGCTAACGTTAAACTGGTTCGTTGTTAACCGGTAACGTTAACGGTACATTTGTACTGTATTCACAGCCCCTAAGCATTTACAATGGCTGCTGAACCAATGTAGAAGTAACATTGTATAAAAACGGTAGGATTAGCCAAGTTAATGCGTCAATATAATGCCATTAATATGAGGAGATAATTGCTGAGTTAGCTTCCTTGCTAAAACTCTGGGTCCTGCTTTTAAACCCAGTAGCCTCAACAACCTATAACAGTGAATTGTGAGTTCCAACAACATGCATTATTTTAATTATTTAAAAAACATAGTGATAAAAGTAACATACGTTTTACCCCTGACACATGCATTGGAATTTGTCATTCTTTTAGTAATTAGTATTGAAGAATGAAATGGTAATTTCCTTTCATTAATGTTAATAATACACCATCTTAATGTCTTTGTTGATTTCGAAAACCTAGTGGCTAACACAGTTTTGTAAATTGTTGTTTACTTTTTGATTTTAGCCATTTGTCCCTCACTGAAAGGGAATGTCCATCATGAGAAAACGATTATTTGTGCCTTCCTTGCAAGAGTCATGCATGGAACTCAATTGGGTAAGTTGTCGGAGTCAGCAGCTGGCTCAGGCCTCACTCTGAAACATCTGTCTACATCTGCATTTACTTGTTGAAGTTAGTACTGCATGGAGGTCACAACCTACAGCAAGCATCCCCATAGAAGATAGGCTATAATGAATATATATATTATATGTGTATATGTATGTATACCTCCATGCAAAAGTTTTCAGCCACTCTTTAAATTTCATATGAAAAACCTTCTTACTCATGTGTTAGATACTTAACTGGCCATTGTTTAAAGATCCCATTTTGGACATGGCCCCACGTTTCTGATTGTGGGTGTCTGTTTACAGTTCATCCCAGCTGACATTAAAGCTCATGTAAAACACATAGATAATGGAGTCGTGGTTTTCATGACATGGTTTGCTGTAACAACTAATATCAGAAAAGTAACTTAAATCTTAAATTCATGGTTTTAAAATGTATCCTGTGCTTCTTTACTCTGCATACACACAGAAGTACTAATGTCCACACACTCACAAACTCTCTACGGCCTGTTTTAACCATATGATGCACTGTTTTCCCCCAGATGTCCTGTTCGAAGAGGAAGTCCATGTGATGCCTCTGATGTCTGCTTCCAAATTATGGTCAGACCTAGAGGACACTGTGGAAGACGAAAGTTTGTTCAAAAACATCACCCATCTTTTGCTTGTCCAGGTAATCGTAGCAGTTATTTTTGGGGTGTATTGACACAAGATCGAAGAATGTCCAGACATGGCTTTAAATATGACTGAAAGAATCAAATGAATTCTGGAGACCGCTTCAGTCTGCTGTTGAAGTCCTGATGTCACACAGAGATGCTTTGTCTTAGTTTTGATTAAGATTCTGATGCATTTGTTAATCTTCCCAGTCTGTGGCTGTGTGCTTGGAGAAAGGCGAAAGATCTTCCGCCTCCTCTGCCCTCAAGTGGTTTGAGAATAACCATGAATTCCCACAGGTCTGTATGTCCATTACTTGTCTCTTTTCTTTTCAAAAGCACGGGAGTCAATACTGGAATATTTGCTGGCCTAGAATGATTGACTTTAATGCTCAACAACTAATATTTCTCAACAGAACATGATGGTGAAGCTGTCGACCATAGTGACACAGAGGGAAACCTACCACCCGTTCCTCATGAGCTTCAGCTTCAGCCGCCTGCTGGAGACAATCAAATCTTACTTGGACGCCTACCTGGAGAAGAATCCCTCCGACTACCTCCTCAAGGTACAGGGCAGTGAGCCAGTGTGTTGTAGGTCCCAACCTGTGTCACAATGTCTCTCGGTCAAACACTACACAATACATTTCCTGTATTTTTGTATTAACTTGATTGAATGTGTTTCAACATATCGTACACCAGTAGACTGTTTGGAAACTGAAAATGTGGGAGAGATGATTGACAAGTGCTGCTCTGCTGTTTGTGAGATGGAGAATATCTTCGGTTACACGTAATTTAATTGGCCAATACATCAGGTGACCAATATGTTGCTACAGCTAACGGCTGTCCGTACACTTTCTTGATGCTGTGTGCCGCTCAGCTACACTCTCATCCTTTGACCAACTGAAGGTGCTGATGTGACATTATCAGTCCTAGCTAATTGACAATTTGCCATCAGAATGAGTTTGAAGGACAAACCGCCACATGCATCAGAGTCCTCCTCGGGGTCGAACAGACCCGCTTATGCAAGAAAGTTTCAAAAAATGATTTACATAGAAGCCGCTGACCAAGGTTAAACGTAGAAGGCTATTATAATGACAGGCCTCGTTAGCTTTCACATTATTGCAATACTTAAAGGAATACTTCACCCACTAAATGACCATTTGTATATCAATCACTCACCCCGTGTTAGCTTGATCTTGTGGGTGAAGTGTTCTTTAAAGCCTGGCAGTTTATTGTTTTGGAAGAGTATGAAAATAATATTTAGTAACTAATATGTTAGTCTGTGTTTTTGTCTGCCTCTTCTTCTATCAGGAAGCCACAAAGATGGTGCAGTCGTCAGAAAACACTGAGGGTTTGGACGACGTGATGACACAGGACAGCTCTCCGTCAGAAGAAGCCAACAAATCAACAGAGAACAGAAAGTAGGAAATACTTTTTTTAACACCCTCAGGTTTATTTATTGAAATGTGCACATGGTCCATTTCTGTTGTGTATTGAACAATATCGTGTACATTTATGTCATAACAGGGAAAAGAAGAAGAAGGCGGCTGTTTGTTTGAGGTTAGTAGAAACTAGTGTTTGGGTAAAAGCAGACATTCAGCACGCTGTGGGGTTACTAATAGTCATGTCTCACTGTATGACACTTCCACAGAACAAAGCGGAAACTACTGTCAACGAAGATTTCGGACGTTTGGCAAACTGATTCATGCAAGAAGTCGTTTGTCTCTCTCAGAAGAATCTCCCGCAACGGTAGGTTTTATCTTTTCTGTGTTTCCTTTTTAAAAACATTGTATTTTGATTTGATCTGATGTATCAATACTTTTCTATAAAATAAAGAACTAATGATAATGTTAAACCATCAGAGTTATCTGAGATGACATCCCCGAAGTCAATGGACACCTCGAAGATCCAAAAAACAAGAAAACCACCTCAGGTAAATTGCACCGCTCATTCATGACCAGTATATTGATCCCAAATCAACTGAATATATGAAGCTCAAATGCTAACTTTGGGTCGTATTTCTGAAACTTGCATCCCTTATGTTTTACTTTATTTAGAAATGGACACACCAGCTGGACGAGTACCTTAAGATTGGCGTTAGACGTCACGGCCGGGGGAATTGGTCTCGCATATTGATGGATTTTGACTTTCACGGCCGCACCGGCACCATGCTCAAAGACCGCTGGAGAGTTCTAATAAAGACGAATGAAGTAGACTAAAGACGGGGGAGTCACTCTCTACCTTTTACATTGTAGCAATGTACCTGTAAATAAGGCTTGTCCTCAGCCCAGAGCTTAATGTCTGACGGTGTTATCAGTGTGTTGCTGCTGCTCTGTTTGCACCAGGACAATATACCACCAGAGGGCACTCAACACATAATGATTAATTGAGCGACAGCCATGCCCTTCCATCATGAGATAGATTTAACAGATAGTTAACAAAATCTGTAAGTATTCACCTCTAATTTATTGATACATGGGATTAGCTACCACACTCATGTAACCCCTTTAAACACACTGGCTAAACTCTTGAAATAGATCCTTTATGTTGTTGGCGTCAAAGCTATTTCATACCACTAGAGGGCACTGAACTCAGCTGTCAGTGTGGCCTCTATCATCTGGAACAGTTCATTTTTGTTTGGTTTTATTTTCTTAGCGGGGGGGGGGGGGGGGGGGGGGGGATCAGTTCATTCAATTGTAAAATATTGTTATAATTTTAAGTTAAACAATTGTTGCTCTAACATTGTAACAAACAAATACAACAGTGGAGTGTTACAATAAAAATGATGCAAAGTCTTCTTTTGATAGGTGCTTAATTTGTAATAAAAATGTGAAATACTGTACAAGTTACAACCGTGTCTTTACATAGTGTGCTGCAATGGGAACGTGCATGGTGATTGCAGAGCTAAACGTACTTTTTATATCAGTAGCATATTATTTATTAGAGACAAAATTGCATTGCACAAGTCTTGAGTCTCTTCTTCGAGCTGAAAGCCTTTTGAAGCGTCTGACCTGAACACAGTGTTTCAGTCTCGCTGGTTGAGCGGAGCTCGGCTGTGAAATGTTATTGTGGACTCCCGGTCAGAGAATGTTCCGTGGCGCGTCGTTTAGATCAGATGAAGACGAAGCTGTGTTGTGGCGGACAGTTGCACTGCTGGGTTTGCTGGATCTTCTTCCAGGTCCCGCTGCACTGATGGTTCCCCACCGCCTGCCAGTGGAGCAAAGCTTCTCTGCAACACAGTCACAGCCACTAAATGTCTTTATCACCACCATGTGCAATCATTTCACACATTCACATCTACAATGGCAACATTTGAAAAACATGAAATGGAACGTGCTCTTGTATCAAATCGTCAGTAAACCAGGTTTGTACGAACCTGAAAGAACACACACACACACATATATAGGTTCATACTTGTCTGATTCCAGACCGTCTCCTTGGCAGCTGCCACTATTGTTGCGCATGGCAGGAGGTTCACATGCCACACACACTTTAAATCCTTCTGTTATGTAGCGCGTCCAGTGTGTGTGTGGCCGGTTCTCCACTGTACAGTGGGGTGTCCGGGACTCCAGCGTGAATTCCACACAGAACCTGAGGGGAGTAGGCACAGGGTCACGAGGGTCACACAGTCATTCCTGGGACGTTGAGACCAGTGAATCGAGCTAGAGGACTAAAGTCAATGTACAGGGATCGTTTTCCACACCAGTCAATGGAGTATGGAATGATCATTCGACCAATGGGGACCCGGTAAACTGTACACAATGCCTCACGTACTGTCATCTAGGCCTTTTGTGCATGTGCTTTTCATGCGACGGTCTTTATTAAAGAATAGTATCCCATTTCAAAAGGGTTGCTGGCAGCCTTTCAACGTTTGCTATATTTAATGGCTTGTAGACAGACGTGCAGGTGAGCAAACACCTACTGGTACATGGGGACACAGTTGAGCTGTTATCTTTTTTTTTTTTTTTTTTTTTGAAGGGTTTGGGTTACAACAGCATAATGCTCACATGAAGTTTAACCCCCGTTAGCGTTCATGAACTTTTGAATTTAAAAGATTTCCGAGTACTTGAGGCTTTATAGGAGCAGGATGTGAAACCTACCCGGGGTCCAGGGGGTTTCCGTAGTAGTCATGCTTCGGCCTTCCCTTGCCAAACTCCATGCTGGTGATGAATGCAGGACCTGATATAAAAAAAGAAAAAAACAATTCAGTATTCTATTGGTGAGGTGAGGTTAAGCACATTTAAGGTGCAAAGAAACAATGCATATTAAATCAAATAAAAACTGTTTGCAGGGACAGTAAACCAAGGTGAGGATCGTGTATTTGTGTACCTGAGTTTAGTCCACAGTGGCCACCCTTATGGTCTCTGTACTCCCTGCAGCCGCTTCGTTGCTCTAGACTAGGACAGGGCTCTCCACTGTTACCGGGCTGCTGCTCTACGTGACGAACACGGACCCTCACTGAAGCCTGGCAGGACTTGGCACAGCCGCTCCAAAAGCTCCAGTCGCTCACAGTACAGTCCTGAGCTGGATGTTGGCGCCCGTGTTTGTGGGAGAAAGAATATTACAGGATATCCTTTTGTGGTAGCAAACAATCAAACTGCAGTGAAACTCATAGAGATTGGACCTAGCACAAACACTGATTCCTTTAGTTTAGTGTGTGCAGAGGTGAGTCACGGCAACAGCTTTGCAGCGTTCTTGCAGACTGCATAATTACAATTTCCCTGTGAAGCGGTGTAATGGAGCTAAATATGCAGGAAATATCTTTAGATCAATGAAGCATTGATTGTGACTTGTGGAATTAGTGTTTCCTGCTCTACTCCGAGTGGTTTGAGATCAAGTGAGCAACCCATTCAATCACCAAGTCCTGTGATTTATTATTCTTTTCAGTCGCTCCCTGTTTCCTCGATGATTAAGCTTTGATGCATTAAGCATGCAGATTTAGTCTCTTATCGGCCTATAACACACACATTAGGTACGCTCGGCTTGTTTGCCTGGAACTGTAATTGCTACAACTGATTGACAGAATCACATTCTTCAAATATTTTGACTAATTCCATTATGTGGGCCAGTCCGCTGAAATGAGGTTAGACACAGAGCTGCCTGGGTTATTTGGTGAACTGATTGTGGTAGTTTTTTGTGATGTAGCAGACGTGATGCGTGCTCCAGAAGAAAAATAAGAGCCGTCATTGTTTCTAGTGCGCAAGTTAGGAGGTGGAGATAAATGTGCTCAAACAATTTCTCATGCCTTGGATGAATTTGGAACATCTCTGTGTCATCGGATAAGCAGCCCAGGTACTAGAAAAAACAATCTTCTCCAGCTATCTTTATCTTCTGTCTGCTAATCTGTCTTTAGCAAGGGTTATCTCATGCGACAGGTTATCTCCCACTGGTTTCACATAGTTATGTGTGTGTGTGTGTGTGTGTGTGTGTGTGTGTGTGTGTGTGTGTGTGTGTGTGTGTGTGTGTGTGTGTGTGTGTGCACAAAAAACAAAGGAACGGCCCCTCCACTTGTGACTCATTGGCACTGATGCCTTCCTGTCCTCCCTCACCTGGGCATTCTGTGAAGTAGTCGAAGCAGCAGTCGTTGGTCCTCACGCAGCCCTTGTCGCAGTAGCACGTCCCGTACACACGATCCATCCTCCAGTCGGTGGTCAGACAGCTCAAGTCTCTGCCTCGGCAGCATTTCCCTGAACAACCCCCGGACACCAAGTGGTTCTTTCCCAAAGTGGAAACCACCAACAGCAAACAAGCAAACTCCACAGAGGATCCCATCCTGAAGGGGGTCAGGTCAGACCCCTTGAAGTTAAACACTAGTCTCTGAGTTTGTAACTGATTAAGTCCCTCCCTGGTCCTATTCCACATCTGTCACACTCATGACCGTGAGAGGGAGAGGTGGGAATACCAGCCCAACCCAGCCAAGACAGGAGCCCTTGTGACCTGGAATTCCTGCGTCCAGCCCCTCTGTTTCCCTCCAGGAACGGGTCTGCAGAGTGTAACCTACAGCACAGGACGACCCATTCCAGCGCTGATCAGACTGCCGTGTCTCTCGTATTGTGTGTGTGCGTCCTCTCCCTTCAGAGCTGGTGACTCTCTCTCTCCTTGTTCCCAGCTGAGCACCTCCCTCCAGTTGATCGCACACAGGAGGAGACAGTGAGGGCAAGGGAGGGGTGAGTGGTTTTGCCTCCTACTTCTGTTCTCTCTCTCTCTCTCTCCCTCTTCTCACCTGTCTTATTGTTGTTTACCCATTTTCTTTCTTACCCTCTCCCTGCAGATTTAGTGTGACCCTGATGCCAGTCTCGCCCAGCCACTCTGCCACCCCAGACCTCTGAGTCCGAAAAAGAAAGGCAGGAATGTGAGCAGTTGGCAGGTCTCCAGACAATTGTGCCAAGGGGGCCCGCTGAGCATTGTAAAGCCACCCTTTGGTTCTCACCTCTCTCTCTCTCTTTTTCCTCATTCTCTTTCAGGTTACTGTAATCTTCTAAATATCCAGACACTTCTTTGTTGTGCTTTGTTCCTTCATGTGATCAGGTAACAGTTGAACAGCTACGGTGCAGATACATGAATCCGTGCATGACGGGACGCTGGTCATTAACGGACAATGCATAGTCAAATCAACGTAACGTAACGATGGCCTGCCTCGGACGGCGCTAGCCGCTATTGGCCTATCTCGAACGATTCCGTCGTGACGCACTTTCTTCGGCGATCGCCATCCAAGTGTAAATAATATAAATTCATACATATCAAAGAATCTACGTGTCAAATTTCATGAATATATATGGACGTTTACATGTCTAAATACTATAGGAAAGTGACTTTGATGGGAGAAAGCAGAAAGAACACTTGGCGACGCTCGGGCGACGGTGGAGTTGTTGAAGCGTGATATCTTATTCTGAAGGACAGAACTACGTTCCCGGATGTGTTGACAGCATTAATGGTAATTTTGGCGAACCTGTAACAAGCGAATATCCCCGAAAAACCAGCAGCACCCAGTGTTTACAACATGGATAGAAGTTTGGACGGATTAGGCCAATAGCGGCGCACGGCTAATTCACCGGCGTTAGCGTCCTTTTAAGGACTCTGGTAAAGGCAAAGCTAACTTTAATAATTACAACGATATTTAGTTCGAAAGGTACGAAGTTAAACTTTAGTTTAACACCATTAAATCAAACAGTCTAATGTGAAGATTACAATTCACAAAAGCTGATAACATCGTGTTACTTTGCCCTATTTTTAGGCCTGCTCTTATTCATGCGGTACAACAAGATATTTTTCAGATCACTGCAAAACCCAATGTTCAAAAGGAAGCTTTCTTTCATGCATATTCATTTTAGGGGGAAAAAAAGACCTATAATTTTGCAAGACTCTGGCAAAAAGCATTTTTCATGTTTTGTTTGCTCAAGGAGCCTGAATGTCTGAGGATGTTGTGAACTCTGCAAGGTCAGCTTTTATTTGAGCAGTTCCTCCTTCATCTCATGGGAAACAAATGAGGCCTCTGCAGGGAGCACTAGCCTCCCTATGCCTACTGCTATAGAAGGAGCAGATATCTGTAATAATCTGGATGCTTTTTCTTCTTGAAAAAACAGCTTGCGGAGAGCGGAGGGGGGTCTGTTTGGGTCCTTTGATTCTTCTTCTCCTCGCCATAAGCAGGTAGGTCAAGCGGCAGTAATGGCCTTCATCTTTCACCATAATCATCAGCAGCAGCAGCATCACTGAGGAGCATGTGTCTGAATCGGTGTATAGTAAAGTTTGAGGGGGTTGAACCCAGACTGACCTCAGAAGTAAAAGTAAAAACTGATTTTGAGAAGGTGTCTGTTTTCCAAATGATGGACATTTCATTTTGTAAATCTAAGTCCCCTAAAATTGCATTTTCAGTGCTGATTTGATCTGTCCACTGATACAAGTCTTACAGCTGCATCAGTTTGCTGTGGCTCCAGCACGTTGGAAGTGCACATCAAAGCCTGTGTGTTTTACATCTGACAGGCCCCCAACCCTGGACCTCCTGCCCTTACTGTGCACTTGTCAAAGACAATCAGCCTTCCTACAGTAAACGCACACCCTGCTCCGAGTTTCCTCAGTGTATGTGAGTAGAGAGCAAAGGAGATTACGCCCTTGTCTTGAGATGGTGAACAGTGTGTGTGTGTGTGTGTGTTTACGGTCTTCAAACTCTGTTCACGAGCTGCCATGTCAGAGGCTGAACGCATGGCAGTCTACACAACGAGTTTATTTGACGAACACAAAGAGATAGTGACGGACGCAGAGAGAGAGGTTGTATTTAGTTTCTTGAGTTGGGCGTCGAGCAGACGGCGCGGTGAATCCTCGCTCGATCTCGCCTATGTGGGGAATGCAAACTGTGGCTGTCGCCACGGTAACCGCTGACCTGGGTTGCTATAGTTTCGAAACCTTTTGTTGACAAATGTTCACCTTTTCATCTCGCCACCTGTTGGAATGCGGATGAAGTCGCCTCCCATATCTGTATGTTACACACACACACACAGAGGTATCTATGTTCACATCTGTACATTTGCTGTGTGTGTGTGTGTGTGTGTGTGTGTGTGTGTGTGTGTGTGTGTGAGACGTTAAGGGAGTGTACATACATTATCTGTTGATGTGTTTATGAGTTTCAGTACTTTGTTTGTGTACTGCATTTATCCACGCGGTGGCATATGAGACAGTCTTTCATCTTATTTCTTGTGAATAGGACACACACACATGTGGCATGAGTCATTATTGAAAGAGTTGAAGCTGGATGTTTGACTTGGCTTGTGTCATTAGAACACAGTCTTAAGGCCGAGGTTCATCTCGGCGACAGATAGGTGAGGCTGAGCAGGTTACAGGTTATCTCGAAGAACACAGAGAATTGTATGCGGCAGTGCCTGCTCTGTACCTGAGTGAGTCTCTTGCTCCTCCCATCGCGCTTACATCATCTATTTGACAAACCATCCAGTGCGTCCCACTAAGTGTTGCTCCATTCATTGGAGGTAGTTACAGTTTGATAGATTTTGGATGATAACATGCTTCTCCACATCACTGATAATTGTCCCCTCATCAGTCAGCTACCTTGGCATACAGTCCCATTTGTGTGTGTACGTCGATGCGGACATTAGACGTATAGGGCTAGGCTAGATGAGGCAAGATGTGTGGGTGGGGAGATGACACTGACCCCAACCTCTGAGAAGAGATTAGACGTCAAGTGAGCGAGGTGCATCTATCACTGTGGAGTCATAAATCATATTGTGAAATGTCAGAGAGCAGTGGAAAGGTTATCGGCCCCTAGATTTCGGCGTGTGTGTATACGGGTTTGCGGCACAATAAGCCCAGTTGCCATAGATTTGCCGTAGTTTTTAGCTCTGCTGTGATGGAAAAAAGACAAAGATTTGACCTCCGAGTGCCCCTCTTGAATACACAGACACACGGGTTACTATGGGACCAGGAGATGTTGTCGCTTGTTTGCTCTATCATTTATTTCTGATCGCTGTGTAACTATCTTTAAGGATCTTTGATGCCCAGACTGGTTTCACAATAGAGGAGCCATCAGTTGGCGGGTTTTAGCCATATGAAGCAGGAATTTTTATTGGTTGATTGGAGGAGGTATTTTATGTTCATTTCTTTGTAAATAGAAGATGTGATGCTGTGGGTTGGTTGAGAGATGACTCACCTGATCCGTCCCACATCTGACGAGAGGCTGTGGTCATCGAATGTCTTGTTTGTCCGAGCAACAGTTTAAAACCCCCAAATATTCAATTTACTCAAATGTAAGACAAGGAAAAATGACAAATTCTGAGAAGATGAAACCCTAAAATGTGAACCAAAACAGTAAAATTACTGGCCGAAAAAAAAATACAAAAATGACATATTACTAATTTGACCCTTTGTTGATATAAAGATTTTGATTATAACTGTTTTAACTTCAGATAATGCAGTGGCACATTGATTTTAAAGAGAATAAAGCACTGATCATCCCCTTTCTCCCTCTCATATTGACCGAAACATATTTAGGGCATTTTGGATATGAGTCGTTGACAAAGTTCTAATTTGGCAGACAGGCTACATTCTCTGATCCCTGCTGATAGAGTCAACTGGCACAATATCCAGTCAGGTGAAACAGTAACACAACACAGCTTTTTTTCACTATGGACATACATTCTACCCTGGTGCATTGTTTGCACCAGCAGAGCGCTGTGCTCTTCGCCTGGCACTGTCCTGGTTAAGAGTCCTGTTTTCACTACAGTGAAACGATAAACCACTTGTGGGCAGGCCCCAGTACAGCTCTTATTAAAGACCTGTTTGTTCCAGGTCATTTTGTTTCACTACACTTGAAAGGGACGGTAAAAACCCTGACCGTTTGAGCGTGAATGCAACCCCTTCACTTGAATAAGGGGGATGGCTCTGTGTTTCTAGGTCACTGTGCGTCCCCGAAATGCACACCTCTCTATCCGCGGGGAGGGAGGGAGGAGCACAAACAGACCTCAACATTTGACAACATCACATTTGCATTTAATAGGGAGCTTTAGGGGATACACGTCCTGAAATTAAACACTGTTAACGGCTGAGTTACAGTGTGGCATGTCGACCACAATCCTTCAACTTTAGCATGTTTTCTTTGGGCATACTAGACCTCCACTCCACTAGGTGTCTGTGAGTCTTTTGTCTTGCTGATTCTTCTTTGTCTTTAAGGATCCGGATCATCAACTTGATGAGCCTCACCTGGGCTCTATGTGGTTCCTTGCTGGCGCTACTGTTTTTCTTTTGTTGCCTGCAGACATTTTCATAAATCCGTACATGAGTACTTGACTTTCAGGTTTGTTCTGTTCTTTACTGTTGTTTTGTGAATAAATATGCTTATTTATGACTTTTAAACTTGTCTGGTCTCCCATTTCTGTTGCATCCTATGAGCCAGGCTGTGACACATACTATATTATTACTTTTTTAACGATATTTTCATGGCACATTATACTGTGACTTTTGTTACGACACTCTATAGTACGTCACAAAAATGTCATAGCATAAAGTCTGTGGTAAAAGCATAGTAGTAGTGTAGTATACCATGAAAAGAGTCATACAAATGTCAAATATATAGTAATATTAGTTTATTAGACATACCATACTATTATATTTTTTATGACAATTTTTTTCCACATATAACTTATTATTTGATGACTTTTTATCTTCACACACTACATGAATTTTATTTAAGTTAATTTTGAACATACTATACTATGACTTCCCTTCATGACGTTTGTTGTTGACATTCTATACTATGACTTATTTCATGGCATTTTTCAACATACTCTATGATACTCTTATATGTCACTATACATATAATGACAACCAGCAACTTTTAACTTCTGCGGACAAAGTATTTTTTCTCTTACATTTTGTGATTGTGACCTTTTTTCATGGCAATTTTTGACTGCCTATACCATGACGTTTTTCGTGAATTGTTATTGAAATACTATAATTTGACATTTTTTGCTGTACTCTGACTTTTTTCATTAATGTTTTTGACATGCTATACTCTGACATTTTCAAAATGTAGGTATCAGTTGTCAGTCTTGAAGTGCATGTATGGGTGTGTGTGGCAGTGTATAGCAATAACACAATATAAACCCAAAAGAACAGTGTCATGCTGGTGGGAGAAAGGAGCTCCTCTCCCAGGCTGCCAAAAGAAGAAATTATTTATGAGCAAATTCACGCCGGCTCAGGTGAGGCTCATCCAGCTGACGGCCCTCCAATCAGCACCTGTAACAGACAACATCAAGCAACAGGGACACCTAGTGTATGGAAGGAGGGTCGTCACATTATGGTACGACTTCATTCAAATGTACGACATAATGATACTATGACTTTTTTTCATAAAAACGTTCGACTTGCTATACTATGACTTTTTTTCAATCCATTTCTCGAAATGCTGTACTATGACTTGTTTCATTTAATTTTTTCAACATACTTCACCGTTACTTCTTTTCTTGCATCTTTTTGTGATGACTTGATTCATGAAAGATTTCAAAATACTATAATTTTACTTTATTTCATGGCATCATTGAACATGATTTTTTTCATGAATATTCATTGACATAATATACTATGACTTTTTTATTAACATTTTTGACATATTGCACTATGACTTTTTAATTGTATTTGTAAATACTATAATTTGACTGTATTTTATGGCATTATTCGACATGTATGACTTTTTTTCATCACATTTCTCAACATGCTATACTATTACTTTTTCTTCCCATATTTCTACGTACTATGACTTTTTTTCATGGCATCTTTCGACATACTATAATATTACTTTTTTCATGACATTTTTTAACATGCTATACTATGACTTTTTTTCATGACATTTTCTATCATCTGCCATACACACTCAGATGGCAACAGGTCAATCATCTAAAATGAAGGACTTTAATTCACACAATACATTATGTCTTCTGTATTTCTGCTTTAGTTGTTCACACTATGACAACAGGGATACAACTTCTTTCATGGAAGACATAATATAACAAGTTCAACCATTGTCCTAATTGAATTATTCAATGTTAAACAAGCACGATGACTGCAAGCTGCTACATCTTCAAATAATAAAGAAGTCCTCATTTCTCTCTTAACAAAAGACTGCTGTCTTTGTCAAATACAATGAACAAGACTATTCAGAGACACGAGCTGCCCTCCATGCAGCAACAAAACAATGCATTATGTGGGAAAGTACCACATTCTGGGATCTGGGGGCACAGTTTTGTATCTGTTTTGTAGATATGGAATGCAGATTATGTTTCATCGCAATCTCTTAGGCATTCTGATTACTGCACTAGTCGATATGCAGTGTGTGTGCCAGAAAGAAGGGAAAGTTCCCCTTACAAGCTCTCTAGAAGCTAAAGAGCAAAAATTATGACCAAAAAAATGGAAAAAGTGCTTAACAAAAGGAGTAACAATAACAAAAATAAATGTATTTAATTCAGGAAGACATTTAACAAGGCACAAAAATGGTAAACTAGTTCATATATACATAAATATTCCAATTACTTAACAAAGCTTAATAGTATATAACTGCAATGTTTGAAACACTGTTGTATTGAGATCCAAGCTTGACAGCATCTGCAACATATGCATGATACAGAGAGAAATATGGCAGTATTACATAACAGCCATTACAAGCCATTAGAAAGATACAATAAATATATTTTTATCCATATGTTGAGTGGGGAAATACTAACAGCTGTGAGTCAGAATAGAACGTATTCGTCATCACCATGTGTGTAGCAAATGCTGCAATTTACCACAGTAAATACTACTACATAACTAATAGAGAGGAACTCAGGTCAGGAATCCCAAAATGTGAAGAGCAGCCATGTTGAGCAGAAAACTAATACCACTGAGGACAAACAAGCAGTCAGAACAAGCCACTGAAATGACCGTGGCGCCCCAAATGTTTTATTTTGTTCAGATGTTGTTGGCACAGACTCAAAGGTTTTGATCCTTGACCAGTGTGACTGGGAAGACGGTGATTGTCAGGATGGAGTTTTTTTTGGTTTCCTCATTTTCTTGAGCTTTTCTTGTCTCACCGTCTCACCCTCTAAAGAGGACAGCTCAGTGATCCTGTGGATGAAAGAGCGAGAGGCTCCGACCGCTGGGTCCGGATAGGAGTGGCCTGTGTGGCAAGAGGCAAGCAAGAGAGAGAGAGGAAAGGAGACAAAGAAAGAGAGAGATGAATGGAAGAGAGAAGAAGAAATATTAAGACGAGATCTCTGAAAAACAACAATATCTAAAATTCTGACCAGAACTGTTGAGGCCACAACAAATAACAGAGAAGATACTCAAATTCTTGGCTTCACAGCATCAAAAAGAACTCACTCTTTTGATGGTCTTTAACGTTCAGTAGGTTGTAGGTGGTAGGATACTTCACCTTAGGCCTGCAGAGCAGAGGAAAAGCAAAGGAAGCATAGTTGTGGGACATAATTAAGAGAACTATTGATTGGCCTGGTGTGATTTAGTTTATATAAGGGCAAAAATACCTGCTGAGCTTGCAGTTTTCCACTGTGAAGGTGTTTCTGCCATTGAGGACTAAATTGGAGGGAAAGAGGATGGCTGGAGTTGTATTCAGTTCATATTTTTCAGGGTAGCTGGAAGACAGAATTGAGGACGTTATGAACATATGAAACATATGAAACATAGGGCTGCAAATATAGATTTGGGGATATAACCTTTGTATTTGGTTTTGGTTACTTCCTGTGTAAGCATGACTCAATTGTATTTATATCTATCTTTAAGAAGACCCACCTATTTTCATATAAAAGGAGAAGATATGCATGTTCTCCCAAATAGTTTTAAATGGTGAAAGGGTGTAAAAGTGAAGGCAGCATGCCATCAAACTAAACTGATGAATGATTATGACCTCATCATTGTGTAAGCGAACAATGATTCAGTTTTAGCTATAATCATATGCCCGGATGTTGCCAGAATGTTAAACATTAAAGGCAATCGGCTTAAACCCCTCCATTTGTGACAGACAAATGATCTGTGTCTAAACATTGTCTGTGTTCATATTTTTGTTATTCTTTTCATGTATGAGACAGTGACTTAAGTGTAATTACTGCGATCTGTGCAGCTGCCCTCAGAAATACGCTGTGAAGAGTACAGCTACAACTACAGGGCTGAGTGACATTAATCCACTGGTTACCCCAGGGTGAAAGGCTGCCCTGAATGGCTGTGGGAAAGCTCCTTGGAGAGGCTGAAGGGATGCAGGTTGCCAGGTCTGTGCACATGGTAGTTTCTTGACAGCTGAGGAATCACAGTTCTGGTCCTTTCTAAACTTGCACCTAAAAATAATTGGATGTAGATATTCAGAACTAACATCTGATCTTAAGACAATCATTTTCTAAAAGGTAAAACAAAAAGTGTATGTATGCAAAATGGCAAATGTCTTGGTTTCAAAGATATTAATAGCTTTGATGGCATTCATGTATCAGTGTTACACTTTGCAGTCACTGAAATGAGACCTGTGCTCATTATGCATGAGGACAGCTCCACCTACTGGCAGTCCGGATACAATCCAGGAAATAGCCTCAAAATCAATGTGTATCCAAGTCAATTCTTTTAGGTAAATTCATCAATTTAATAACAAAGATAATCCTATAAATACACTGAAATGTAATAATGAAAGGGAAACATTCCTATTGTGTGATTCTTACACTGTTTATCAAAAAGAAAGTGTCTCCCACAGATGTCCTTCCGGTCATTGTTCTCCGGTTCCAGTCTGACCTCACTGGCCAAGTTAGGTGACCTACACATAGATTAAAGAAAGAAATAACACGACAGCACACATGGACTCTAAAAGTAAATACCAACCCAGAATAATGGCAGTGTGCCATTTGTGTTTTTATCCTTGGATGCTATTAAGTGTATTACCACTAAAAATATCTATATATTGTGCTTTTATGTGCAACTACTTAGCTATACTTCTGTGTCAGACCAACACATTTGCTGGCACAGCTTGTCAAGTAGAAGCCACAATCAGGACACTTATAATGAAAATAGAGTGCGTAGCATCAGGACACAAGGTGATGGCAAAATGCTAACATCTTACCCTCCAACTATAAAGCCGCTAACCAAGGTGCTCCACTCCCTGGGCTCTACAACAGAGATGAACGGTGCTCAGCATTCATTTGATGACAGCATCTGAATGAATTCAGCAGGTATACGTCGCACGCTTACTTACTGATCAAGGGTTGTATCACAGGCAGTTTCATCCTCGTGTTATTTTGTCCTCCAGCAGCTCCCATCACATAGTTCCTGTACGCTAGATATCTAGCCGCGTCAGGGCCGCGCTGCGTGTAACCTGAGCTCCCCTCCGATGTTAACGCCTCTGCGGCAGGTAGCGATGGATTAACCTGAACAGTGATCATGGTGGAGCTGCCGTACGACACGTTAAAAACAAGACGTGGTTATAGACCAAATATACGACACGTGGCCATTTTTACGACCAACTCGTGCAAGCTAAACATCTCCGAGAAGCGATGCTAGGCTACAGCTGACCGTCCTGAGTGCAACCGAGTCAGAGGCACCATGGAAACAGGCTTCATGAAGACCGTTAACGTTACATCAGTCGTTAACCGGAATGAAGGTTTTGAAACAGTTTTATTTTTCCTGTCTAGTCTTAAATTTTTTTAGGATTCTCTTAATTTTCACCCCACAATTTATGTGCAATACTGATATACATTTGTTCATACTGTCCTCCACTCGTCCTGCTTGGGAGCAATAATGAGCGTATTACTTTAGGGTAAAGACAAAAACCACCACTACTGTAAACATTTAAAAAATGTAGCTATTCTATGCATGAGAGGGCACATTGATGAATGAAAAAGGACACAATGACAATAATCAGAATAAGACAGGTTTTTGTCCCAAGTTTTTATTGTACAGTTCGAGTCCTTGAACACCTGAAAAAGACAAAAAGTGGATAAAGTCAACATGGTGTTCTGGATTAGATAAAACACAAAACAATGTCCAATAAATAAGTTTAACAAGTACACTATGTTCATTCTATGTTCCTTTTAAAGTATGTTATTGGAACTGTATTAACATAGCAAGGGGACGTGAAATGACATTTTGGAAACTACATAAACACTTCTTTACAGTGGTAATGTTTGTAACACACAAAAGGTGGACAATTTGTTTCCAATAAAAGACTGACATCGCCAAGATATATTTAGCAATACAATATTTACCATATTGCCTTATTTGGATGTCATTTGTCACTTTCCCTTTGTCTTGCACAGACTGAAGCATATGTGGTAGATGATTTGAAGTTTAATGGCTAAGATGTGGTTTCAGACATAATTGGCTTAATTTCAGCTGGTTTTCACCATAGTCGATAAGATGGGGAAAAAAGATTATGCATCATTAACCACAGCTAATAAGCCATTTGTACTTCCCTGGCTGCAATATTGCTACAACTCACCATAACTTTAGTTCATCCTCCTGATCATTCTGTTGATCTGGTCCTCCCTGTTGCCGGCGTCTCCTCCCTCCACAAAGTGAGTGGTCTTCTTGTTCATGCCGCCGCGGGGTGACGACAGTTTGAAGGGCCACAGGAAGTTGTTGGCGGGCTTGAAGTTCTTTCCAACTGTGTAAATCTCATGGATGAGGTCTTCAACACAGATGATGCCATATTTGCCTAAGGATCAAAAAGCAATGGGCTTAACAAATTGAACTGCATAGCCTTTGGCACACTCAACGACTTTTACTTAAAAATATGATATCAGTGAAGTGAGCGTATAAACCGAGAACATGTGTATATTGGACGACTTTTACCCAGATTGGAGGAGATTATTGTATCCAAACATTTAAGATATCTACCAAGTTATAATGCAAGGCTTGTGGTTTCAGACAAAACTGGCTTAGCGTTCAGTTTTCTCACCATGGTCGATAAGACGGGGAAAAAAGTGTGCATCATTAACCACCTAAAAAGTCATTCATCCTGGAGTCCAGGTGGACGTTCGTGCTAAATTTGAAGACCGTCTCTAGACGTTCTCGAGATATTGCCTTCAAGAGAATGGACCAGACAGACAACCCGAAAACATAATGCCTCTGGCTCCATGTCTGTCGCCGGCACATAAGAATGAA
Source organism: Leptoclinus maculatus (assembly GCA_032191485.1). Classification (NCBI taxonomy): domain Eukaryota; kingdom Metazoa; phylum Chordata; class Actinopteri; order Perciformes; family Stichaeidae; genus Leptoclinus; species Leptoclinus maculatus. The sequence continues at coordinate 8,828,881 of JAVDOI010000013.1, forward strand.
GTTTACATACCGAGGGCCTTCTCCACCAGGGCGTTGTCTGTGAGGGCAATGCGCTGTTTCCTCATCCTGCCATGTCCACGTTTGTAGATGAGCTCACGCACAGACTTCAGGTTGGGGTATCTGGGGGACCAACAGGTAATAAACGGTTATGAAATGAGCTCAAATCAGATCTGAGCAATGTAGTTAACAAAACAAGAAGATGTGCTTATGGGTGTTCTAGAATGTATAGTCCACATGGATTGATTATTTATAATTTGAACATATGTCCAAATTATATCTTGTAAAATGTAGTTCAACAAATAGTTTTAGAAGATGTTTTTACAGCTAAATAAGATTGATATTAGAGGGAATTATGACCCGTTTAACATCCGAACACTTTTTAATCAATACAAATAGAGTCTTATGTCCTAAACATTTGAATTGTGTGTTTTTAATGGAACCAACCACTATAGATGACAAAACACATGATTGAGGCGTCACAAAAAGTTATATTTGCTCAATTTTTTCCTTTAGTGCTGATCCAATCCAAAACCGTGTTACAATTGAATCTTGAGTTGTATGATCTGTTGCACGCCTGGTATGTGGAGCACGTACAACCAACTGCACTCTACTAATCTTTCACAGCACGACTTAGTTTACAACATCCAGATCAGAAATTATCGCATTTTAGTTTTTATTAATAAGCCATGAAATCTGTACTAAGCATACATTAGGTCTATTTCAATGTAAATTGTAGAAGGGTACTTATCTCCTGACATTTGAAGTCAAGACGACTTTTTTTTTAAAGGAAATAATCTCTAAAATACCTACAAAACGACTTGCCCCATTGTTTGACAAGATACTGGTGTATAGGTGATGATCGGTGCATACATACGTAATGATAACACAGCTTAAACGTCACTGTGGCTTGTCTAATTGTTGCTACAGTCCTTGTTAAAACTGTCTCTTGATAGAGACAGTTTTAACAAGGACTGTAGCAACGTCTTCATAGATTAAATCCAAAGCAAGAACATTGGAGCAATTAACTTAAAACTCTCAGAATAAAGATGTGTAAATACTGGACACTGCTGTACCAAGGAATGTGGTTTCAGACCAAACTGGCTTAGTTTCAGTTAGTATTCACCATTGTCGATAAGATGGGGAAAAAAGTTGAGCATCATCAACCACATTCCAAAGATAAAGCATGTATAGTCACTAGTACGTGTTGATTTCAGCACACAATGAAGTGCGTCTATTATGAGGTCAGTGATATCGGCCTTAATTACCCCCAAGCGATGTAAGGCTCAGCAATCCTGAGCATGTTGATGGAAGCCTTGTTCAGTCTGACGAACACACCGTTGAAGATCTGGCGCAGACGCATCAGCTGCAGAACTTTGCGGACCTTGGGGCTGACACCATTGATACTGGAAAACAAATGGACGACAATGATTAGCACATTGCTTAGCATCAATGTACAGCATTCTCATCAATTCTGTAGATTGTGGTTTCAGAAAAACTGGCTTATTTAGCATGAATGTATCAGCATAGTCGATAAGTCGGGGAAAGAATTGTTCATCATTAACCACGCAACGGACAATGTGCAGACAGTACATTTACATGGATTGCTATTGTAACCAAATGTTGGCAATTAATGCAAATGCCTCAACAGCAGCTCACACTCCCAACTAAATATTTACCATAACTGCCTCGTAAAAAAGAGGCTCAACTACTACATGTTCCCATAACGCTACATACAGAACAGCTTGAAGCAATTCATGAGTAGCATATAAGACAGCCACATGGAAAAGGCATTTACAATTAGCAAACAGGCTACACAAGCATGTGAGCTGGAATATACACTGCTGCTATAACTGATCCAAGTCAACAGCTTGAGCATCATGTCTTATTGGAAATCTAGTAATCCATGTAAATGTTACTTGAATAGGTTTAGTCTGCCATGCAGTACAAGTCTGTGCACAGATAAGACACTGGCTGGGCAATGCTCACCCTCTGATCCTGACAACAAAGGCCAGTTTGGGCTCAGCAGGCACGTAGTAGTTTCCCACTTTGCGAGCAGTACGGCCCAGGCGAACCTCACGCCTGTACATCTGCCTGTACTCCTTGTGGTACTTCTCAGCCCTCTTGTAGATGAGCTTCCTGGTCACTTTGCGGCCCTGAAACACAGTACACCACATTAGGAATAACGAATGATCATTCAGGGCGATAAATGATGAACCCATTGACATATAAACTAGTCAAAAGCACTTATTTTTAGAGCCTAATACACAGAATTGTGATAGAATCGTCGCTTTGGATAAAAGCATCTGCTAAATGACTAATGTAACTAGTCTTCATAGATTAAATCCAAACCAATAACATTGGAGCAATTAACTTAAAACTCTCAGAATAAAGATGTGTAAATACTGGACACTGCTGTACCAAGGAATGTAGTTTCAGACCAAACTGGCTTAGTTTCAGTTAGTATTCACCATTGTCGATAAGATGGGGAAAAAAGTTGAGCATCATCAACCACATTCCAAAGATAAAGCATGTATAGTCATTTTGCGGTCCTGAGAAAACATTAGGAATAACGAATGATCATTGAGGGCGATAATTGATGAACCCATTGCAATAAACCAGTCAAAAGCAGTTATTTTTAGAGCCTAACACACGCTGGACACGTACTTTTTTCTCAGACAGCATCTTCTTGACGCGCATGGCCTTCATGGTGGCATAGGCCTTTCGCCTTTTCAAAAGGCTCTCAGGGACCGCCTGCACTTTTTTTCTGTTGGAGACAAACAAAAAGTTAAGACCGGTGCTCAGCATTCATTTGATGACAGCATCTGAATGAATTCAGCAGGTATACGTCGCACGCTTACTTACTGATCAAGGGTTGTATCACAGGCAGTTTCATCCTCGTGTTATTTTGTCCTCCAGCAGCCCCCATCACATAGTTCCTGTACGCTAGATATCTAGCCGCGCTGCGTGTAACCTGAGCTCCCCTCCGATGTTAACGCCTCTGCGGCAGGTAGCGATGGATTAACCTGAACAGTGATCATGGTGGAGCTGCCGTACGATACGTTAAAAACAAGACGTGGTTATAGACCAAATATACGACACGTGGCCATTTTTACGACCAACTCGTGCAAGCTAAACATCTCCGAGAAGCGATGCTAGGCTACAGCTGACCGTCCTGAGTGCAACCGAGTCAGAGGCACCATGGAAACAGGCTTCACGAAGACCGTTAACGTTACATCAGTCGTTAACAGGTATGAAGGTTTTTAAACAGTTTTATTTTTCCTTTGTCTCGTCTTACATTTTTTAGAATTCTCTTAATTTACACCCCACAATTTATGTTATTTATGTGCAATACTGATATACATTTGTTCATACTGTCCTCCACTCGTCCTGCTCGGGATCAATAATGAGCGTATTACTTTAGGGTAAAGACAAAAACCACCACTACTGTAAACATTTTAAAAAAATGTAGCTATTCTATGCATGAGAGGGCACATTGATGAATGAAAAAGGACACAATGACAATAATCAGAATAAGACAGGTTTTTGTCCCAAGTTTTTATTGTACAGTTCGAGTCCTTGAACACCTGAAAAAGACAAAAAGTGGATAAAGTCAACATGGTGTTCTGGATTAGATAAAACACAAAACAATGTCCAATAAATAAGTTTAACAAGTACACTATGTTCATTCTATGTTCCTTTTAAAGTATGTTATTGGAACTGTATTAACATAGCAAGGGGACGTGAAATGACATTTTGGAAACTACATAAACACTTCTTTACAGTGGTAATGTTTGTAACACACAAAAGGTGGACAATTTGTTTCCAATAAAAGACTGACATCGCCAAGATATATTTAGCAATACAATATTTACCATATTGCCTTATTGGATGTCATTTGTCACTTTCCCTTTGTCTTGCACAGACTGAAGCATATGTGGTAGATCATTTGAAGTTTAATGGCTAAGATGTGGTTTCAGACATAATTGGCTTAATTTCAGCTGGTTTTCACCATAGTCGATAAGATGGGGAAAAAAGATTATGCATCATTAACCACAGCTAATAAGCCATTTGTACTTCCCTGGCTGCAATATTGCTACAACTCACCATAACTTTAGTTCATCCTCCTGATCATTCTGTTGATCTGGTCCTCCCTGTTGCCGGCGTCTCCTCCCTCCACAAAGTGAGTGGTCTTCTTGTTCATGCCGCCGCGGGGTGACGACAGTTTGAAGGGCCACAGGAAGTTGTTGGCGGACTTGAAGTTCTTTCCAACTGTGTAAATCTCATGGATGAGGTCTTCAACACAGATGATGCCATATTTGCCTAAGGATCAAAAAGCAATGGGCTTAACAAATTGAACTGCATAGCCTTTGGCACACTCAACGACTTTTACTTAAAAATATGATATCAGTGAAGTGAGCGTATAAACCGAGAACATGTGTATATTGGACGACTTTGACCCAGATTGGAGGAGATTATTGTATCCAAACATTTAAGATATCTACCAAGTTATAATGCAAGGCTTGTGGTTTCAGACAAAACTGGCTTAGCGTTCAGTTTTCTCACCATGGTCGATAAGACGGGGAAAAAAGTGTGCATCATTAACCACCTAAAAAGTCATTCATCCTGGAGTCCAGGTGGACGTTCGTGCTAAATTTGAAGACCGTCTCTAGACGTTCTCGAGATATTGCCTTCAAGAGAATGGACCAGACAGACAACCCGAAAACATAATGCCTCTGGCTCCATGTCTGTCGCCGGCACATAAGAATGAAGTTTACATACCGAGGGCCTTCTCCACCAGGGCGTTGTCTGTGAGGGCAATGCGCTGTTTCCTCATCCTGCCATGTCCACGTTTGTAGATGAGCTCACGCACAGACTTCAGGTTGGGGTATCTGGGGGACCAACAGGTAATAAACGGTTATGAAATGAGCTCAAATCAGATCTGAGCAATGTAGTTAACAAAACAAGAAGATGTGCTTATGGGTGTTATAGAATGTATAGTCCACATGGATTGATTATTTATAATTTGAACATGTGTCCAAATTATATCTCGTAAAATGTAGTTCAACAAATAGTTTTAGAAGATGTTTTTACAGCTAAATAAGATTGATATTAGAGGGAATTATGACCCGTTTAACATCCGAACACTTGATTGTTTTTAATCAATACAAATAGAGTCTTATGTCCTAAACATTTGAATTGTGTGTTTTTAATGGAACCAACCAATACGTAATGATAACACAGCTTAAACGTCACTGTGGCTTGTCTAATTGTTGCTACAGTCCTTGTTAAAACTGTCTCTATCAAGAGAGTCACACAACTAGTCTTCATAGGTTAAATCCAAAGCAAGAACATTGGAGCAATTAACTTAAAACTCTCAGAATAAAGATGTGTAAATACTGGACACTGCTGTACCAAGGAATGTGGTTTCAGACCAAACTGGCTTAGTTTCAGTTAGTATTCACCATTGTCGATAAGATGGGGAAAAAAGTTGAGCATCATCAACCACATTCCAAAGATAAAGCATGTATAGTCACTAGTACGTGTTGATTTCAGCACACAATGAAGTGCGTCTATTATGAGGTCAGTGATATCGGCCTTAATTACCCCCAAGCGATGTAAGGCTCAGCAATCCTGAGCATGTTGATGGAAGCCTTGTTCAGTCTGACGAACACACCGTTGAAGATCTGGCGCAGACGCATCAGCTGCAGAACTTTGCGGACCTTGGGGCTGACACCATTGATACTGGAAAACAAATGGACGACAATGATTAGCACATAGCTTAGCATCAATGTACAGCGTTCTCATCAATTCTGTAGATTGTGGTTTCAGAAAAACTGGCTTATTTAGCATGAATGTATCAGCATAGTCGATAAGTCGGGGAAAGAATTGTTCATCATTAACCACGCAACGGACAATGTGCAGACAGTACATTTACATGGATTGCTATTGTAACCAAATGTTGGCAATTAATGCAAATGCCTCAACAGCAGCTCACACTCCCAACTAAATATTTACCATAACTGCCTCGTAAAAAAGAGGCTCAACTACTACATGTTCCCATAACGCTACATACAGAACAGCTTGAAGCAATTCATGAGTAGCATATAAGACAGCCACATGGAAAAGGCATTTACAATTAGCAAACAGGCTACACAAGCATGTGAGCTGGAATATACACTGCTGCTATAACTGATCCAAGTCAACAGCTTGAGCATCATGTCTTATTGGAAATCTAGTAATCCATGTAAATGTTACTTGAATAGGTTTAGTCTGCCATGCAGTACAAGTCTGTGCACAGATAAGACACTGGCTGGGCAATGCTCACCCTCTGATCCTGACAACAAAGGCCAGTTTGGGCTCAGCAGGCACGTAGTAGTTTCCCACTTTGCGAGCAGTACGGCCCAGGCGAACCTCACGCCTGTACATCTGCCTGTACTCCTTGTGGTACTTCTCAGCCCTCTTGTAGATGAGCTTCCTGGTCACTTTGCGGGCCTGAAACACAGTACACCACATTAGGAATAACGAATGATCATTCAGGGCAATAATTAATGAACCCATTGACATATAAACGAGTCAAAAGCACTTATTTTTAGAGCCTAATACACAGAATTGTGATAGAATCGTCGCTTTGGCTAAAAGCATCTGCTAAATGACTAATGTAACTAGTCTTCATAGATTAAATCCAAACCAATAACATTGGAGCAATTAACTTAAAACTCAGAATAAATATGTGTAAATACTGGACACTGCTGTACCAAGGAATGTAAGTTTCAGACCAAACTGGCTTAGTTTCAGTTAGTATTCACCATTGTCGATAAGATGGGGAAAAAAGTTGAGCATCATCAACCACATTCCAAAGATAAAGCATGTATAGTCATTTTGCGGTCCTGAGAAAACATTAGGAATAACGAATGATCATTGAGGGCGATAATTGATGAACCCATTGCAATAAACGAGTCAAAAGCAGTTATTTTTAGAGCCTAACACACGCTGGACACGTACTTTTTTCTCAGACAGCATCTTCTTGACGCGCATGGCCTTCATGGTGGCATAGGCCTTTCGCCTTTTCAAAAGGCTCTCAGGGACCGCCTGCACTTTTTTTCTGTTGGAGACAAACAAAAAGTTAAGACCAATTTGAAACACATTGACAAACACCGAGAATTCCCATACGGTTTAGTTAAATTGGTCCAAAAACTCATCGTCGCTGGTAGATGCTAGCTTGCTAACTGGTCGTTTACCGGCTCCCATACACCGTGTGTTGTCTCACGCCAACGAAGACTAGCCGACGTGTCTTAAAAGCATTAACAGCAGCACGAAAGTCAACGACATATTATGTCAGTTGATTCTTAACGTTGTTCTCCTATATGGCACTTTAGCTAGCTTCCTATTGAGTGCAGGGAGGCGGTAGAGAAAGCCATGTTGTATTACTACGGCTACACACAAGAACCCATTAACTGACAATAACAACCAAAATAACCACATTCCTACACAATACAACTAAGATTACGGTGTATACAAACTAAACAATCTATCATGGATGTAAAATTAACAAAGATGCCTATTTTAACAGTGGATGTGCTTAGATTTTCACAAGGCACAAAACACTCACTCTGCGTCCGCCATTGCGTCCACCGAGAAAGAGAAATTTTCGTTTGCGCATGTCCGCGTTATGGGATTTAGGACCTCAACTAGCTGTCCTTCCAGCTGCCTGACTTGTACATTTATTTAGCAAGCCAAGAGTTATATAGACGTTTTCTAAAACAATGTGTATACTTTTGTATATTTTTTTAAAATAAAATGTGGCATCAAGTTGCTAGAGTGCTTTCTTGTAATGTGATTGGTTGAATGGCCTGGAAATGTACGGTGTCATATCTCAGTAAACTTGCTTTTGTTTTATTTGGATAGTTGTATTAAAACTTCAACAGACTAGAATGCTAACATTAAAATAACTTTAACATGTTTATTCTGTCATTCATGACCATATTATCGGCACAATATGCTTTTTATTAATCAATGACAATTGCATATACAATTCAAATAGGCAAGGCCACACAAAGACACACAAAGTATAACAAGGAAAATAACGAAGGACAGAAAGGCTCTTTATTCACAAGACTAAATCATAGCATCAACTCCAGTCAAAGATGCTCTAAAGTCAGTTGAATATTTCATGGCATCCATATATACACTGAGTTCGCTCTTAAATACCGGAAAGAAGGTGATGGTTGTGTTGTGCACTCGCTGACCCGGCAGAGGGCGCAAGCACTTCATTTTGCAGACCAGGATCACAGAGCGTCTCTTCTCTTTCTACATCCATGGTCTGGGGGGGGAGTTCCATTCGCTGAACCTTTCTGCTTGATCCTGGATCTCACTGGAAAAAAAGGTTATCTATTTCAGGTTTTAAAACACAGGCAGTGTGATGCAAAGAAAGGTAATACAAATAAAACATGTGTTTTCGACTGATTTTAGAGGCCATATTTTCCATAAGGCCAAATGCATTAAATGCATTGAATATGATTCAAAAGTGAGACCCAAGTACAGTTTTGCCACACTTTACTTTCCATGTTGGGCTTCTTTAATGTTAAGCATACTTTTGTCTTTGCAAGATCTTATGTAAATATATTGACATGCAAAAATCACATACTATGCATATAAAGCTTATGAGCTTATAGGCGTATATAGTTTGGAGAGCTAAAGTATTGTGAGTAACCCACAATATTAGCATTCCCATCAATAATGTATGGGTGTGAAAGGGACCCTCACATTGAAAAGGCATACTTTGCTTTTACAGAGACTACATGTTGCTGTTGATACTTAGGCGACTTTTCTGAAGCAACATTTATAATGATCTTTCACTGAATGCAGTATTTACATTTTGGTATTACATTAGGATCTGAAAAGTCTTCCTCCAGTGGTTTGATCCCCCCCCCCAGACACGCCCATCAAACAGGGGCAAACGCATCTCAAAGGCTTCTGCAAGACGTTGCACAACGTCGTAAACGCACGTGAAATAAAACATTTTCACATTGGGCTGTTTTTTTTCTTCTTCTAATAATCATAATTATACGCATGTTACGAATAAAAACAATAAATGCAATTGATTTTCCCATAAAAACATGTGGCATACTATATTGTCTTGTTACGTGTGTGGGTGCGTAGCTTTCATTATCGATCCACTATCACTTTACGCAATGAGCAAATCGCTATGGATCATTGACAGTAAATTGCTGGTATGTCTGAGACTACGGATTTGTGATTTTAATTCAGTATTGCGTAAAAAACCTAGCTCAAATGCCAACAAGTCGGGGAATTATTTAAGGAACAACGGTGGTTTTGCTTTTTCCACGTATGGACGGACATTGACCTGGACTTGCAGCATGTGGTCGGATGTGTGGCATTTCGTGGTGGAAAAACTCGGTATTAGTATATTGAATGTTCCTTAAATCCTTATTTCAATCCCATTAATAATCATGAAATAGGATTAAAAGAACTCACGAAATGAATCAAGACCAGCAAAATAGTTAATCTGACATGCTTGTTGTGCAACTATTGGCTAAAACAACGAGCTATTAAATAACAAATAACTTAAAAATAAAAAATAAAAATATCTATAGGCCTAATAAAAGCCAAAAGATAAAAACAGCAGTGGCTTTAAAAAAAGATATGAAAGCTTCGCTAATTACTTTGGGACAAAAATCGCCACAGATTAGTGCTAGGTAGAATCTTTTAGGTTACATCACCTCTGAGTGTAATGTATGGACCTGGCGCTTCATTCTGACAGGCGCTCAAGTCTCAGTCCTATTGGGTCCAGCATTGATGGGAGGACTGAATAAATAGCGAGTGAGATGCGAGTGAGGATGAGATGAGTGGAGGAGCAGCAGAGGAAGTGGGAGGAACAGTTCGTGGTCGCTGCTAATAACTCACCGCAACTGGACTCTGACTTAACAGCAACCTGAATTCTCTTTCCACACTCTCTCTCAAGTTGCGGTCCTTCTTCGCCACTTTTTGTGCACTAGCGTTGTTAGGGTTTCTGCATTGTGGTGCAAGTTTGCCGGTGTGCCACTACCTGCAGGGGAAACGTTCCCTGCGCTGCTTCCGACGCTTGTTTGAATTGATTTGAGAGCTCGGTCAAGATGATGATAATAATTGCGGAGTTCTTCGTGGTCATTTTGAAGGTGCTCTGGGCTATTCTAACTGCCGGGGCTAAGTGGGTTGTGCGGCCAAAGGAGAAGAGCGTGGCGGGACAGGTGTGCGTGATCACCGGGGCTGGAAGCGGCCTCGGGCGGCTCTTCGCCAAGGAGTTCGCCCGGAGACGAGCGATACTGGTGTTATGGGACATAAACAGCCAAAGCAATGAGGAAACGGCGGAGATGGTGCGGCAGATATACCACGAACTGGACACTCCCATAACCAAAGACGGTAAGTCTGCTTTATTTTACTGCAACTGGGATGTCACCAAGTTTTTACGCACGGTCTGTTTCTGTTTTGCTTAGGCAGTGAAAAATGATATTTCAAGGAGAGAAGTTGCAGTAGTATCGTAGGCAGAGTGCTGCAATGAATACACTGAAATGTTTAAAATAGCAATATGTGCTTTGCAGACCTCTGCACATAATCTCGGATCTTTAAGGCTGATTTAAAAATAGGCCTTCTGCTCAGGTGGCCTCATTATTTTCCAAATGTGTGCAAAAAAAAAGAGCTCTTAACATACATCATTAGCCCTAAATAATTAATTAATGTGCAGACCAATCATTTTACATCTTTAAGTCCATCCAAGTTTACTTAATAATTCAGATGAATCAGTTACAATAACTGGCCTGCTGAACGAACATTTTCATTGATCACTTTGGTCATCTCTTTTCCCCCCTGCAGGACCTGTTGGAGGGGTAGAGGAGGTTCCTCCTTTCCAGCCGCAGGTCTACACCTATGTGTGCGATGTAGGAAAGCGGGAGTGTGTGTATTCTACAGCTGAGAAGGTGCGTCGAGAGGTGGGAGAGGTGGACATACTGATCAACAACGCCGGCGTCGTCTCCGGCCATCACCTTCTGGAGTGCCCCGATGAGCTGATCGAGCGCACCATGGTGGTCAACTGCCATGCACACTTTTGGGTGAGTTGAGTTCATCTGAAAAGAGTAAACTATGATATCAGGATCTGGGTATGATGGTTTGATGTATCTGTGATTTACTGTGATGCCAGGTCCACAGGAATGTTTCTAGTCTGACTTGCATCACTGTTTATCGTTCCGTGTGCCGAACTCGAGATTTAAAGGTGTGTGTGTGTCCGTGTACCTCCAGTATTGAGAAAGTATGTCCATAAATGGTTGCCTTGCATGTTCAAATTACAACTCCGCTTAGTTTCAATCTGCCAGAGGAAAGTCACGGGTTTGGCTTCTTAAGGATTGCCTTTGCTGCTCTTTGGCAGCCCTTGTCAGTGATGATCCTCGTGGTATGTCAGCCCTTCCCTCTCCTTTGCCGCACAAATCTGACTTGCGTGATGGAAGCGGGGGGTTCTGTACGCAGGTAGGATCTGTGTCGGATCACCTCACCACATTTTGTTGGCAGGCAGTGATTTATTGTGTATCAGATTTTCCTCTTAACTCTGTTCCTTGGGCCTTTTTTTGTCAGTGTAAATATTTATCTGAAAGGCTACGTGGAATTGATGGAGTGAACATGTTGCACTTCAGATAAGCATTAGCTGCAGTGTTGAACAGGCCAGGTGCTATTATAGCTTTTGTGGGTGTGCCCATTAGAAATCCATTAATAGACACTTTACTGAGGGGAATGAGAGTTTAGTGTTAAGCATTTAAGCCCCTCTCCTCCAATCCAGAATTAACGACCACCTCTGCGGGACAATTGTAGTGATTGTGCTCAAGGTTTGAGAATGTATCCTTTTCCTGGTGGCATAGCTCTAAGCTGACAATTTCATCTTTGATTGTATTTGTCACGATGTATTGAGCAGTGTGTCTGGTGAAGCGGATGATGTTCATTTTGGGACTTTGGCCCCGGGCTCTTCTTTTCACGGAGGACCGCATTCTCAATGATACCATGAAACCACAGTGATTGGAAGCTCCCTAATTGAGCATGAAAATCTCTTGTGTTGTCAGCCAGACAGGTTGTGTATTTCCTCCTTAATGGATGCTCCATTCAACTATTCATGTGCCTCTCTGCTGGTCATCGCCACATTCTTTTATATCCAGGTTTTGGAGTCAGGATCCAGTGGTTGGGTGGCAGATTTAGGATTTTTTAATAGGGTTTTGTGTTTGTGCTCTCCCATCTGTGTTTGTGTTCTCCCATATTCTTTGGAGAGCGTGGTTCCTCTTTAGGGGTGGGGGGTGGCGGATGAAAGAAGGACTTAATGAATGGCGACAGCCAGAAGAGAGGATGTGGTTCATTAAAGACACAAGCTGGATGAATAGAGTTTAGACTAACAGGGACCTGTCCACTTTCCTCTCTTACACAAACACAGTACAGTTGCTCAATGCATTCAGGTGGTACATTACGCAAACATTTTATTTTATTTTTCTCCTTTTTGAACAACAAAATGGCTTAATTGTGGTTTATGACTCAACCAATTCCCTCAGTTTAGGGCTTAATCCTACAAAATTGTAATTACATTTTAAAACTATTTATTTAGGTTCATGCTTTCAATGCGTTTTATAGAATGCGGACACTAAAAGGATGTTACAAAAGAGTTTCTTTTCTGAAGACAAAGTTTGAGATTATATCAAAGAGTCACCCGGCTTGCTCCCCCTTGTCATTTCCTTATTTTCTATTGTTCAGCAGTGAACATGGATTATCTGGAGTGCATTCTTCTTGAGGAGTGTTCATTATGTTCAGCTTGTAAAGAGTCACTATTTGGCAAAACATCATAATGAGTTTGGCCACTTAGGGAGACATAAGAGAAGCTATGTCAACCTCCAAAACTTCTCAGCCTCCCTTCATTTTTATCCCAGCCAGTTATTGAAATTTCCCACCCAGTTTCCTACAACAGCAGGTTCAAAATCTAAACGGCACCACAGAGTGGAAAATAATCAAAAGGAAGGCCAGAGTTCAGAGGAAGATTTGTATTGTTATAAGTTCTCGTATGTTGGACAGTGTAGTGGGAACGAGGCAGAGATGGAGGCGTGAGCAGGAAAAGGATGGTAATTGTAGGGTGTGTGTGTGTGTGTGTGTGTGTGTGTGTGTGTGTGTGTGTGTGTGTGTGTGTGTGTGTGTGTGTGTGTGTGTGTGCGCGCGGACCAGCCGGCCCAGACCCCACACTTCTTCCACAGGCCCCTCTGACTCCTCCCAACCTGATTTTGGAGGCAGTGGGTGCAGCTGCATGGCAGTCACAAGGAAAGCCTGCTCTGTTCATCTGGCTCTGCCACACACACAAACACACACATGGACAAACGGCTATGATTCAGTCCCTCTGTCTTTTAAGGTTATTATGAGGCAGGGGTTCACAACATTTAATTTGATGCTTTGATTGGACCAGCTGGCGACTTGTGATGTTTGAGCTTCATTTGTTAGTCATGACAGGATGGGGAATTTGCCTTCATCTCAAGAAGTGTCACCAGAGTTGTTGTTTGAGGATAAGTGTGTCTAGTGAGATGACATGAAAGGAAATCTTCCTCTGCATCTTGAGCTGTTTACCCAACAGGTGGTTTGTGAACAATAAGCGGCAATTCCCCTCGCATGGAAATCCTACCGCTCTTGTGCCGTTACATGAAAGCGCAGAGCGCTCGACAGTGACATGGCGGGAAAAGAGCAGTGGAAAGAAAAGCGGAAGGAAGGCAATGCCTTCCCATCCACAGGCGAGGCGAGAGGGTAATGGTAAGCTGCTGCTGACCCACTTTATCTGACAATTGGTTTCTTGTCTGTGGATCAGCTTGACAAGATGCCAGGCGACAGGAGCCAAGTTCTGCAGGCTGCATTCCTGCTGTAGTCGGAGAAAGGATGCAGCCAGGCAGAAGGGTCCTACTTGACTGGTTTTATATGGGCCCCTCCTCAGGCCTGGTGCACCTGTACCCCTCACTGAAAGCGAGCCACGGCTACTCCCATCTTGGGCTTTTCCCTGCGCATGTACCTGTTCACATCTCAAGAGAATGGATCGGGGGGGGGTGGTGGGGTAAGAAGAAAGAAAGGTCAAGAAATCCATTTGGCCATGAAAGTCTTTTCAAAAAGTTGGCCTTGAGGACCAATATTTTATCTTGTGATCTATGACTAATTGGTCTTATCTTCCTGAACTTCCAATATACATAGCTATTATTTATGGCACACCTCTTAAAAAATGTGTTTTAAAAACGTGGTGTTAGTAGTGCATTGGCTCTTCCTCTCCACGGCCTATCGATGTGGTTGCTTCCCAGGTAAGTTGGATACCCGTTGTACAACCAACCCCCTGTTTGAGGTATAGTCAACTGTAGCAGTGGCTTATTGACTAGCGTGGCCACCAAAACTCGACCAATCTGCATCCATCATCCCTGATGACCTGTAAACCCAACCCACTCAAATTCCATGATCTGTTGTAGGATCAGACGAGCTCTTGAGCTCAGGGGTTTTTCTCCCTCTCCTTCATTCTCCCATCCAGGGAGAAGTCAGCCCAATTAAATGGCCATCTGGTCCTACGCAAAGGCCAATATTTTGTTCATATTCCTGTTGGTCAGGCGTTAGTACTAATGCAGCCTGACACCCCAGCTGCAAGAAGCTTTGTTTGGCTTAAATGCTCCTGGGGGCACACACCAATTAGGGGGTGCAGCGGGCAAGGCACCCCCACATAGGCCAAGGAGGCCCGACTGTGTCGGTGGGTAATTTAGCGGAACAAGGGAGCGTTGAGACCCAATTACGGCAGCTCTGATGTAAGACACGAGCCCCTGGTTGCCTTCACACATTTTGTGTCCGAGAGGTCAGCGGGGGTCATACCCACATGCCAGAGCTGCCATGAGAAGCGGGACATCACGGGAGGGTGGGAGAGAGATGGGACGTTTGTTCACGTTTTAGCCCCGTCCTCCAGCGGAGGGAATCTGCCTTTCCTCCATCAGTTCCAGTTGTTTTCAGACCACTCAGCAAAAATTGTCCAGTTGCATCCGAGTGTTGGCTTTAGTTGTAGAGTATTGTGCCAGATCAAGTAATTCCCCTGCTCTCTGAAAGTTGCTGTGGGAGTGGGAAACTTTGGCTTAAATCAGGTATGGGCATATCTTAAGTTAATGCTTCATTTGCACGCAACTCTCTCCGTCATCCACCGCTATTCTGGCTTGCAAGAAGCCTTTCTCAGCTTTTGCCCAGGCCTCGTGTTCTCTCGCTCCCTCTCTTTGGGCCCCGTCATTTGATGAGTTGAATATTGCCGCAACTTGAAGATTTATGTCCTGAAAAGGCGCAGATGTTTGGAGCAGAGTCAGATCAGTTATACTGTAGCTTGCTGTAAAATAAAACTCAAAACGGTGAAGTCATCTGCCTTACACCAGGCTTTCTCTGCGTAGATCGGACTTATTCCTTCCAGTTTTATTTATGGCACACAACAAGGACAAATATGTCTAAATGGTAAAGATTACACTAGAAGTCAGTAGGTCTGATGCAGTTAATCTCTGGTAGCAGTTTTAATGAGGCTTTTCCTCCCCTGCCAGTGGTTTCATGGCTGTACTAGCTGGTACCAAGCGCTCTCTGGCTCTGTGCTTCCCGCCAGCAAATCTTTACACAGCAGGCTGAATCATTTCTCTGGCCAGGCTTATATACTGTACCAAGCAATGAAACGGTTACCTTTTTTATTTATACGACCACAGAATTATTGGAAACTAGAAATTAAACTGTCAAAAGCAATAACAAATGCTCACCCCCAATTTTCCTGAACCCAAAGTGAGTCTTAAAAGTTCTCGCAAAAACCCAGAGGTACATTTAAGATTTTACAGTTCATACTGTAAACCAGCATGTTATTGTGATGTAACGGTGTCGTCTGTGTTTGTATTTGAGTGTTGTAGTCTCCATGCATTGTTCTTCACTATGGCAGCGCACATCTCGCGTGTATAGATCTAGCAGTGCTACCAACAAAAGGCCTGCTGGTTGTTTGTAGACCTCCCAGTGGGAGAGTGATTGGTCAGTTCCTGTCATTGCCGTCACATGTCACACCTGCTGATTGGCTCATGCTGAGTCCAAAGTCAGCAGACGGGCGGAATGAGGAATGGATCCACAGGTTAATCAACCGCTAACTCTCCCCGAATCCCCTCCGCTGGGCTGCTCTTCTCACCACCTCGCTAACTCTCAATGGACCGGCCCGGTGAAACCACTCGCGCTCTCACGTGGCACTCCGGTGAAACTCTTTCATCTCTTTGCTCATCTCGCTGCCAATTGTTCTGCTGACTGCTGCTCGGGCAGGGCGCAAGGCTGTGTGGGTAGACGAGGGGCTGGATTGTATTGTTGTTGAGTGAACGGAGGCCTATGATTGGTGTTGTCACCAAGTCTTTAGAGCCGGGCCCAACGATGGGCACCAGATCTGTGTGGGAAAAGAACAGATTGTACAGCAGCGCGCACACCACACACCTGTTTGTTCATTGAATGCCTAAGAGGGGAAAACCCTCATCTTTCTCTTCCCTCTACATCAAATTCACACCTACCACAAAGGAAAAAAACCTCCCCACAGAAATTCTCATCCTCCAACCTTTTTCTTTTTTTTTTTAATGCATGTTATGAATTCTCATTCAGACGCCTCTCTCTGCATCACCATGGAGAAAAGGGGGAAACAGATGGAGAGGGGGAATAAGAGGGAGACAGAGAGGATCAAAGGGCTTTGGCACAGACAAACTGCACAAGTGAACTAACCTTCCTCTCCTTTTTTTTTTTTCTTCTCTTTGCCCTTCTGTCTCTTCTGTCTTTCCCCCCAGACCACCAAGGCGTTTCTCCCCAAGATGCTGGAGCTGAATCATGGTCACATTGTCACGGTTGCCAGCTCCCTGGGTTTATTCAGCACAGCTGGAGTGGAGGTTAGTATCATACACAACAACACATACACATCCCATCGTTCCC
This sequence comes from Leptoclinus maculatus, assembly GCA_032191485.1. Classification (NCBI taxonomy): domain Eukaryota; kingdom Metazoa; phylum Chordata; class Actinopteri; order Perciformes; family Stichaeidae; genus Leptoclinus; species Leptoclinus maculatus. The sequence continues at coordinate 8,845,873 of JAVDOI010000013.1, forward strand.
ACCATCCGAAACCAGTGCTTTTTCTCCGAAACCCCTCAGCCTGCCAGCTAGCACACTGCGCCGGGGGAGGTTAGGCCCCCTTTCTCTAGTTGTCCCTCCACCCGTTAAATTAAGGGACACAGATGAGCATTGGGGAGCCTCTTATAGATTTCTCTATTTGCAGCAGTGGGGGTGTGGGGGCCCCTATTGGGCTCTGGCCCCGGGGCCAGAATGAGCTGACAGCTCCCCAAGGGACAGAGACATCTTCATCACTGCTTTGTGAACAACTTTGTGCTCACTCAGTATTCAGCTCACAGCAGCTTTCAAAGGATAACGTTTTTGGTTTTCCTTCCTATGGTATTATTATTTTTTTCCTCCCCAGAACGGATTCATTTTGTTATTGTAATGCATATTAAAATATTAAGTGGAGTCATTTATCTCCATAACCACAGAGGGAGTAAATTGGTAGCCCTCCTAGAAGGTTTTATTCCAGCGAACAGCCTGAAAACGGTGTCCTTTTCAGATGGTCTTCAGGGACTACTACTCCATTTGCCTTTTTTTGTTTTTGTTTTTATAGCTGCACGTTTGCTTTCGTTGTACAAGCATTCATTCATAATGATTAAGTCGCCCTTCAAAGGGACTGGAGTTGAGTCAGTTTTTGTTAGGCTATTATGCTTCCTGGAAATGCCTCTACTGTGAGTTCAGACGTGCACATTAATTTCAGGGAACCAAAGTCATGTGGGCACAGTCGAATCTCTTTATCCTCCCTGTGTTTTATCGACATGCATCTGTGTTTGCCCAAGCCTTTTATATATAAAAACAACAACAACAACAACAAAAAAGATTATTTCCATGGCAAACCACATCAAAACCTTTCCCGCCAAGCCGAGCAGTCTCCTGATGCACGGGAGAAGAATGCTAATGAAACCGTAGAACAGCGGACAGGCTCGCTCAGGTTTTTGTGGCTGTATCATTAACAGCAAGGAGAGACCTCTGCGCCCGTGGGGCATGTTTGATAATGTTCTCTGTGGTCCCTGGGTGCGGGCACGGGCAGAGTTTTACAGGGCTAACCTGTTCTCTCTTCATTCCCACAGGATTACTGCGCCAGTAAGTTCGGTGCCATCGGGTTCCACGAGTCACTGAGCCATGAGGTGAAGGCCTCAGAGAAGGATGGCATCAACATGACTCTGGTGTGCCCTTACCTGGTGGACACGGGAATGTTCAAAGGCTGCCGGATAAGGTCAGCTTCCGCACACACACTGGCCAGTGTAGTTGTGTGTTTGTGTGCGCGGTTATTTCTTTTAAAAGCTTTCTAGCACCTGGGAATGAGCTTGTCATCTGTAATTTTCACCATATAAAATTGCCTCGCAAACACCTTTTGAAGATCAAAGCCGCAGCAGCAGCAGCTGATGGTTTGTGTTTTGTAACAGAGAAATTATAAAGTCACTGGTAGACCGTTGGTAGGCGCTCTGCTTATACAAAGACTTTCCCAGGGAAGAAGCTCACTAACAGGTGCACCTGGGCTAACTCCCCCCCCCTTCTGCTGCTCTAATAGTCCTCACTTTGTTTGATGTCTGCAGTCAGCAGGTGGGACGGTATTAAGCTTTGCTGTGCCTCCACTTTTGGAGCAATCACTATTACTGTGTGTAGCTTCACCACCTTTCTAACCAGTATCACTTTATTCATGGGTCGACTAAAGAAAGGGAATTTTGATTTCAATCAAATATAATTGGCTTTCCTAACAAATTTAGAATTTTTTAGAAAACTTTCCCTGACTTTCGAATCTAAAAATCATTTTTTTTTCTTTCCATTAAGGAAGGAGATTGAGCCTTTCCTACCTCCCCTGAAGCCAGAGTTCTGTGTGAAACAGGCTATGAGGGGCATCCTCACTGACCAGCCCATGATCTGTACGCCTCGCATCGTCTATATGGTCAACTTCATGAAAAGGTGAGCAAGCCTCCTAATCTATAATATCTTTCTATACATCCCTATACCCCCCCCTCCTTACTCTCGGTAAACTGTACAGGAGTACCTTGTGTCATTAATCTTATCTCCTGTCTTGTCTCTGCAGCATCCTGCCCTTCGAGGCCATTGTGTGCATGTACCGGTTCCTAGGCGCCGACAAGTGCATGTACCCGTTCCTAGCTCAGAGAAAGGAGGCCATGAACAACAATGAGGCAAAGAACGGGATCTAGGGGGCGCCGTTTTTAACACGAACAGAGGCACATAAACCTGCAAGCATGAGGAAACAACCACTGAGGATGAAAATGGGGAAGAAGGAAGGAAGGAAAGAAGAAAAGACTGAATCTAGACTGGTGCACTTGCATTGAGCAAATGCAAAGGTTTACCATATTGTTCCTCTGGAACAAAGAAAGCTGTGTACTACACAAAGGATTTATTTGACTTTGTTTTGTCTTTTTTTTGTTTTTGTTTGTTTTAAAGAAACCAACATCTATATACTGTGTCACTAGTTTTTTGAAATCATACAGAAAAGCTATCCTATAATTAACTATTTACGTAATGTAGTCACCAGCCTTATCTAGTGTCATTGTGGAAATATACAGTATGTTACTGTACAAACAGTAAAAAAATGTTTTTCACTTTTATTTAATTTTTGTAGACATGCACTGTAATTTCCGATTTTTCTCTACACTGCCAGCATTCTCTGTGTAGGAAGGTTCAATGCAGCATTTCAAACCATCCAACGTCTCCCCCAAGCAGAGGCTCTTTTTCAGGCAGCTTAACAAGGCTCTGATTAAAAGCTTAAATGTCACTATTAAAGTCGACCATATCCTGTTGTTGAATACTTTAAGTTACAGACATGTAGCATATACGGTATGTTGATAATGAAGTGAACGCATTCCGAATGGGACATTCAAAGGCCAGGTTGTGGCTGATTTTTAAGTCTTCACCGGAGTTTCCAGTGTAACGGGACTCAACATTGTCCCTTTTTTAATTGTCCAGTTATTTCAGGTCGGCATTGACTAACCTCTCGAATGACAAAGCGGACGAGGGAGTCGATGTCGTGGGTTGAACGAGCATGTGTGACATTCAGAATGTACTGCTTTGGGAGAAACGGAGAGGAAATAAATTTGTATTTCTCTCATTCGTCTTTATTTTCAAGCTCTGTGGTGTTTATATTGTAAATTTATCTGTTACCAATATTATTTGTTTAAAAAAAAAAGACAACATAGGCCGTAACTCCAGGCGAACCGCTGTCCCAACACTGACGTGTGGGTTGAGGGAAATGTATTAAAAGACACTCGCTTTTCCATTATTCGTTCCAAAGTAAAACTTTAACTCTCCTATTCGTTGTCCAGTTAAAGTGAAATGTAAATGTTTAAATGTTGTGAATACCCAAGTATCCCAAATAACTGTCTCCACCATATTTGATGTATGAATATTTTATATAAACTTTGGGATGACAAGAGTTTTTGAATTTCAACTACATTCCAATAGGCTTCATTCCTTCAGTCACAGTGATAAGCCTAAATTCTCTACCTCTTGATTTTTGCCATTTCTTTTCTTTTGACAGTATGACATAAGCCTCTTTTTTTTTTTTTTTTTTTTTTTTGTAATTTTCTGAAAACTGCTCCATAGCCGAGCAAATGTGGTTCCAATGTTTAGTGTCTCTACCTAACTTAAATTAATAAAAGTGATTTAGATTATTAAATGGTGTGTCATTATTACCAGCTAGTCGGCATGAATTGGTATTGGAAAGAGAAAATTACTACGAAAGGGAAAACTAGTCCTGACCGTCAGTGTTTTTTTACACCCACGCTCTTGCGTAAAAATGACCGTCGTCACTCACAATAGTGGGCTAGTATTTGTTATTTTCCGTGAATCAAGTGACAGGAAAGAGGATCTTCTGCAATGCTGATGAACTGAACTGACACCCACCCAGCCTTTTCTCCTGGTTAGCACTACTCTTTTGACTGGTATCGGTATCGCTGTCCTCCCACATTGTGGCACACCGTGACTCAGGCAGCCTTTAGATATGGGTGTTGGCCTAAAGAGTTCAAGAGCCATTTGCCTTTGAAACTACTGTACAAGCAGACATGTGATTTCCAAAATAAAAGTCCGAAAAAGATAAGTAGACACACAAAGAAAGGTTAGCAATGGCTCACATATTTCTTTCGTTTAGCTTATCTACAGAATAAAAGTAAAGCATTAGCAAAAAATACCTGTTAATGGTACCACCTGGGTTAAAACACAGTTTTGGCAACTGTCTGCCCTTCTGGGACGTCTTGGGAGCAACAACAATGAAATTCCTACCATTTCCACCGGAGCTGTTATGTGGCTGACCCTGAACTTTTACTTCGCTGAATGAAAGCGAGAGAAAAGCAAAATGTCCTAATTGGTGTCAGCATCACATTAAGATGTCATGAGCTAGATTTGGACTCGCATTATCAAACAGCTGAGTTGTTTGTACGTGGCTGTGGTTGCCTTCGAGGTCACGTCTTTGGTATTTGTCAAGCCTAATTAAAAGGCCTCCTTTTTACACATTTCAGAGGGTTTCTCACTCCATAGAGGAGCATGTAATCCTGGTAGTTTTATAACATTTGTAGACTTAGTATCCCTATAGATCTCCTACAGACATTAAGAAAACATCCAGATTTTAATAGTATTTAGTATCCGACATGGTTTTCAACAAAAAAAAGTGAATTACTTGGATCTCAAAATCTCTTTCAATTTGATTATTTTCAGGCCAAGAAGATTTAAACAACACTAATCATATTTCTTCTACAGACTTGGCTTCCTGTTTGTGTGCTGAAGGCTCTTAAGTTCTGGGGGAAACAACTGCTTTTGAATGAATTATGAAGTTGCTGTCACCAGTCATGAGACCAGGCCTGAATGCTTGAACTTTGTATATATCGTAGTCTGGCTCAGACAGACAGACACGTCTTCAAAGCTTTTTAAATCCTGTCTGAGACCTTTCCTTATCACTGAACCACCAGATAAATTCTAGATGCCATTCAAATTGAGTCGAACACTGATAACGCAGAAAACTCAGAGCTTAAAGATTGTAAATGCCAATTCATGCATTTGTCTTAATACAAAAAAACAGAGACACACAGAGAGGTGTCTGTTAGTTACCAGCATTATGGTTTCAAAACCAGATCACGTGAGTAAATCAGGTTTCTTCATCTATTTTGAACGTGTCTTACGTAGGAACTGAACTAATTGATCTGAGCAAAGTTTTGCCGATGAATCCCAAATGCAGTCTGGGAGTCGAGTGATCCTCCACACATCTACCCGTGTGGTAGCAGACCCTCGTCTCTCCACAGGACGAATTGATTTCTTGGTCAGCGACAGGAGAGAATACACCCATCCTCTCCAGAACTCTGATTGCTCGCTGCGAGCTCTTCGGTGCATTACAAGGGAAGCGCGGAGATGTCAGGGCTTCAGCGCTCCTCTGCCGTGACTAATCGGGGCTGGATAAAGTTGCTCAGTGGCAGATTAGTTCTAATATGAGGGAGAGTTGTACTGACAGATTCAATCCCTCTGTGTACCGAAGCAATCAGCACCAAGTGCAGCCACTTCTAGCTACTGTTGGGACTCCATGTAGATCAAAAGGACCGCCTTGTGTGAAATAGCCCTTTATGTAAGCACGCACACACACACACACACACACACACACACACACACACACACACACACACACACACACACACACACACACACACACACACACACACACACACACACACACACACACACACACAAAAAGGCTTTTGACTCATCCAAGAAAGAAAACTATTAGGATTTTTGGCTTGAATCATCCCTTGGATATTAATCAACATCTATAGGATTCCCTGCACTCTTTTATCCTCCTGTTAATACAGCTCCAATTTAGAGGACTTCAAGGGGGTCGATGGCACATCATTCAGATGGGAAAAAAAATCGATGACTCAGGCATTTGCTGTTGCATGGCACGGACAAGCTCCACAGTCCCATTGATTTTGTTCTATTTTGGGCAGCAGGGTTCACCTCCCTTATTGGCTGGTCAGAGCAAGGCAATTCATCTGGGGTCTAACACGACCCCCCCCGAGCTGGTCTGCCGCTACCTGAACAAGCTTCTGGAATAGAGATCTGCTGCTAATGTGTGTGAACAGCCTTGGCGCTCCTCAATGGCTAGCAGATGTAGCTGCCAGCTGAGTCCATTAGTCAGCGAGGTTGAATTAGACACTGCCGCTGTCCCGCTCGCTCGTTCAATCTCGCTTAATGGGAGAGAGCAGAGTGGGGTTTGGTGGTGCAAAGGCAGGTCTGCGTGCTGGAGGACAGCACACAGGTGGCGGGAGGTACACGTAAGAGTGATGGAATGACGCAACGCAAAGGGATAGATGAGGCGAACACACTCAGTCCTTGTGATTGGTCCAGCTGAGTGTCATGAAGTTAGAAGATTAGGTCTGTTTGGAAAACACATGTCATGTCATGTCATGACATGACATTACAAAAGTTGGAGTTGTTCATTTGTAAAGTTCAAATAGCACGAGTAAAGGACAACATGAAACAGTGTCTTTGTCCTCGGAAGGTATTTTGATATTCTGGGCTGCAATATGTTTCTTCATTATGATTTACACGTAACACTGTAGGAGGTTATTTTAAGTCAAACCACATACGCTGTCCTATTGCCATCAACACTGATTATTAATCCATGCTTCAAAATAGTCCGCAGGATAAGCACAATTTACTCCTATTTGCTCCAGATTGAGCAACATTTTCTAAAAACTTAAAAGCCCAGCTGTTTTAATAAATGACTGAGCTTCTTAAAAAAAAAAAAAAAAGTAGAAAAGTCAGAAAGTAGTGTAAGACGGACTCATGCAGTACGGTAGACTTATCCTCCAGATTAGAGATACTTTAGAGATACTTCTACCGAGGAGATGAGAAGCCACACTGAGTGCAGATGAATGTGCTCGGAGAGTCATTAGATGATTTATAAACTCTTAAACCGTACCACAGGCTTTGGCATGAGATAAATGAGTTGGAATAACAACACACAATAAAAATCTTTAGTGCACTTTTTTTGGAGCACAACTCCCCAATTTGTTGTTATGTGCTTATTAGATTTTATTAGTCATTATGACTAATGAATGCAGTGGCACGGGAATTTAAGAGGTAAACGACAATAAATGTTATTTATGAGGCAAAGTCTTTTTTCTCTTTGAGAAAGTTTTGAAGTACTTTATGTTTCTTAGATTCTCTCACTCAGTTAAAATCGTAGTTATTTCTAAGAATCAAAAGCTAAGGCGGAGCTTTGTGTAAGGTGCAATTTTTCCCCCCAAACTGCCTTTGGACTGACAGCGTATTCTTCCCCTTGGGGGGGGTAGTAGTTTCACCATTTGATCTTGACTCAAGGTCCTCTTACTAGCCTTTTCCAGAGCTTTCAATCGCTTCAGGTGACCAAAGTTCCATACTTTGGTCACCTGAAGACAACTAAGTAAACCTTCATGACGAATGAGCAACATGTATCCACAGCGGCAGACTGTTAGATGTGGTTGAAAGCACGATAAGAGCTAGTAAGTGGGCCTCGAGTTAAGATCGTTATTATTGTTTTATCTTTCAGGTTGTTCAACAGATGGTGGGGGGGGGGGGGGGCAGCCTGTTTATTCATCAACACTACAGTATATGCTGTTAATGTCATCACCCTGTCTCTCATCTTCACTTACTTGAATGTCATTTTGGTTCTAGCTGATGCACACTAAAAGTAGATTTATTTAATAAGAAAGAGTGATAATTGCAGTTTATACATGTAAAAAGGAGGAAATGAGACACAAAGAAGCCGATTTTTTTTTTTTTTCCACATGAACTGAGGTGTTTTTACTGCATTTCAGTAACAGAAACAGCCTTATTACACATTGTACTCACAGCGAAGAAGAAGACACGTCCTCAATGTCAGTGAACAAAGTGGGCTTCGGGGAAGAGAGCCTGCGTATCGGACACACGGCTCTCTCCGCTCAAAAGACGCACTCCAGACAGAATGCAGGCATTAAAAGCACCCAGTTGATGCCTTGGCGGGTCAATACAACACACACAATGGGTGTAGATGTGATCGACAAAACTGTGTGTGGGGGGTGGGTGGGTGGGGGGGGAGGAGAGAGATGAGGGAATATCCACTGACACAAAATCACTGGAATGGAGAGGACTTGTCATTCACCGGAGGACATGCAGTCACGCCCGTGAAAACTTGCTGGAGTTTGGACGTTTACTGGTAGCAGAGGACACTAACCACTGGCCTCTATTTCTAGATAAAAAGTGATACTGTGGTGGCCCCTTTGCCTCCGCTGTTGGTCAGTTGATGCTCCAGTGATGCTATGCCAGTGTGGGGTCATGTTAAACGGGAAAGTTAGACCCTTCAGGAAGTAAAGGTTAGTCCAACCTTCCCTCCTGGGTGGTCGACACGTCTACTGATTACTGCTAACACCAGTTTTGTCCTTTTTGTCCACATGAAAAAAAAACTTGTCTTGTGTTATTGTTCGGAATATGATACTCTTGCAAGTCATACACATCCATATAGATAGATGAACTCTTTTTTTTTTTTGTTTATGTCAGCATTACAAGGTAAGCTGGGTGACTATATATGAAGACAACAACTACAACTTTCACAGCACTGGCATTGGTTAATTTTTAAATACAGTACTCAAGCATTGTTAGATTAGTAAAATAAAATGTAAAAAAAAAAAAAAAAAGGAAACATAATACCCCCGAAAAAATAAGCTACTGTACGCAAGTTGGTTTCTCCCCTAAAATGTTTCTTTTGTGTTTCAATGGCATGATGTACATATTTGTATTTAACCATACCAAAAGACATTTATCCAAAGGGAAAATTGTCTATGCAGTGTATCACTTTGGACTTCCCTTAATTTCATACAGTACCATGCATTTATCTCATTAGTTTGTGTTTCGTTTCTTTTACCCTCTAAATTTAGACTGAAATCATCAATAAACGTGTTAACATAGCGTTGTCTTCACATAGACTCAGGTAATGGTGTTTTAGTCGGTCATTTCTCGGTGCACATCCACCCTATTGCATGTTGACAGGTTTTGCAGGATACAGCGGCAATCGTGGGGTGGGGGTGGGTAGAGAGGGTGGGGGAATCGTGGGTAGTGGGGACACTGTGGGTCGTAGGTTATGGGACGCTTGGGGTGTAGGGCGGGTGGGTGGGTGGGTGGGTTTCGTCAGGTTGGTGTATGCCGAAGGAGGGGTTCGGGGTTGTCAGCTCCTAGACGACAGCCTTTGAATCCTTGCAGACCTGAGTGGTGGTGCCTGAGTTAGTCTGTTTAATGTCCATCCTCCCTCCCACATGGTTCACTGGTCTGAAAGCACAAATAGAACTGTGGTTAGGGCAGATTTTGTCCGAGAATGCAAGCAATGCTGTTAATAATCAGTCACGCGGTTGATAATTTGTTCCTCGCTGTTCCTCGGGAAGATCCCGGGATTTAAGTCCTTCAAAGTACGACAAGTGATTCCTGTAAAAGAAAACCGAAAGTGCTGCCACCGTTACTCGAGACACTTCAGAAGTCCTTGACCTCAATCTGTTTCACAACAAATGTCTCCTGTTCTGTGGTTTTCTTATCAGAAATGACTGTAAAAAATATGCATGTGTGCGGGTGCAGAGAAAAGAAAAGCAGCTGACTTGGAGGAAATGGGTGTGTTTTCATGCTGATAGCCTGATGACCAAAAATGTGTTAACAACAAGGGCGACTTAATGAGTGTTAGAGACCAAGAGGGGAACTACTGGAGCTAGAAATGAGCGATTAACTGCTCAGGTGAAAGTGTAATTGCTACCATATTCCCCCCCCTCTCCTTTAATGATGACGTAATAAAGTTGTTATAACACTACAATTGTCTTTCCTCCCTTTGTTTCTTTCTGAAGGAGACTAAGGGCTGCATGAAAACTCCCTTGCCTAAACTTTTTTTTTTCCAAGGCACACCTACTATGAAAATACTCAAAATGAAATGCTTGACAGTGATTTCCTCCTTGGTCCTTCCTTCCCTCCCATCTTCCAAGCCATCTTTTCTGCCATGACTGATAGCCATCATGCAAAGTGCTGAGCACTGGGAGGAGTGTAGTGCATGTAAATATAGACGCCTATTGTTGCTTTTCCCATGGAAGAAAAATGCTGAGTGGAAATGTTGGACGTGTGCGTGAGTGTTGGAGGGAGCTGATGATGGACCAGCCTGCAGCGCTGAGGATTTGCAAAAAAAAAAGCCAGATTGGCACAGACACACATCTGGCTCCTCACTAGACAAGCATCTGTCCACCCTGATTGGCCGATTGATTAAACATCCAACACTGAGTGAGCGTCTGCCTGTGTTTAGCGTGATCCGTGTCCTACCGTACCTTGATGGGGCCATCCTCCGGGTCCAGTCCCTGCTCCGACAGCTGTTTCAAGGCACTTAGAGCAGCCTGAGAAGAGAGGGAACAACAGATGGTTGATTGAGTGAGGGAGGAGGGAGAGAGGGAGATTGGGTGGGAGGAGAGTGAGTGTCACCCTTCAGCTGCTTTTCAAATAACACTTACTCTGGGAAACCTGATGCCAGCAGGACACTTTCCCTTCGTTCTCTGTTGTTTTTGGCTCCTCTCCGCTGACTGTTTATCTAGCGTTATTGGGTTAACATTTCCACTTTATGTTTTGGCTGCTCTGCATTTTCCTAAGTTAGTCTGAGTGACATCTGTATTCTCTGTGACCACAGCTAAACAAATAGCAGCAGGTCTGAAATACCTATAAATCATAAAAGGTAACGCAACACACAGAATCTTAACTGTGTAGCCCCAAAACCCACACTAAATAAGTGAGAAAAAAAACAAACAAGTGTGTGTAAATTTTTTATTGCAAATTGTTTAATGACTTAATTATGTTACATTTGTGGTTGAGACGGGAAGCAAAATGAGACTTTCACTACCTCACTATATCAAGGAAAAAGCTTTGAATTAACCGTTTGTGGCACATTCAGTTTAGAACCACAGCCGGCCATGTGTAGCAACCTAATGCCACGTCATTAAAGAACTATATCCTATCTAGATTTCCACGAACTCACTCTACGTGAAGAATTCACTGGAGCCGTGTGCCAAGCCTCCATCAGAAACGCTACATGAGGTCATTTCCTTCCTGCTCATCGCCCGCCTGCCCGTGCCAGCGAGAGGGGGCTGCTGGTGATACGAGGAGGGTCCAGCCTGCTATCATAATATACGCAACATGTGTGGGAGTCGAGAGGTGCGGCGCAGACTGACACACATGCTATGTTAAGTGGGACTGGGGAAGATAAACAAAATAACAAATGAAACCCGAGAGGCGGAGGTGTTTTTCGTGAAATCTTCTGCACATTTTTGCAACTTCTGAAGGGCCGATCCACGCCAGTAGTGACAACCACTGGGCCAAACCCATCGTCACCGTAAAGACCCCCCCCCCCCTAATTAATGTCACAAGCAGAAAACCACTTGCGGACCACTTCTCGAGAAGAGCTGTTTAAGAGATCTTAACCAGGTTGCAGTTCCGATCCTGACACAGATCCTTTCTCCATCCTAAAGATTGGCTCCAGATGTGTCTGCCCTCTCTCTCCCTTTCCCTCCGTCTCTCAGCTGGGGAGTATATCCCCCCACCAGAACTGACACTACTGGATCTGGCACTGCAGATCTCCATACCAACCGCTGTTTAAACACGGTGAATTACTCATTCAGTATCCGCGCAGTAAGAACTCAATCTGTTCTTGTGTTATCATGCTGTCTAACAAGGATTTAATTGGCCTTTCAAAGCCCCACCAACCGTTTTTTAATTGCATGCTTTACAAATGTTTTTTCAACGTGGGCTTCACTGCTTTCAAATGGTAGATAGTTCATTATGGGAGCATTTCCTATCATATAAAACGGGACGTTCTAAAGCACAGCAACTTAAGCTGGGGGACATATATATATATCAGTGTGATTTAGTGTGGACCTGCAAAGTTAATTCAGTAAATGTATGTGCATGAAAATGATTTATCTTGCCTTTTGTTTGCATGTTTCATATTTATTTTTCCTTAGTTAGTCATGTTGAATTTATAAATGCATTCCATCGTTATTGTAGATTCGGTATTTTATTTGGGTGCATATTTTTATAAACTGAACTGAAACATTCTGATGCTGAAATGTGGAGTCCTCCCACAGTAGTTCCTAAACATACTGTTTAGTCTACCCACATAGTACTAGTAATACAATAAATAAGATAAGAGTATTGATGAATGGTACTTCTACTTAAAGTGAACACTGTTGAAAAAGAAAAAACTAAAATAAACCCATTACATCACCTCTTAAAGCTTCACTTTATCATTTCCCATCTGGTACGAGAGCTAGCCTGGAGCCCTCACACTCTATCACTAGTTAATCAGAGGCGAGATAAGGCATACGTGGCTCTGCTCAGTGGATGAGTGAGATGTGACGACTGGCTGAGTTTACCTCCTTATGGAAGGCCCCCCCAACGTCACTCTGTGCTTTATTCTTATTAGTTATATCAGCTGGTGCTGACGAATTAAACTCTCCCCACAAGAATATCTGAATGGCAGACATTTTTCCCCCCCCCGATACTCTCGCAGACGGAGACGTCTCCGTGCGAAGAACCGTCTGTATTTAAGTTAATGAGCACATTCATCACGCTTTAATCCTGAGAAAGTATAAATCCCACTGCGCAGTGCATCAACGTGTCTCTGTGGAATGTAATACGTAGAGGAGGACGTTACACTCCGTCACCTGTGTGCTCACGTCCAAAATCATTCTCTAAGTGTTTAACGTCAGATTATGAGTAACATAAACCAGGAATCATAATTTATGACTGACAGGTGCAAGGGTCAAAATCTGGTTTGAATCCATCAAATTGAGAAAAAAAAAAAAAAAAAAAAAAAAAAGAGACTAATGCGCACAGGTACTGAAAAATGTGCAACAAAATAGTCGGACTGGTTTGAAAAATTGATACTGTTGGGTTAATACTGAAGGCTTTTTCTCCAGAGACCCAGAAATCAACTGGAGCCCCTCTAAGTCTGTAACAGACAATTTATGGTGCAATGTGTTTTTTTTTCCGCCGTGAAGATCTGACAGCCAGCGAGATTTAGAGCTTGAATATACTCGCAGAGATTTAAGGCGACAACCCTGTAGAACATGACAGCTGAGGGAATGTCTTCACAATTACACTGTTCATAAACATAAATCATAAATCGGGGACTCTTGATATAACCGTTTCTTTCTATATGCATCAGGTGTCATCTCACAATGACCAGGACCGTCTGAAGCGGAAAAGAAGTCATTAAGATAAGAGGGGGAACCCTAACGCAGCCAGATTAATCCAGGACACACGATCAGGTCGCACCTGATAAACAACAGGGACAGATCAATCAAAGTTTTCTCTGGTGACCAATAAATTGCAATCACAACCAACTTCTCCATAATTACCTTTTGTTTGTTGTATTTATTCGGGTTTGGGATCTTTCTCTCCCTGAGTAAATAGCTAGAGCCCATCTGTTGGAGGGGTGGTGGGTGGAGGGGGGTGGGGGGGGCGCTGACTGGAGACAAACAGCCATAAATCAGAGGCTTTGGCGGTGGCAGCGCTGCTGATATACGACAGGCAGGCAATGAGGGCCGTGGCAGCCAATCCCAGGGCCCCCGGCAGCTCAGCGAAGGACACAAGAGTCTAAGACAAATACTGGGGCTATCTGTGGAAATGGCAGCCAGTGAAATCATTATTTTTCTAATGAGATAAGTTGGCCATCGTCAGAGGCAGCCGCTACACTGATGCATCAACACCAGAGGAGTGTGTTTAGTCTGAGGCCGAGTTACGCAAGGTGGAGGTGTTCCATCTCTGTCACGGGACAAAGGGAGAGTACGAGGGTGGGCGAGGAGACAATGTGCAGAGAGGATGCCGAGTCATTCACAAATGGGAGAGGAATGGAATGGCGGAGGCTTTTTTTGGAAATGATGCTTGAAACTGAAAAAATGTGTAATTGGCCACTAACGGCTTTACCAAAATCTGAAGGCTGGGTTAAGATAGAAATTAACTAGTTTGTTTTCTCTTATTTGTGACTGAAGTGGTTCAGAATGGCCACACTCCAAAGGTTATCCTTCATCGAGCTGCAAGACCCGTACATCTTTTTAAACATGGGTATAATGACTCATTTTCAAAACTGGAAGGTATTAATAGAGAATGAAAAAAAAAAAAGCTGACCAACCACCCAACAAGTACTTCTCATGGAGTATAGTGGAAGCTTCAGACCAACATTAACATGGCGCCAAAAAAAACAAAACTTCATTCACTTCAATGAAACCACTGCATTGGCACAGCAGGGGGGGGGGGGGGGGGGGGGGCTGACACAGGGGGGGCTCAAACAACAAAGTGCTGGGTTGTTTAGCAAAAAAAAACTTTTGACGCAACACAATTCATTGTCATCTGGAAATGCAAAACATACCTCGCAATGAGAACGGCATTATGCCGACTCATCACCCGACTCAAGCTGGATCTCCTGGATCATCTCTCATCTTCTCGCCGGTGCCATTGACAGCATGCCCGTACTAACGCAGCCCTTTGAATTTCCTATGGAGTAATGAAGTCGCCCTCATCACTCCATCTTCACCTATCATTCCTCAACACAACTTTAGATAACAACCCAGCACTCTCCATCAATCCAAGACTGGGAGCCAACCTGAAGCTCCCCACAGACCACTTGACACATCCATCTATCTATCTAGCTGTCCCGAGTTCAAAGGCTTTGGACAAACAGCGGTCCAATGCGATGGGGACCGAGGAGGATCCGTGACCGTGGCCGAGCTCCTGATGCGGATTGACAAGGGCGGCTCATTTTTCTGGGCCTGCTGCGCCCTTAATGGTTTCCCCGACAGAGGCTTCGCTTCCGTCAGCGGCTTAGCCAAACAAAAGGGCCCGGTCCCCCAGGAGTCCCTGGCACCGGCCTGATGGATCTGATGGATCGCTGGATCACACTGACCCTGACAAATCAGACCCCTGTGTCAGCTCTCTCTGCTGGACTACTGAGTTCTAGAGCATTAATGGAGACATTATGGGGGAACGGGTGGCTGGCCGAGGTAAAGGTGTCAAAGAAAGGAGCAGAAAAATGAAATGTTTGGTGGGAAAGGAAGCGGAGAGAGGAGGGGAAGGAGGCTTCAGTTCTTCGATCTCCATCACTTCGCCCTCTGGCCCTAAGCAGCCATCAAAGACAACCGGGGAGGTCCTAATGAGGTGAAGACCACCAGCACATCATTCACTCTCACATACTTGCATCTCTTTCTCTCCTCCCACTCTGAATCTTCAGAGCAGTAGAAGAAAGAGAGAAGTCAGCCTAGTTTGAATGTTCTCTGAGCTTTATCAGATCAGATCCTGCCTCTGCTCTGCTGGAGGCCACATGAAAGCACAGACACCCGCTTAAGGTTTAACCCGATGACCCAATCTCAGGAGTACAGTGTGGTATGTCCCTCCTAACCTAGCAGATCCAGACTCCCCAGGGCGTTCCCCGGCTCTGTACGGACCAGCTGGACTCTGCTCTAATCTCGAGTCCAGGCTAAGGGCATCAGTGGCAGCCTCCCATCGTCGCCTTGGTCCTGCATCACTGTCTAAGTGTTTGGACGTCTACATAATATGAGGCAGCAAGACGCAGGAGAGAGGGAATGCTTTGGTTTCTTGTTCTTGTTCAGTTTGGCAGGACTGGAAACCACCTCTCAGCAGCTCTACAGGTGCACTACAATAGATGCACGTGGGCATGTATACAAATGTGAAACAAAAACAGTTGAAGAGATAAAGTTTGGACGGCTCAGTGGTGTCATGTTGTAGCATGCAAGTCTACTCTGCCTGAAGAGTATATCACAAATACTTCCAAAACAGTTAATTTTTTAGAACCTGACACGACGCTGGGGTGGACCGACCGCAACTCGAGCTACCCGCTTTTGTACAATCACTATTAATCCTCTTATTTTGCAATAAGATGCTGGCTGTCAGGCATTAACAACACTAGAAACAGTCAGATTAACGTTGAGTGGCTGGCTCTGAGCCGCTCCGAGGCGGGGGGGGGGGGACTTGGAACATGAAGGGGATGCAGGACGGCTGCTGATGAGGATGATCTAAAGGACTTCCACTAGACTAAACAATGACCAGAGTGTATTTCAAACAGGGTGTTTTACAGTCAGGAACCTGGGAAGTTGGAAAAATGAGCGCCCCGTTGCCAGAGAAGTTCTGAAGCTGATATATTGTTCTGGAGAGGGCTTGTTCTGTTTTCAAAAGGCCACATAAAAACCTTGACAGTGCTCCCTCTTTCTGCGCTCACTCCCCCAAAGCAGAGAGAAACATGAGATCCAGGGAGGAGAGCACCCCGGCCATCTTTTTGTCCTGTGTTAACCCTGTTGTCACGTCACATCTTCCTCTGATGTTCACTAAATTATTTTTAAAAACGTTATCTATTGCTGATTTTCCTCTTCTCCTTTTTTTTTTTTTCTTCTTCTATCAACTACTCTCTAACTTCTTCTCATCCTTTGGCTTTCGTTTTCTTCTAAATTCTTTTAATTTTCCTTCTAGCCACATCAAAACTCTGGACAGGGATCACTGGAATATTCCCGCATAGCTCGTGGAGAACACCTGTGTGTGCATGAGCGCTGGCAGCCTATGCAGCCTTATTTGTTAATGCGGTGTGATGTGTACATGGATTCTTGAGTAACTACAGAGGAAATGTATTCGGATCCTCTCACCAAATCTCTTCCTCACTCTCTCTCCAGATTTCACATCCCCCTCCACATCAGAGGCATTGATAAAAGAGGCAGTGTGTGTGTGTGTGTGTGTGTGTGTGTGCCCGTCGGTGGACGAGCTGCAGCCTGACATTACCTTAATTCTTCTGAAGGTTCACTTCTCGTGAAACAGTGTAGCGACTGAGAACGTTGCACAGCTAAATAAACTTCTCTGTGAGGAAATCTATTTGATTTCGGCATACCTCTCAGTCATGTGTGCATGCCGCCACATCACAGTGATCGGAATTCCGACAGTGGATGGTGTGTGTGTGTGTGTGTGTGTGTGTATTCAGGCCCGAGATGAGCGCTGGAGGCCGGCTGAGCTTAAAGTTAGCAGGGTAACGGCTGCAGGGCTCCCCAGGGGAGCGAGCCTTCGCTGACATGGGAAGCCATAAATAAGGGCCCAGGGCGCAGCGCCATGTCATGCGTCATTTGGGCCGGAGAGGCCTGCTTTATCCCCCTTCCCATCGCCGAGCTGCTGAGCATGGCACCTCCTAGGGCGTAATACAAAACATATGGGCAAAAGGGCGAGGAGCAGAAGCACCTCAGCATACCAAACCCCTGCCTTGTCAGCAAAGCTTCTCGGAGGAAAAGCAGATCCAGCCGAAGACGGCCTCTATGATAACACCGCGCTCGTACGCCACAGTCAAAACTTTGTCAAGAGACAGATTGTTGAGCTTGGTTCTTCTTGATGTTTGTAACATCACGTGACAACCATAGGATAGCATTATTTATTATAGGGTAACGGCAATGAAAAGGGAGCAAAGTTTAACTGGGAACACTATTTAGTATTTATAACCGGTATATAAGCAATGAAGAGTTAACAGTCGTTATTAGTTTATAACATGAACTTGTTGTATAAACAGTTAATGAATGCTTACAACACAATATAAGAGTTGTGATCTGCCTTAAATACTTTAAAAAGCATACATAACAATTGTAAATTATTTGTACATTTTGTATTAAGAGCCAAAAACGTATTAAAACACTTCAAAATCATTGTAAGCCAATATATTCTTATTACTGACAATTCATAAATTTAGAAAATATTCAAACCAATGTCAGGATAGTACAAAGAAAGAGAGGAGGAGCTGGTTTACGAGTTGATCTTCCTTTTAAAGACTGATACCAGTGAGCTGTATCTGTGTACGCAGTGAAGCAATAGGTCAGGAATGAGTAGAGAAGTGGCGAAATTAGTTAAGGATGAAACTTTCCCTTTTCATCAAGAATAGAGACGATGACACATTTTCATCATCTCGCAACCTCCTCTTTCAAAGGAATCTGCCACCCACAGGGAGTTACGCAGTGGAGCCTATTGCTCGTCCTTCCTCAATACGGCCAATTCCAAGGCTGCTGATGAATCGGTGACTAAATACAGTATGAGATGAGATACGGGGCATGAAGAATGCATTGGTGATTGGACTGCTGCCTGTGAAGATATTGGGTGTGAAGCGAACAACCGCCTCAAGGCCAGTGACTCACCAACGCGACTGCTGACCGACGGACCTGAATGAGGAGGCCGGGTGGACTATTCCTTTATGACTCATCCTACGAACCACAACTATTTCATTCACAATTCATGCTTCGCCTGTATTGGATGACATAAACGGGAACAATGCCGCTTCTTTCTTGTGTCTATAAGTCATGGAAAAGATTGAAGACGCTTCCCACATAGGGGCGGGTCAAAGACATCATCAAACGTTCACCTCCTGGGCTCACAGTAAAGTCATGGTGGGAGATTTGGGAAACATCCGTCTGACTGTCCTCTATGGTTAACGTCCGCTTCCTTGAAGTTTCCCCAGTGACGTCCAAGGCAGCGTTAACATCACCTCATCTCCACCTGCAGAGATCCTCGTTTCTATGCCAGAGGGAGAAGCTTCTATAATCCTGAACAATTGGACTCGAGTTGCTTTAGGGGAGGCACAGAAAGCGGTGGGAAGAAAAGCCAGCCTTCAGGCACTCGCTCTCTTATCAGCGGAGAGATAGTCATCGGTCCCGAGGGGCGTCCCATTTCTCTCTTTTCTGCTCTTCTCTTTCTCCTAATCTCCCTTTTCTTTCCACTTTTCTCCCCGTGTCAAAGGGTCGACCACAGGATCCTTTTAGCTGCTCTTTTCCTGCCAATTTCCATTGTCCTGAACTCGAAGTGACAAACTCGTACGGTTTGCTTGGTGATGGAGTGCACAGCAGAGTTTAAAGTGGGCAGCGGTACAAGCAGAGGTTGGGTGAGGGATGACAATGCGGGGCTGCTGCACAACCAGAGGCAACTACGTTGTCCGTCTGCTGCATGGAAGCATGGGCAGCCCACTCCAGAGCTCGGATTCCAAGGTCTCAATCACTCCCCCCCCCCCCCCTATTTGCATAGATAATAAACTTCGTAAAGATACAGCAGTGGGCCGTATCGATCACTAGTGAGGATATCAGCCTGGATGTCAAAGAGCATTTTTGGCTGTTATCAGCACTTCCTTTCTAAATTGGAATCCAATTATTCCTTCATCATTTTCTTCAGGGTAAGTGATGGAAGCTAAATTACCGTCTGTATTAAAAATGGTCCGAACAAACGAAGAGACAGATCCGATGAGTCATCAGTGCAGCAACTTCACATTACAGAGTGGTTTTTAAAGCCTCGGATGCCCTCATACTGACAACCGCTGCTGGTTGTCTTGAGCTCAGAACCTCGGTGTGAGATATGCTCGAGACGAAGCAGCTCGTGCAACATGTTGTCCGAATATGTCGTCGGAATTCCTACGTCGGAAAAAGGTATAGGGGGGAGGAGGGAGTTTCAGACGCTGCATAGTGATCCCATAAGCACCCTTCAGACCAACAAGAAAGAGTGACTAGATTTACAGAGGAGACATACAGGTGTGGAAAGGCCAAAAGGAGGAACGTGGGGATGTAGTATATGAAAGGGTTAAGATAAAGGGTGAGGGGCTAAGTGTCTTACTGTGACAGCCGCCAGCTGCATGCAATAATCCCCAACTCTCCATCAAGAGCCCTTTATATTTCCTTGTCAGACACAGCAGTGTGTCTGAGAGAGAGTATGGCCGGTGGACAAGGACTCCAGTAACAAGAGAGGACCCGCAGTCAGACAGCGTTTTACACCTTTTTCCCTCTCGTCTCTTCCTCCTTGTAGCTCCCCGAGCTCCTTTTCGACGTCGACTTTTAATCACCTCGTACACATAAGGGACACGCCAGTAAAAACCCGTTACTGCGTCTTATAATTTGCTATGGATCCCCACAAGGCCCGTGACTGTTTCTCATTACCCAGCATGCTCGCTGGGCCTATAAGATATGGATGGACATTTTGTCTTGTACCTAAATCCCCTAAAGAATACCGAGCGGGTCTTCAAGTCTGTGTGTTAAGAGGGGTCGATTAAGACCCGCTACGTCTAAGGGAGCCCTTGAAGTGTTATGAAAACTCGACTATGTTCCTATGGCAACTGGCAGTGTGTACTATGAAGACAGATTATGTTTTAGGCATGTTTACTGAAAACAATAAATTCCAGCATGCTTACATCAAGAGGCTGGGTAAGGCTCCTCCAACCAGGCTGGTTCTCTGATGAAGAGGTCCAGGAGGAAGCACTAACTCGGCAAAGATGGTAACGCGATGGGGAAAAAAAAAGACGTAACGTAATGCACACTGAAAACATGTGTCTTTTTAAAAAAATGTTAGCATAATGCCATTACCGAGTTAGTTAAAAGCCGGCAGGCCTGTCACAAAGTGTTAAAAAAGCAAAAGAACAAGGAACAAAGCCATGTCCTGGGTTCAGTCTGTGAACACAAAATGGCTGACGTGATGAGCAGACGTGCAAAAACAACGCACTGATACATGATCTTCTCCAAAGCAAAGCAAATTAAATGGTGTAGCTTCCTTCGAGTGTCCAAATTGCATTGCAACCAGTGCTTCAGTTTCCTGCCGGGCACAGTGCAGAGGCTATAACCCATTATTAGGCCGTGATGCAGTGATTTTATCCACAAAAGGAGAGCGAGTACTCAAACCTCTGGGATTTTACGAGCCACCTCACACATTTTAACAACACGGCAAACAGACAGTAAACACCGGGAAGGCGGTGCGCTTTAACGCGTGATTAAGACACAGCTAATTAGATCGCGGACAGTAAAACTGTGAGGAGAATCGTAAAAAAAAAAAAAAAAAGAGGGTGCGTAGACGGGGCCGAGCGAGGGATCAGGTACAACAAGCAGACGTTTAAGTCCGGACACCACAGGCCACTGACAAATGACCGAGCTAGGGTTTCTCATTTCTGCTGCCTTCTCTGCGGTGAAAATGTAAATAGCAGACTCTCTAATGGTAACACACACACACACACACACACACACAAGCCCCCCCATGTCCACCATCCATCCATTCTTCTCCTCCCTCTCCTCTTATGCAGTGGTTGGTCCCATGAAACAGGGGTCAGGGGACTAATGGAGGACCTCGTGGCCTTGTGTGCCTCTGGAAACAACCCCCCCCCCCCCCCCCCCCCCCGCTCCCTGCTCTCTTATAAATCAAGCAGGCTTCATTGAGAGTGGCAGAGTCCTCTGATGTCCCAGCCATGTCTCATTTCAAAGTCCTCCTGAAGGCTCACACGGTTCCACGTTTACTCACTGGGCACAGGGGAGATGTGCATGTGGGGGTGAGTGCGAGACTCGAAAGAAAGAAAGAAAGAAAGAAAGAAAGACGGACGGCAAAAACAAGAGCGTCGAGAAAGAGAATGTGTTCGGGTTAAAAGAGACGGAGAGGGAAATTAGGAATAGAGGAGATGTCCCGGAGGACAACGGGGCCTCTAAAACAAATGTTTATTTAGTAACTATGCTGCATTAGAGCCCTTACTTGAACGCATGTACAATAAATCACACCATATTGGGGAAAGTCATTACACCATCACGCCAACACAATGGGCACATGTGAAAGTCATGTAAAAATGCCTTCCTCTGTTGCACATGTTCAGCTTACGAAGCATCTACAGACGTGCAATCAAAACATAATTTCCCTTCATGGTAAATTGAGGTGTGCGTTCTATACAAGGATACATGATGGCTGAGATAATGCCGGTCTGTGGTTTCCCTTCAGTCTGTGCATTCATAACTTTGCCAGATGAGTTACATGTGGATTTACAAATGAATGTTTTCCCCGAGTACAGGTTCTGTTTCAGTCTTTCAACACACATCCTCCAAATGACGCCGAGAGCATTTAATCAAAACCATGAACATCTATAGACACTCTTGAAGCATATAAAGGAAAAAAAAAGACACGTCTATGCAATCAGTATAATTTTGAAAAGAAATGACAAAGGTTAGTGAGTTAGAGTATATCGGGAATCCTTAAATGGAACCTTAATCAATTATCATTGTGTTGAACAATGGGCCCCCAGCGCCTACATTGGCATTCTTTACATTTCTGGGAGTATCTTCAAATGCTTTGTATCCCTAAAATCTGTACAACCTAAGCTAAAAGGTTATGCAAGTCAATAAACCATAATAATATATAAAAGTATTGAAATTGTGTCATAAATAAAAAAATAAATAAAAAAATATGATGCGTTTTCATCAAATTTGAATAAATAAACACAAAACATTTATCTTATTCTGAATGTAGAAACATGAACAAAATATTTCTGTGTGTAAACGAGCAAAAACATCAGGAAGTCACTGGTTCCAGCTCACAACTCCCCGTAAAAACCTCAACATGTCTTTTTACATTTCGGTTAATCCTTCAAAAAGAGCCTGACTAACAGTTAAATACATAAAACGTAAACTGTGCAGGTGAGAGTACAATACAGTACAATTTGTCCCATCACTAGATGCTCGCTGAATCATTGCAGGCCTCCGAGCCCGTGATAGCCGTCGCGTATATGCAACAGGAGAGCGAGCACGACTGCCTTCTGCTCAGCTAGCTGGGACATGAAAAAGGAGAGTCGATCTTCCTTAAAAAAAAAAATGAAAAAAATGCTCTTCATCTCTTGTTTCGCTTGCCGCTGCAATTTCTTCCTCTGACATTTAGGTAGTGACAGTGTGGTTTGTTTAATCTTCCCTTATCTCCTTCCAATGCAAAGGGTTGGGCTGAAATTTGCATGTAAAACAGAACACAAGCTGTCACTTGTGACTTTATTTACAGAGGAGGTTTGGAAGATCATGAAGATACTGTTATGAGGTGGGCAGAGAGAGACACACACACACACACACACACACACACACACACACACACACACACACACACACACACACACGCTGTTTACTTAAACCACAGGAGTGTGTGACACCTTAGTTGTAACTGGTGTTAACCCCCGACGTGGCTGTTGTTTTGAGTGTTTCAAAATGTCTGCTGTTTGAGGCCTGAAAATGCGTTAACATCCAGATGAGAGGAAGGTGGTTGTGGTGTAGGTGGGGGGGGGGGGCAGTTAGGGTGTGTGTGTGTGTGTGTGTGTGTGTGTGTGTGAGGTGGGGGGGCTCAGACAGACAGAAAAACATTCCCCAGTCGCTACGCTCATCTCCATAACTCAGTACGCAGCCACTGAGCACTGATCCTAACGTGGGACATTAACGACCCGACTCCCACCGCTGGAAGCGTCGTTACCTGCCGGTGAACAGTATGGGTCATTTAGGGCCCAATTTGTGACTGCCGTGAAAGAAGGGCTCCTCTTTTTTTTTTTGTGAAAGGCTCATCTTTTCTGCCTCATGGTTGCAGTTAGGGTTAAATAAATCACTTTGTAGTAACTCTGTATCAGGCAGGAGGAGGCCTCGTCTATGGACTTGTCAGTGAAATCTGAGTTGAAGGCTTGTAATTATAAACTAAAGACCATAATCATATTGTGTACGATGGAAATCAAAAACAACTTTTACAAACAAATCGCCTCTAAGCATCTGAGAGATTGGATTTCATTAAGTCAGGGAAGCAACAAAAGAGTATAATTACAAACAACAATACAGGTCATTGTGCAGTGTGTGTGTGTGTGTGTGTGTGTGTGTGTGTGTCCCTGCAATTACTGTCAGTGTGTGATTTGCTTTTGGAGCACTCTATGATGATTCACTCTTAGAGGCTTTTAACCACAAGACGTGTGTCACATATCAAGTTAAAGGGCTTTTTCAAATCCAGAGCTTTTCCCCCCCGAGAGAGAGTTGCACAATCGATGTTTATGACGCATTGTGCAACTTTAAAAGTTGGACACGACTTAAAGCATCAGGATGGCGTCCTCAGGAGCTGTGGAATAGGGGACGAAGCAGCTTGACACACATCGCCACATCGACTGTGTGTGTGTAAAAGAGAGTATTTTCCTAAACGCTCATAAAGAGGAATATTCACGACGGCTTAGTGGCGGTATATATAGAGCCTTAACATTCCTCGACTGCAGTAAAGTTGGTATATTAGGACAATAAAATACAATAGGAGACAGGGAAACTGTTTGCATAATACCGATTATGAAGCAAAGATGAAATGTCAACCTCTGCGGAGTGGAAAGCTAACCGCGTCGCTGTTAGAAAAGGCGTTTTCTCCACAGGTGACATATATCTCACATGTTGTCACAGGAAAATGATGAAACATCCGGCCCTTATCTTGGGGACCTTTTCAGCGCGGCGAACTATCACTCAGTATCAAATGACATTAAGATAATGAGCCAAAGACGCTACAAAAGAGCGCGGGGGGGGGGGGGGGGGGGGGGGGGGGGGGGGTGAGGGGTGGGGGGGGTAGTGAATTAGCAGCCCGGCTTGCTTATGCCTCCCACGGGGGTGATGAGTGAAGAGAGGTGCGATTAGTTAGGAGACCTTTATCCGCGCCAAATTTGTGTGTGTGGGAAATCACACACGGAGCCCGACAGCACCGGAGGTTGCAAGGCCACTGCTAAAAACATCTTGGTCCTCTTAGCACGGAGGTGATAATGAAGGTAACACCTTTGGCTGCCTCAGAGCCTTAGAGCAATCACCCCTGGTCTGACAGGACCCAGGGAACAACAGGGAGGGAGGACAATATATCCATATAAATATAGAGATAGAAATTATACTTCCTGTCATTTATATTCCTTAATAAATTAAATATCCGAGTGTTTCTGACACAAAAGACTGTCGGAAACTAATGATATGATAATTATTTTAGCATTTTAGAGACTGAATGATTCATTTATTAAGTAGACTGTGCAATCAATAGTAATGTCATGAATGAACACTGGAAATATAGGGAGGTGAGGTTGTGACTGTGTCGGTCGCACCATAATGGGAAAATGTGATTTAAATATGAGAAGAAAGACCTCAACAACGTACAATTGTCTCCTTCACAGTGTTTATTCAACGGACGATTGTCATGTTTTCCCTTGTGCTGCTGCAGTTAATCTCACAGCTTTTACTTCAGGATTTAACTCAATCGCGTAAAAGTAAATACGGCTAAGAGTGTTTGCATGTGTGTGTGTTACCGCACGTGTGTGTGTGTGTGTGTGTGTGTGTGTGTGTGTGTTCAGTTCCACACCATGTCAACCCTTAATAGACATGCTGATGTTCCAAAGGGGCCACTTGGAGCTATCAACAAGTCCCCTAATGGGCAAGTTCATGTTTATTCTCTCCACACTGGACGGCGCTTCCCCTGGTGTGCGCGAAGGGAAAAAAAAGATAGTCACATCTATCTCCCATTTTCTCATTCCCTGTCCTCATCAATCTCGTGTATCCCCACTCAATCAATTTCTCTCCAGTTCCTCTTCTCCAGTGCCCCCCCCTCTCTCCCTCCTTCTCTCTCGCTGCCTCTCTGGATCGTTTACCACCTCTCCCTCCTCCTTCATCATTCTTTCACTGCTCCTCTCCTCTCTCGTCACACTCTAATCTCCATGGTCTGAAAGGTGTTTCCTGAGGAGGGCACGCGGGAAGACAGACGGGAGTGATGGATCGCCCCGTGGATGCTTCACTTTGTCCTCTCCGGTGGCGGAAACAGGGTGGGTTTGGGTAAGGGGAGCAGCGGGGGTCGGGTGGGCCTGACAGAGGGAGTGCTGGGTGAGGTGGTGTTGGGGAGGGAAGCAAGGTACAAGCGCCTTTGAAAGGTGGTGTTGAGGGGGAGCAGGGGAGGTCTCTGTGACTGGTGGACCCCCTGGTTCTATGTGATGTGAGCTAATTGTAGTGAAGAATGAGGAGCTCCGCAAACATGTGCCTCCAAACTCATTTTCTGGGAAACATTATTGTATTCCGAGGCCAGAACAGAGTGAGTGTACCGCTTTAAGCATGTACAGTACCATCAACAGGTGTATGATTTATAGTCATAATGTATCTCCAGCTGAAGAAAGGAAGCATGTGCAACACATTTTCCTGTAAATTCCAACATGAATTTACTGGACAGTTGCCCTAAATGCAAAATTTCAATCTGCATTCAATCGTATAATGTTAAAGACAATTGTTTGCCTTTAGGACCTGTTGCCATGTAGCTTAGGATCTTTTGAACCAAAAAACGACTTAATCTACTGATGAACTCAAACAAGCCTTAGGTTAGAGCTTCTAGTTGTCTCAATGAAGCCTGTGTCCTTATTTAACTAAATGAAATGCTGACACACCAGCAGGTTTTAAACATCACAGAAGGAAGGTCTTCAGTGTAGTCGCAAACGTCTGCTCCATATTCATTGAAAACTTTCAGGCCACGTCAATGCAGATGAGGTCCCACTCCCCCCCTGTTTTTCTCCCCACACGGTGATTTAGGATACGTCCAGGTGCCGTGTTTGGCTTCACAACACTGGCACATAAAGAGGAGACAGCCGAGACGGATAAGAAGGGAGGAGAGGCTGTCCTCGACAGCTGCCTGGTTGGGTAACACTCCTGCAGGACCCCCCTGAGAGGAAGCCCAGCCTGGGGCAACGTCTGCGCCCCCCAGTCGGGGAGGAAGACTTCAAACACGAGGCCTGTGCAACCTCCACCCCTCTGCAGCTCCCTCTCTCCTGCTGTTCCCCCCCTGAGCTCCACGGGGGATCCCTGAAGACCATCCCAGCAGTCACCACGCCATGAATCAGCCATGTCTGTCTTCTTGCTGCCATTCTTTTTTAGAGTCATTTATATCTATTTTCAACAAGACAAACGAATGAAGGCAGGAATGTGTGCAACATATAAATGGTTGTACTCCTCGCCACTGGTCCTCATTATCACTCCCCTATGGCCCTGTTCCTTCATCCTTTGTGTCCTCATCGTAACTCTGCTGGCAGCCAAAATCCACATACCAGGGTACAAGGTCAGATGCCCAATTAATTTCAGCAGAGCTGTCCAGTGTTGTGTTCCTGTAGGGGGGGGGGGGGGGGATTGTGTAACCTCAAGGCATGGTACAGTGCGAGTGTTTGTGAATCTGGCCATCATAAGACGATGAGAGCAAGCATGTGACCAAATGGTGTTTTGGTAAAGTGATGTCAGCCGTGTGAAAGACCTTTTCACAAGGGGAATCACAGGACTATCTCAGGGAAGTCTGTTCGTAGACAGGCGATGGGAAACTTGAACTTTGCTGAGCGAGACTACGAGCTACAAAGAGAAGAGGGGAACAACTATCATTCACGAGCACACCAGAGACGCACCGAAGAGCAGGCCTGGTGCAGTTCGCAAAGAAATAAAAAAAAAGTAGGCCCTCATTACCTGAAAGCACGTCTAAAACACATTTTAATCCTGAAACACTACGTTCAACATGTCACATCAAATCAGCCAAAATGTGCTGATGTTCAAAAAAAAAAAAAAACCCAAGCAACCACAGCTGAAAATGTGGGAGAGAGGGCCCCTGGGACCCGGGGTGGCTCAGCTGAGGACAATATTGCACGCAAAGCTACCCCCCACACACACACAGACACACACACACACACACACACACACACACACACACACAGAGACAAACACACACAGAGTCTGGTGGCAGACAACAGTCACCCTGTCATCTTCGATTGCGGGCCGCTCATGTTGGACCAGCGACACCTTCCACACAGCTCAGTGGGCCTCGGCCCCCCTGGTGTCCCGCTGCCGCCACAGAGAGGACTGCCAAGAGAGTTACTTCAGCTCCGCAGAACAAACACAGAAATAAGTCTGTCTAAAAAGCATCTAGCGCCGTCTAAATATATCCCACTGCCACGGCCTTAAATGCGTCCTTGTAACTGGCAGCTATCGATTGAGCGAGTGCGGATTTAACGGAGCAAAAACTGATACGGCCTTGAGAGAGTTTGTGCAGCGAGCGAGCGACGCTGGACGTTTGCGGTCACGGAGTAACTCATTTGTTAGTTAGTTCGAAGGCGCCTCAAACAAAAATAAACCAGCAGCTACATATGGGAACTGAGAACATTCAAAAAGCAGGCTTACACATTGTCTGCACCGTGTTTTTATTTGTTCAAAAAGCTGCAAACGCTGTATTCCCCCCCCCCCCCCCTCTCATCTATTTGGTTTAAGATATTAATCAAACATACTGTAACCTCAGGCTGAAACTATCAGCAAAACACGTTCGAGCCAAATTGTAGAACATATTGACAAACATCTTTGGCTCCAGGCGAGTCTCAGCTAGCGTAGCAGCCTGCGGGCTCACATGTGTTTGGCAGATGGCACCGAATGGATGGCACATAAGGTCAGAAAGAGCACTCAGCTGTATATCTCTCACACATACAGGCCCTCCAGGAATGTCTGCACAAGGCCAAGGATTATGGCACCGCAGTGTGTGTGTGTCTCTGTGCAGCCGCTCCTGTGTGTGTTTGCACTTGCTGATAAAGAGCAGGCCAACGTAAGAATTACGCCGACACCACCTCTGCTCTCGATCAGTTGTGTTTACCGTTCAACAGAAGGCTACGCGGCGGTTTTACTCTCAGATCACCAACTCTGTCGCTTTAACATCTGATCCAGTATGTTAAAGTTGCACGCCTCCATTTGTGTCCAGACTCACTGGTAATGTTATTTAACACGGCGCTAACTGGGAACCTAAGTGTTTTATAGTGCAATCCAATTTAGTGAATCACTGGTTTGAAACTAGCAAGGAGTTACTGGGAACTATTATTAATTCATACTTAGAGATGCAGAGAGAGAGAGGGTGTCACAAACGTGGAAGTTGCGGTTATGTAGCACGCACCCTAATGATGAGGCTACGAACAGCTAGCGCAACCCATCCAGGGGCCGAGGGAGAGAGGGGAGCACACGGGAGGGTTGCACTTTTGAGTTTAAACTAAAACAACAAAGTTTGTGCCGCAATTTGAAGAATGTCGCTTGAACCATTATTTATAGTCAACACGCTTACTATTGTTACGACTGCTAACCAAGTGTGATAATCAATAGCGAACACTCTTTTTGTATTCACAGCCCGACATGTTTTTGTCACACCTCCGATGCCTAAAAACAAAGACTAAACAACTGGTAAAAGACTTGCTTGTGTCGCCAAATAAAGACAAAAACCACAACAAAACACAAAAGCACTGTAAGAACAACGTCTCCTTCATTCATCATGGGCAGAGAGGTGTGGAGAGGATTTCCTTTAGCTGTTGATCTTTATCAATCGCTCTGGTCTACCCTGGACATCAACCTCTATGCCGCAGGAAATTCCCACAGAGCTGTACGATGAAACACACCGGAGCCCCCACGCATTACGGTGTATGTGTGTGTGCAGCTTTATCACTTCTTTAGCCACACAATCCCCTGCTCCATCTCATCAGATTTACAGTGTCCAATTACACTGATAAAAGTGCAAGGTGCGCATCCGTGTGTACGGGTGCAAAGGCCAACGTGTGGAATGAGAATCACGTGGATCTCCTGTGAACTATTAATTGGCAACTCGGAGACACGACAGATCGATGCGATCTGAGGGGGAACCGACACAATAAAATGGCAGGTAGCTCTACGCGCCTTATTAGTACGTCGTCAACAACAGGCCCATCCTCGCGGCCAGCCGTGTCCGTGCAGCATCACGGGGCAAAGTCGACCAAACGTGCGACGCCTTCAGGCCTACTTTGTTCGACAAGTGTTGGGGTTTGGGGGGCTGCTGAGGGTGACCCCTTTATTGTTAGTTGCTCCCTTTGTGGTCGTACTCCTCACTGTACTGAGAAGGGTAAAAGAAAGGCCTTCTCCAACAGTCGGTCATGCCCCAGTGCTCCTGGCAACAACAGGTCCCGAGG